>CM053399.1:126475835-126509693 GCA_028644305.1 Xerus rutilus | reverse complement strand
ACAAGTTGGCAGGGGATGGGGGGATTACTAATTATTTGAAAATCAGAACTTGATGATTTCCATCCTTGAAAATAATAGTTTTGACTGAGTTGAATATGATAAATTGCTTTCCTTATAGAGCATACAATACATGTGATTGGAATGGTGAAGTTATAGTAACATAAAGTCAAGACACTGAAAAATCTCAATCTTTTGAGATTTTTTTTTCAAACTTCATGAAGTTTAAAAATAAATCTTTTTTTTTTTTTTTTTTGTGGTGCCGAGAATTGAACCCAGGGCCTTGTGCATGCTAGGCAAGCACTCTACCATCTGAGCTATATCCCCAGCCTAAAAATAAATCTAGGACTCTCCCAATCTTGTCTTCCAAATGAGACTTTCCATCTCACAATGCAAGCAACAGAATAAACTGGCTAAAAGAGGTCTTAAAATCTTGGCACATGGAAATGAGAGATGACTAGACTCTATTAAGATGCTTCCACTATAATCAATGGGCAGAAATTGTCTACTAACATCTTAAAATTGTAGTTTTAAAGTAGTATCAGCTAGATGAGTGGTCTGATTCCCTCTTCTTTTTACTATAGAAGTCTCTGATGCTGTTGACATAGTTTTTATCTTGATCTAATTAATAGATTGGTTCAAGTAGTTGCTGATACTACCAGACATAATATGATTAGATATATTTAACTAAAAGTGTTACAGCTGATAGGCAGCACCACCACTAGAGATGGTATTATATAAGCCCATGAATATAAACCCATGCAGCAGACTACCTTGATTAACATTTGCATGTGTGCTCTGAAGCTAATCCATTTAAGAAAATTTACAAAACAGTTCTACTCAGAATGAGATGTTACTCAGGATACTCCCTGAAGAGTTTCTAAGATATTCAATAGGTATAACTCATATTTTCCACATTAAAGAGACAGAATGTGGTGTCTCTCTAAATACTTAAAAAGAGATAGAAGAGATTCAATGCATAAAATAGTACTAAGGATTACCTTTTGAGGCAAGAATATTAAAATGGTCACACATGTATCACATATAAGATACTCCAAATAACAAAAACTATGTAATCTAATATGTTTATAAAATATTCACTTCTCCAACTTACCTGTGGTAAGGATTCTAATAAGCCTATAGATCCAACACCAGAATGGGGAACATGATTCTGAACTGTCATAGGTTGAAAACTTTGTGATTGAGAATACAGTCTTACTCTTGACTTGAAAGCTTCAAGTTCATTTTTGAATGCTTCAAAATAACCTTCTTCCTCTGCCTAGAAAACAAAAAACAGACTGCTTTTCAAGACCACAGAGTAAATTCTAAAAAGCATATAATAGAGCTGGTAGAGGAAGTAAAGGAAAGATGAATAGTCTAAATGTAGAAACCACCATGGCCTCTTCAGCTCTGTGACATCTACTTGTTTCATAGGAACATTAATGACTAGTCTGTTCCATTTCTTTCTGCTTCAGCAAAATAAAACAAGCTAATAAAAAAACTCTCCCTATACTATAAAGAAAAGTAAGTTTTCTCTGAATTTCTTTTGATTTATCTGGATCTTTAATAGGACTCCAAAATCCTCATTTCACTTCATTCTCTTACCACTGCCAAACCACCAGAGGATATTCTTACAAAAGATTTAAATTAATAAGGGGGAACTATTGCCTACTTTTAGTAATTTTCTTACCCTTTATTCTCTATGAAAACCAAATAAAACTCAACATTCTACTTCATTAGGGGAACATCTTGTGTTTTAGTTAACATAATGGTTTTCTCCCAACATTATGGAAAGGAGAAAGTATGATGACCTATACTAAAGGAGGCTGACTCCTAGGCATCCAATGATCTATAACTTAACAAAATTCTTTCTTTTTTTGGTATCAGGGATTGAACTCAGGAGTGCTCAACCACTGAGCCACATCCCCAGCCCTTTTTGTATTTTATTTAGAGACAGGGTTTCCCTGAGTTGCTTAGGGCCTCAATAAATTGCTGAGGCTGGCTTTGAACTCATGATCCTCCTACCTCAGCCTCCGGAGATGCTGGGATTTCAGGCATGTACTACCATGCCCAGCTAATGAGAACCAAATTCTTGACACAAAACTCCCTACAGATAGTAGCCTCTGTTTACAAACGTTTGCTCTGCATATAAAGAAATGACACAAGCCAGGTACAGTGGCACATGCCTATAATCCCAGCACTTTGGGAGGCTGAGACAGGAGAATCACGAGTTCAAAGCCAGCCTCAGCAATGGTGAGGCGCTAAGCAACTCAGTGAGACCTTGTCTCTATACAAAACACAAAATAGGGCTGGGGATGTGGCTCAGTGGTCAAGTACCCCTGCGTTTAATCCTTGGTACCAAAAAAAAAAAAAAAAAAACAATGACACAGAACATAGTCTATACTAACAGAATGTTTGCTTTATGTTCAAGTGGTGGAAGAGATTTTGTCAAATGGAGTTTAGGTTATATAACCAGATTAAAATCTCTATACATGTGTCATTAGCATCAGCATACAAATAATGCAAACAGTATTCTGTTGCCTTGCCATCTTTATGAATTTCCGGAATAATTTCCTTAATTACATTTCAGCACTTTACTTTAGTCCATATATGGGAGTCATGTGGACAAATAGAATGTTAGTCCTGTGCTTAAGGCCTAGGGATTCAGATCTAGAGTGACTTTGACTTTGTTTTATTAAGTAACCCATATAGGTCACTTGCTTAATTTCTTTTTTGGGGGTGCAGGGGTACTGGGGATTGAACTCAGGGGCACTCAATCACTAAGCCATATCTCCAGCCCTATTTTGTACTTTATTTAGAGACAGGGTCTCATTGAGTTGCTTAGCACATCACTTTTGCTGAGGCTGGCTCTGAATTTGTGATCCTCCTATCTCAGCCTCCCAAGCCGCTGAGATTACAGGCATGCACCACTGTGCCCGGCATTTAATTTCTTTATACAGGTTTCCTTACCTACAAAATGGGAACAGAAATCCTCCTAAAACATCACAAGGATTTATGAGTTAATCCATATAAAGGGCTTATAACAGTGCCTGGCACAAAGTAAACATCCTATGAATATTATTCCTTAATATAATAAAAAATTAAGAATACAATGCTAAGATTGAAGACTTCAGTGCCTTTCAGTTCTATTTTGTCAAACTTTCAAAGAATGTATACAGTGTGGATATGTTCCATTATCATATTAATCGCCAGTTTAAATACATCTAGTAATATAAGATGAAAAAGAAAGTCTAATTTTTATTGCTCCTATGTGCCATGTAAAAATTTAGAAAAGTTACCATAAACCTAGCTAAAACACCAACTCCACCCTTTGCTCATCAAAACTCTACCATAGAAATAAAATTTCCATTTACGTTTCACATCAGAAGGGTTTAGCATATTTAAGGTAGGACTACTGCCATCTTGGTAGGTTTTTAATTTTTTAACATTAAAAAATAGAGGGCTGGGGGTGTAGCCTAATGGTGGAGCACCTGCCGAGGTCCTGAGTTCCATCCCCAGCACGCCCCCCACCAACCCAAAAAAACCCCTTTTGATATATTTCCTTTTAACTTCTCATTTTATATGCTGAAATGCGTCCTATGTGCAAAAGAACATGTAAAATATACATATGTAGTTTATTCAGCAAAAATACAACTACATACCCACAGAAATTAGGAAATAGATCATTACTAGTATTTTATAAACCAGTTCTGGAGAGAATTTCTCCTCCCTACATAAGTTACCATTAGACTTGTCTTACTCATTCCTTTGCTTCTTTAATTTTACTGCTTATATACATATCCCTCAACAACATGCTGTTTATATGTGCCTGCTATAAAATTACTTTATAAAATATGGAATATTTAAAAATATAAACTTTATTAAAATATATTTTAAAAAATGATACTGAAGCTGGGCACAGTGGCTCATGCTTGTAATCCCAGCACTTTGGGAGGCTGAGACAGGAGAATTGCGAGTTCAAAGCCAGCCTCAGCAATGGCGAGGCACGAAGAAACTCAGTGAGACGCTGTCTCTACATAAAACACAAAACAGGGCTGGGGATGTGGCTCAGTGGTTGAGTACCCCTGAGTTCAATCCCTGGTACCAAAACAAAACAACAACAAAAAAAAACTGATACTGGTTATATCCCTCTGTATTTTATTCACTCCTCAGTTTTTTTATCCATACTGATAATGATTAATATTTTACCAAATTAACAGAGCATAGTTTATTCATTCTATTGTTGTCAGACATTTGTGTTGTTCTCAGGCTTTTTGTTATTATGAACAAAGCTACATATTTTGGCGTCTACTGTACAGGTGTACGAGTTGCGCTATCTCAAACTTTAGAGCCTCAGGACTCTTTCATGCTTGAAAACTTCTGAGGACCTGCATTTATGTGGGTTAATATTGCTGTGTTAGAAATCAAAACTGAGGCATTTTTTTAAAAAATAAAAATAACAGTAAAAAACTCATTACATAGTACCATTATTAACATTTTTATTTTAAAAAACTATTTTTCAGAGTTGGGCATGGTGGCATATGCTGGTAGTCTCAGCTACTTGAAGGCTAAGAAAGGAGAACTGCTTGATCCCAAGAGTTTGAGGTCTACTTGGATAACACACTGAGGCCTCATCTCAAAAAAAAAAAAAAAAAGTATGTGAAAATTGTATTCTCTAGAACAAAAAATAATTTAGTGCCATTTTTAATTTCTGCAAACCTCTCTAATGTCTACCCTAACAGAAGACAGATTATCACATCTGCTTTTGGATCTGTATCAAGTGTACACTTGTGAGAGTATAGGAATAAAACAACAAATAACATCTTAATATTATCATGAAAATAGTTTTGACCAAGGCCCTCTTGAAAAGGTTTTTAAGACTCTCAGGGGTCCCTCAACTACACATTGATAACATATTTTTTTTAATACTTTTTATTAGTTGTTGATGGACTTTTATTTTATTTATTTATATGCAGTGCTGAGAATCGAACCCAGTGCCTCACAAATGCTAGGCAAGTGCTCTACCACTGAGCCACAACCCCAGATCCTTGATAACATATTGTTTAGGGTAGATACCTAAAAGAATGTTGGGGGATTCACATATGCAGTTATTCAATTTTACTAGAAAAATTTCCAAAGTGGTTATTAGAATTTATATTCCCATTAGCAGTGAATTCAAGTCCTAACTGCTCTATTTCTTGGGCAACTTTCAAATTTTTACTCTTCTAGTGATATGGTAAACTTTGCAGACATTATTTTCTTGGGACATAGCCAACATTTTCATGTTTATATAAACATATACCACTTCTTCTAAACTTACAGCATAAACATTTCTTAGAGCATTAAAAATGTTCCATAAATATATAATGACTGCATAATATTCTGTATACTACAGGTTTTCTTTTTTTTTTTAACCATTCCTCTATTCAATTTTTGGGTTATTTCCTATTTTTTTATTACAAAGTTTGATTTCTTATTAAACTGTGAGCTCTATACATGGAAGATTCTTTATCTATTTTCTCAACACTGTATCCTCCACTTCTGAAATGGTTTTGCTTTTCATTAGCAGGTACTCAATAGTTCCTGAATGGATAAATGAGAACTATCCAGATATACACATTCATTTGAATGGGTCTCAATTTCACATAAATGCTACAGTGTAGTCATAAGAAAGTATATAAGAATATTAAAAGACAATGTAAGAATAGCTCCTTTAAGACAAAATTAGCCTGTGGCTTTCTGATTAGATGGCTTCTCTCTTTTTTTTTGGTACCAGGGATTGAACTCAGGGGTACTCGACCACTAAGCCACATCCTCAGCCCTATTTTGTGTTTTATGTAGAGACAGGGTCTCATTGAGTTGCTTAGCGCCTCGCCATTGCTGAGGCTGGCTTTGAACTTGGAATCCTCCTGTCTCAGCCTCCCAAAGTACTAGGATTACAGGCATGCGCCACCACATACAGCTTAGATAGCTTCTCTTGATGTGAACAGAACAAAGAGGTCTCAGCTATAACGTGACATTTTCATTTATTTAACAACACAAAACAAGTGGGTTGGGCAAATAGCACAGTAGTAGAACACTTGCCTGCCTTGCACAAGATCCTCAGTTCAATCAATCCCTAGTACCACAGGGGGAAAAAAATCCTTAAAACAGCAGCAACAACAACAAAGCTACTTACTTTGGCTTTCTGGAAAAATAATCGAAAACACCCTCTTGGATCCACATTACAGTTTTTGGCCATTTCCATAATAAATTGCATTACAACAGCTTGATGTGCTATTTGTTCCATTAGAGCTCCTTTCTGAAAATAAATAAAACTTATAAGAAACATCTAGAAATATATTTAATTGGTATATTGACTCAAATTTTGAATTTTTAGAGTTCCTTCTGATTTTGTTCTTTTTAGTTTTAAGTCAAATACTATGTGGACAGATACAGAGTGTATCTTAATTCTTTACTATTTTTATGTGGACCAGAATAACTAAAGGGGGTCATGCTATTGGTTTGACTTAATATTGTGATTACCATTTGGATTTTTGAAACATTACTTTCTAATTAGAAAAGAAAAAAAAGATATGGGAACAAAACCAATTGAGAGGTGGCAGAAAGCACACTGGAAGTTTACATATGCTAACAAACAATTATTTTAACTTCCCACATTAAACTCAAGTAGGTCTGAAAACAAAAAATTATAATTAGAATTCTAATGACCTTCTTGCTTTAATAAAAGTAAATAACATAATAAAACATCAAGTAAGAAATCAGAATTCCACTAATGTTTCCCACAAAGTCAGTATGACCAAGTAACACATTCAAATTCAAGATTCACACAATACCTGCTCAGCTTCTAGGTGAAAACACCATAGAATAAGGTATTTAGCAGTTTCTTCACATACAAGGTATGGATGGTCAGACAAAAACCTCTGACTATCATCCCATCGACTCAACATACCTGCCAAAAAAAAAAAAAAAATACATATATATATATGGACGGATGCCAAATATTTTGTTT
Organism: Xerus rutilus; assembly: GCA_028644305.1. NCBI lineage: Eukaryota > Metazoa > Chordata > Mammalia > Rodentia > Sciuridae > Xerus > Xerus rutilus. The sequence goes on along the minus strand of CM053399.1, from coordinate 126,502,684 downwards.
CTTCCTGGGAAGAAACTTAAAATTATTCTCTTTAAAGGCAATTCATATTACCAAAGCAATATGTGTGGTAAAAGGGCAAATGAAAAGGGATAATACTCTTAAAGCAAATAGCCATTAGACTATAAATAGCTTCCAAAATTCAGAGAAGTTTTATTTCACATAATGAGGCTAATGTAGAATGGCCAGTTTAAAGTCAAAATGTCTTCCATCTGGAAATGCCCAGTCTCAGGAAAATTGAGACAAGTGGTCATCTTAAAGTTAAATCAATCTTTTTAAAGAGACTTGATTTACTCAGAGAATAGAATCTTTTCCTTTAAAAAAATTTTTTTGTAGTTGTAGATGGATGGAATGTCTTTATTTTATTTACTAAGACTCAAACCCAGTGCCTCACAGTGGTAGGCAAGTGCTCTACCACCGAGCTACAGACCCAGCCCCAGAATCTTTTCTATGGAAAAGAAAGCAAAATCTCAATAAACTACATTTGGCACACCTGAAGACTTAAGGACTTAGATAAACCCCATTATCTCTAATTTATTTAAAAATGTCCAAGGTATGGTAAAATGGTGACATTTACCAATTCAAGAAAATTTACCTACTGGGAAAGCAATTACATCAGTATCATACTAGTGAAAATACTTAAATCATTTTAATTATGTTAGCTTTTTACTCATGATGTCTGTTTATATGCACAGTAAATTTTTAAAAATTAGTTAAATGTACTTAAAATGGCTGCCATTTTGTTTCAAAATGTCAAATGAATACAGATACCACCAAAAGTGTATATGCATCTTCATCTAAATTAGTAAGACATCTACTTGAAGTCAATATGACCAAATAATCATGGAATCAGGCAAGTGTTGTACTTTTAATTTGTCCAGTTGGCTTTATACTTGAATAACTTAAACAAAATAATGTTACCAACTTTATACCCTTTATATTCACCCAATGAAATCTGGATGTTACCAAAATATCATGGAAATTTCACAGGGCTATTTCAATAGTCTGGCAATAAACCTTTCCTCTAGACTTCTATATATTAAATTTCTCAGTAGAACACAATAACAAACAAAACCTTGCTGAAAATGCTGAAAATATACAGCAACATATACTATATGCACTTCTATATATTAAATTCCACAGAACACAATAACAAAACTATTGCTGAAAATACACAGGAACATATGGCAATCAGTCGAAAACACATGATTAACTTTTCCTCAAAAAAAAAAAAAAAGTTTTCAACATTTCTTGTAAAAAATTTTGTAAGCTTTGTGTTATTTCCCCAACACTTGGATGACAATGATTATTAGGTCATTTAAGATTCTGAGAAACAGAATACTGAAAATTTAAGTAATTACTTCTCAAAGTATAGAGTTAATGACTCCTGGAAGTCAGAGCTAATGAAAGCAAAATCCTTATTTCTTATACCTGAAACCATAAAATAAATCCTATGAAGTAGTTTTGCCTTAGCTTTCTTATACTTCTGAAAAGCTAATATTTTCAACTCTATCCACCATCTATATAAAGCATTGCTTTTCTTCTTTACTTCTCCATGGTAGCATTGTGACTCCCTGAATTATCAAAATCCTATGCATTTTTGGTTTCTTTGGTTATGAAGAATAACATGAAAGGGTTAGTAAAAACACTTGTAGGGACGGGAACCCTGACAGGTTAGTAGCACTTATAGAGATCATTAGGAAGGGTGTCATTACATATTACAAAGTTTTTTTTTTAACAACTTATGTAATACCCAAGACAAAATTAATACCTGAGATTAAACAAAGATTTTCTGTAACTGAGAAATATTTGTCATCACTTGACTTAAAAAACAGACATTAAATTAGTAGGAAATTGAGAAGTTACAGGTAGTCCATACAAATCTTTTCGTGGAGGGTGGGTGGAATGTTATGAATAAAATACTTAAAGAGAGTCAGTACTTTATAGGAACAGAACATGACTGAAACTATTGATGTTATTTTGGAATTTGTAAATAAATGGAGAGTAACACAATCTAGCAGGATGGCTAGGAAAACAGATTCTAAACTGCTTTTGAATAACAGCTTCACCACTTAAACTTGAACAAGTTCCTTTACATGCCTCCATTTCCTTAGGTGTAGAATAGGGCTATAAGTAAATAATACCTAACTGACAGGATTTTTTTTAGTGATTACATAATACTAATTCATAGAAAGCACTAGAAACAGTGCCTGACACATACACAATAAGTAGTAGATTACTAACATGATATAAGAAATATTTATTAAACTAATTCTTTGGTCAAGGATAATCCAGTCATTTAAACTAATCAACAAATTTCTCTGAATGCTTGAAAAACTTCACTTGGACAAATGATTTCAATTATATGCTTTAATTTATGTATCTGCTGGTGAACATCTATCTAAATATCTATCCACCTCTCCATATTCTACCCGATCCTTAAAATGGTCCCCAAATACACGTCCTTAATTTTTCTTTCCTTTTTACACTATACTTACAGAATGAAACATTTTAACACTTTACACTATTCATCTATAATGTCCCAGCTAGGTTGTTAATTCTTTGAAGAAAGACATATGATTATTTTTTGTGTATTTCCAGAGCCTCAAATTTCCTGTATTTCCAATCACCTATGCACCAACTATTTCTACCTGTATGACTACAAATAAACTCATCTTACTTGAAAATCAAACCCATTCTTCCATTTCTGTTAACCTACAGGCTTCCTAGGTTCTGTTACTCACTCAAACATTCTAGAAATTCCTCTGACATTTCTATTTCTCTGACATTAAAACTGACTATCAAGTTCTGTGGTTATAATAACATAATCTGTTAATACTGTGAATCACAATAATAAATACCTAATGTTAAGCCATCCTAAAATTCTTAGGATGAACCATTTGTTTGTTTGTTTGTTTGTTTGTTTTGTAATGGTAGATGGACAGCATGCCTTTATTTTATTTGCTCATTTTTGTATGTGGTGCTAAGGATCAAACCCAGTACCTCACATGTGCCAGGCAAGTGCTCTACCACTGAGCCACAGCCCCTACCCCTTAGGATGAACTCTTAAAAATATTTTTTCAGATTATAAAAATGAAGTGTATACATTGTAAACAATATGAAAAGTTCAAAAACTAAAAATCAACTGCAGGTCTACCACAAGTGATATTAACAACATTTATGTATTTCCTCCCAGCCTTATTTTAAAATGAATTTTAAAGAAACAAAATTAAGTATCAGCTGGGCACGGTGGTGCACGCCTGTAATCCCAGCACTTTGGGAGGCTAAGACAGGAGAATCGTGAGTTCAAAGCCAGCATTAGCAACGGCGAGACGCTAAGCAACTCAGTGAGATCCTGTCTCTACATAAAACACAAAATAGGGCTGGGGATGTGGCTCAGTGGTCGAGTACTCCTGAGTTAAATCCTTGGTACCAAACAAACAAATAAAAAACCCCACAAAATTAAATATTATAATATTCTCTTTGTTCTACTTCATAGTCTATTCAAGAGTACTTTCTAGTAAATGTTTATAAAAACAGGACTTTGCTATATTTTTAAAAGCAAGACATAAGTGATTATAATCAAGAAATTGTAAATATTCATCTTTGGTATAAATGAAAAATATCCTATTATAGTTTATATTTTTACAGCTTTTGATCAATATTCCAGTGACAACATCCTCCAGCTTCGAAAATTGCCAAATCATGGCTAACTTTGGCTGGATGGGAAGATGGTGTGCTCTGAAAAACTGTGTTAGATGAATCAAAAAACAGCTCTCATGATCACAAAGATAGTGAGGTCAAAGATAAATATAACTGAATAAAACTGTTTAGTGGAATTTAAACAAAAAAGGCTTTTGTCGAAATTAGTATTTTGTATGTATAAAATGTGAATCAAGTAAATTAATAAATTAAATACAAATGTAGAAAACATCAGATTTCACTACTTCAAAATACTCCACAATAAACAGCTGTACCATTTATCATTAGATGGTAAATTCCATCTAATTATAAGGGTAAAAGCAACACAAGAAAGACAACCAACAAACAGCATAAAGAAAGGTTAGGAAGAACTCTAAAAAAATATAAGTACAGAGTAAGACCACAGAGCAGTACTGGTGTGAAGCCTCACAGCCTAGACAGTCCCCATGCACCAGGCCCATCTTTCAAGAGTCTGGAATGCAATCCTAGTATGGAAAGTCTCTCCATTTGAAAGCTTTAAGTACAGCTGCTATTCCAGGTGTGTTTAATGGAGTATTATCAGTGTGGTCATCATTCTGCAAAATGCTTTTTTCCTTCATTAAAATAGGCATAAAACACAAGAAATATCTGCTTTCACCAAGCAGGGATAGCATCAAACATTCATTGTCTTCCCTTGGGGCTGTATCATCTCTGTGCTACAAATTTAGTTAATGAGGATTTTGATTAACTCATCATCCCACAACTGCAAGTTGGTCCACTCTATGGTGATGGAACTTGGTGAGCAGGAAGTAGCAGGTACCTCCGATGTCTTGGTAAGATACACGCATGCCAGAGAGTAGAAAAGAAAACACATGAAAATTTTGGGAGCCTACTACCTTAGTAACATTTCTGTGGATCCAATGTGCTGCGGCAAGTAGGATATCTCCTCCAAAGTGAAAAGTCAATATGTGTTTCCACTAAGAGACAGGCACAATGTGAATCTGGGAGTGGCTATCAAGTCTGGTTGGGTTCGAAGACAGCAATGCTCTGGTTAGTATTACAAGATGAGGTACTGGAAGCTTACAACATGCAATGGCAAAACAATTTTGCTTATTAATGACCTATAGGTGTCAAGTTAGCTTTTACCCTCAGCTACCTCATTACCTATACAATAGTTTCACAAACTAAGGAGTCATGGTAGCACAGGCTTGAGAATATGCACAGATTCAACAGTATGGATTCTCCTCATCAGTGATGTACCAGTATCCTAACTCAGCACAGCCAGTGAATATCTAATTTGCCAGTAGCAGAAACCAACACCAAAACCACCATATGGCACCATACGCAGAAGAAACTATCCAGTCATCAAGAAGCAAGTTACATATTTTGATCCCATTTCATCTTTAAGGATCCAGTAATTTCTCACTTGAGAAAGCCCATTCTAGATCTGGAACTGCCCTCCTTACCATGCTTCTACCAGTAATATATTTGTGGTTCTACTAAATGAATTATTCAACATCCCACATGATTTTTGGTTTATTTATAGCAAAAGAAATGATGATTGTGGGCTCATGAAATTCACTGGTCTTACCCTGAACATCAGTACTCAGAAGCAGGTTTTATAGAACAGTGAAATGATTTATTAAAGCCTCAGTCATAGTGCCAGGTGGGTTATAACAACTTGTGGAAACTGGGATATTTTCCCACACAAAATTACTTTTGATCAGAGCACTGAATTTACAATAAAAGTGAAGGAAGTATTTCTCACCTACTAGGTTCAATGGCTCCAAAGCAACTAGCCTATAGAATACTAGATGGGTAAAAATACCTTGAGAGCAACCAGTAGATGGTACAAATTTTTTCCTACAGCAGAACACATGGGCCTAGGAAGCAAGGACTGTAGGTGGGAATGGCAGCTCACATAATACAACTAAGACAAATTTACAAAAACTATGATATATGGCTTTACTCATTTAAATATTTCAACATCTATCTAAGGGAGGACTGCTCATTCATTTTTTCTATTAAAAAGAATATCACAATGATAATATGTAGAAATGCAGACTCTCTATATTTCTTCATGTAGTGTTCTTATTTTTTCTTCTTTTTAAAAAGAAGTATGAAAAAATGAATTCTTCATGAAAAAATACATAAACAGATGGGAAAACATTGAAAGTACTATCCATTGTTTTGACATTACTGAAGCATAAATGAAATTCTAAATACTTTTGTGGGGAAAATGCCAATAGAAAAAAGAAGATTTCAAAATGCCATTTAAAATGTTCATGAATACAGTACAAAAGAACACCATGTTGACTGAATTAACATATTACTTGTGATTTAAAAATATATATATATGATTTGAACCTTAACTCTTAACACTTCCCAACAGCATTTTTACTCCAGCAATACACTGCTTAGAATTCTCAGAATACATCATATTGTTGCCCAGCAGCATTTCTACATGCAGCTACAGGTGCTACATGGAAAACTATTATCTGTTCCTCATAAGCAAGCTCAGATATTACCTTTCCTGGGAAGTCTTCACTTTACATTGACCTCATCCCATTCCTCTTCCCCCAATAAAAAAACTATCAGTTCTTTGCATACACATTTCTACCATTATATTTATCTGAATAATTGTTAAAGAACCTTCTTGAGTTACACAGTATAAAACCTTAAAAAAAATGAATGCTAATATTTTAACACAAAGATACGCAGATACCAAGGAAGAAAAGAGAAAAAGAGCAGAGGCTAGTCAAGAAATGGGAATAGACCATGGAATAAAGAATAGTTTCAGAGAGTTTCAGAGAGTATTATTTAAATAGTTTCAGAGAGTATTATTAATATACTGAATTTTACTTCTCGCAATTTAATTTGTTCTATCAATCTATATTATTTATGACCACAAAAAGGCCTAAAATAAGATCTGTACATCTCTAGAAGTAGCTACATAACTGGAGTCTGTTACATATCTTCTTTTTGGTTCCCATTTTATAAATCCATTTTTTTTGCACACATAAATATGATACCAAATATTATAGAGAAAAAATTCAGAGTAGACTTACCAAAATGTCTGATTTTTTGTTCATATTTCTGCATAAATGATTTTGATTTATCTTCATCTTCTGTTTCTTTTCTTTTATCTTGATTAATAAAACTCTATGAAAAAATTTTAGAAACTAAAGTCATATTTTATGTTCTTGAATCTTCTTAGATATGAATGCCTAGCAATTCTTTCAATGAACAAAATAAAAATGTGGTATGATATGATTCTATTACACCATTATTAAGTTCTTCATTAAAAATGTAAAATTTTTTCATTTGAGTTTTTTTTTTAAAGTAACATATGCATGGAAAATTATAGATTTATCTTAGAAATCATACAGAAAAACAACTGAATTAAGTTTTTTTGTTAAAATGGTTGCCCTATTAAAGCTAGGTTCAGAAAGATTCTTTACATGCATAATTTAGGTCTACACTATTCATTTCCTATAAACATTTACAACTCTAGCCTAATTTTTGGATCCTGCTGGAAATAAACTCAGAAATTCAAAGCACATACAGAGTGAAATATTTTTTTGGTTGTAGATGGATACAATGTCTTTATTTTATTGTTTTATATGTGGTGCTGAGGATCGAACCCAGGGCCTCACGCATGCGAGGCAAGTGCTCTACCACTGAGCTACAATCCCAGCCCCTACTTTAAATTCTTTGAGAAGAGATAAACCAAAACATACATCTGGGTTGTATTTCTAATAAATTTTTCTTAAGAGGCCAGTTTGATTCTTGAAATCAAGTATAGAATTCTATTAAGGAAGTGCTTATTTTCAGTTAAAACAGGCCAAGAATGAAGTTTTTATCTAGTCAGCAAAACTGGCAGCACAGTTTCTTAGAACATTCTGTGATTACATTTATACCCTGATATTATCACTGCCCCAAATAAAAAGTACAAACCAGCCTTTTGTCAGTTTATGATTAGGATGCACACAAAAGTTATATTTCAAAATAAAAGCATTTTCCCCTTTATACATTCTGCCATCTAGACCAGCACTGTCCAATCAATGTATAATCCAAGTCACAAATATCAAGTTTCCTATTAGCCACATTAAAATGCAGAAACAGATAAAACTAATAACCTACATTATTTAACCCAACATATCCAACAATATTATCATTTTAACATGTAAGCAACACAAAAAATTAATGAAATTATTTTTTTTTGACACTGAGCCATCAGAATCTGGTGTATATTTTACACTTACAGCACATCTCAATTTGGACTAGCCACATTTCAAGTGCTCAATAGCACACGTGGCTAGTGGCTATCAAGTTGGACAGCATAGATCTAGACCAGTCCTCTCAAGTCTCAAGCTCCCAGACCAATGAATGATTTTGAGCAAATGACTGGAACATAAAAATAGTCCTACATAAATTTGTGGTATAAATGTAGGCTATGTTAGAAATTAAATTTAAAGAAACAAAACAGAAACAAAATGAAAATATTTTCTTTGTGACCACTATGTTAAGAGACATTAACCATATAAAATAAACATTGCTTTGACTACTCCCTCCAGAAGAGAAATATTATTTTAAATATTTTTGGGGAATAAATGTAAAGCAGAAAATAACACTTAAGACACACCACTTAATACAATTTATACAAACAGCATATTATTCAAAAACATATAAATTAGTATAGGCACAAAAAAGTCTAGAAAGACATGACTCATTCTTAACAGAGGTTATGTCTAGAAAATGGCACTAGAGGTAAAGGAAGCCTTTCAATTTCTATTTTACATACCTTTTATTGTTCATTTAATTATCAATAAGCATGCTGTACTATTAAAATTTTTCTCAAAGAAGAAATTATTGACACGGCTAGGGGTGATGCACATTTACGTACGTGTGTTACTGACTACAATTAATAGTGCTTACAAGAGTGGGTGAGAGTGGATGCCAGGAAGACAGAAATTAAGTAGGTTATAGGATAAGAAGTCCAGAAAATAATAATGGTTAAAGATAGGGTGAATGTCGATTTAGACAAAAATAAGCAGCCAATCCCTAAAGCCTGAGGGTTAAATTTAGAACAAATACAAAGAAATACCCCTTTACAAATGAAAATGACTGTCTTTCATTGCCCCGACAAGTTGCAGACCAAAGATTTAAATACTTGATGTTTAAGTTTCAATTTATATATCTTAATAGAGTATGTATTCCATATATTATGTATGTATTCCATAATAGAGTATGTATTCCAAATTTTTTTTTTATACTGGGGATTGAACAAAGGGCACTTTACCATTGAGCTACATCCTCAGCCCCCCCCCCTTTTAATAGATGTACACAATATCTTTATTTTTTTCAATGTGGTGCTGAGGATTGAACCCAGTGCCTCATATGTGCGAAGCAAGCGCTCTGCCACTGAGCCACAACCCCAGTCCCACATCCCCACCCCTTTTAATATTTTTACTTTGAGCCAGGGTCTCACTAAGTCTCTGAGGGATCATTAAATTACTGAAGCTGGCCTCAAACTTGTGATCCTTCTGCCTTAGCATCCTGAGTTACTGGGATTACAGGTGTGGACCACCAGCTATTTGCTAAAATTTTACACATGAGATTTGTGCACCTCAAAGTAAAATGTTACCCAAAGAATAAACAAAAAAATTAATAAGCAGGGATGGGAAGCAGGTGATGGTATAGATAAAATGAGAATGACAACAGTGTTAATGTGCAACATTACTTTGTGTATACTGAAATTTTCCATATTAAAAAGGCTAAAAAAGAACCAAATTCTCTCCTACATATATATTATATGTTCATGGGTTAATGAAGGGAAATAATGACATCTGAATGTCTATCCCTGTCCATTCTCCACAAAAATGTAGTAACATCATCCCTGCTTCAAGCTCAGGGAACACTAATAGAGATTAATATTCAAAATCCGCCTTTGTGGTAAGGGTAAAAGCTTTTGGCTTCTGATGAATGTTTCCTTTAGCCATTTTAGCAAAGTGGAAAAAAATGAACATAAAATATTTGTCCCTATAGGTATGTTCACAGACTTCATTACGTTTCTACAAAGTAAGGCTTAATATAGATTACTATTCTTCAACATTTTATCCCATATTAAAAACCATTAGTTCATAAGGATATTAGGCTCTGGCCGGGTGTAATGGCGCATGCCTATAATCCCAGCAGTTTGGGAGGCTGAGGCAAGAGGATCGTGAGTTCAAAGTCAGCCTCAGCAGAAGTGAGGCACCAAAGAACTCAGTAAGACCCTGTCTCTAAATAAAATACAAAATAGGGCTGGGGATGTGGCTCAGTGGTCGAGTGCCAGAGTTCAATCCCTGGTACCCCCCCACCACCACCAAAACAGTTATTAGGCTCTGACTTTCTCCTCCTTCTCATGCATTTTGAAAATCTCTAGAAGCTCTAGTTTTCAAATTGAAAACAAACATATAGGGGCTGGGGTGTGGCTCAGTGGTAGAACGCTTGCCTAGCATGCGTGAGGCAATGGGTTCCATTCTCAGCACCACATATAAATAAATAAAATAAAGGTCCATTGACAACTAAAAAAAAACTAAGAAAAAGCCCCCAAAAAACAAAACAAAACAAAAAACATACAAACCCTGAGCAGTTTGAGAAATATGGCATTTTAAAAGTCTGTCTATTATCTATCATCTTCATTAATAATAGACATCATTTTCATACTTTTTAAAAATAAACATTTATCATTTTCATTCTTAAAGGTATCTTTAGTAAAGGACATTTAACTCCTTTCTTTACCTTATCTAGTCTTCAAATCCCAGTCAGACTTTTCTTCTTCAAATTTAATCTGCTATTATGTTATCAATCACTCTATTTACTTTTCTATTTCTTCGTTATAAAATAAGGTGGCTGAATTAACAGAACTCTAAAGTAGTGACCACCAAAATATAGGATACAAAATATGAGATATAAGAGAAAATGTAACTGAGTTAGATATTTTCTCATCCTTAAAATTTCTCAATCCTTAAAAGCATTTTATGAATGATTTTTATATATAGTGTTTGTTCAACACTGTCTTATATAATAAATTAATGGAGCCTGGTAAATCATAACTGCCTGCAGGGGTTAGTGATGTAGCTTAGTGACAGAGCACTTTTCCTAACATGCCCAAGGCCTGAAGCTCAATCCCTAGCACCACAAAAACAAACACAACAAAACGAAAACAAAAAACAGTGCCTGCAGAGCTGGGTGCTGTGGTGCATGCCTGTAATCGCAGCTACTTGGGAGACTGAGGCAGGAGGATTGCAAGTTGAAGGTCAGCCTGGGCAACTTAGTGAGACCCTGTCTCAAAAAATAAATGGGGGGCTGGGATTGCAGCTCAGTGGTAGAGCACTTGCCTGGCATGCGTGAGGCCCTGGGTTCGATCCTCAGTACCACATACAAAGCAATAAAATAAAGACATTGTGTCCATCTACAACTAAAAATATATTTAAAAAAAAAAAAGAAAATAAATAAATAAATAAATAAATAAATGGGCTGGGGATGTAGCTCAGTGATAAAATACTTGCCTAGTGTGTCAGACCCTGAGTTCAATCCCCAGTACTGGGGCAGGGGACAAACGTGCCTGCAGTCTACAGCTTTTAGACTTTTAGATGATAGTTTAGATTAAGAAACAGATTGTACATCTTGTCCTAACATGCACACAAATACCTAAAACACTATTTTTCAATACAATATTGACCCTAAGTGGGATGTACTTTGATCTTTTCTACCCTATTCTACTTCAAAAAGAAAAATGCTGCTTGGAATGTACCAAATTGTTTTCATAGCCTACTTAAATTGGCCATGACCCCACAGTCTGAAGAACACTGTTTTCTGTACTCTCCCAGCAATAAATGCTCTTTGACTTTACTACAATTTAAACTCATTTCTTCTTCAGATACAAAAGTAAAAGAACAAGGCCTATATATTCTAATGAGAGACACAATACTGCTCTAAAAAACTACTAACTTGACAAAACTACTACACTATTTAAGAGACAGAAGAGTCTAAATTATTTCGGAAGAGTTCTTTCAGTACTATAACATTGTCTAAATTATCACCTGAATTTACTAAATATTGATAAATAAACATGAAAAGATTTGTATTTAGTAAGTCCAGTAACTAAACGTGTTACCAAACTGATAGCAAGCAAGCAGCATAGCAACATCAGAAAACACTCATAACATCTGAGCTTTACCACATACCAAGTTCTATGCTACCACACTTATAAGACATTACTTTATTTGAAGCAACCAAAGCTAAGAGATGTTCAATGACTTGCCCAAAATCACAAAGCTAGCATGTGATAAAGCTGAGATTTAAGGCAGTCTGATTTCAGAGCCCAAACTGCAGTGTACCATGTGTCATGTTGTTGTCATATATTTGTATTAAAGACTACTGGAATGAAGACAGTACTGGGAGTACATGTACTTTCCACAAACTGTCAAAACTGAACACTTTAGAGTATTTGGTTGTTCTGCTATCAAATATATACAAATACTTCAATTTTTTCTTCTTTATTTATGGCCCAATAAAAGGTCATACCTTATTAAAAACATCCTTGCTAACGGCATCCATGTTCCACAAACACATCCTCTCCCTTTGTACTAAAGCCTCTTCTTTCTGTCGCCATTCTTCTTCTCGTTGCCTCAGTTCTGATACTGCTGTTTGTGCTTTGGCATGTTCCTGATCCAAGGACTCAGAGTTATGCAGTGCTAAGCTACCAAGTTTCTGCTGAGCTTCGGCAAGATTCCATTTGCACGCCACAGAGCTCTTCACAAACTCTTTCTGCTTTTGGCATGCCAGCTCAATCCCATGGCTATACATCTGAATAGAAAAACAGTATTTGTAAGAAATGAAGGTGGCAATGGATACGTTTGTACAGCACAGCTCAACTGTTTTTTTTTTCCCCCAAAGGATCTCTGTACAATGTTTGTGGTGCATAGCCTATCCTGTGTTCTTTGTCTACAAGTTACATTTTTATATTATAGGCTTTGTTTCATCAACTAGATTCTAAGCTTCTTTGTTAATCTATGTCCCTTCCCCAATAACTAACAACAACACAAAGCCTGGCAACTATCACAGTGACTTGCATATAGCTGGTGCTCAACATGTGATATACAGTCTTCATAATCCTGGACCAACAGAATGAGAATAAAGATTAAATCTAGCTTACCATTTCAACACTCCATGTGTTGAAAAAAAGATCTTTAGAGTTTTGTTCTGCAAGTTCATCACTGTAAGAAACCTCCTTTTGTTTACAAATAATTATTTCTTGGTTTCTACTTTCTGAATTATCCCAATCCCTAGTGATCAGAGAAGATCTTAGTAGAAATTTCTATTTATAACTGATCGTATCAGACAGATTTTTTTTTTAAATAGGCAAAGTTATTTAAATTAATAAGTGCCAACTGTTCTACTCAGGTGATTCTATACTACTCAGAAAGAGCAATAATTACAGATTTTTAATATTTTATTTTCTTTGTTTATTGGGTAGTACTTAGGATTGAATACAGGGGCACTCTACCACTGAGCTATATTCTTTTTATTTTTTATCTTATATATATTTCTTTGAGACAGAGTCTCACTAAGTTGCTGAGGAACTTGCTAAATTGCTGAGGCTGGTCTTGAACCTGTGATCCTCTTGCCTTGTCTCATCCTGAAATTACAGGCATCTGTCACCAGGTCACCAGTAGTATTTACTTAATTGCTGCATGTAAAGCAATAGTCAAAAAGCTGAAGGCACATTATGATTTCTTGGTCAAGTATAAATCAACTTCAAACTACTTATTCAGAATAATTCCTCTTCAATCTGTTCCCATATCACTATTCAAAGCTCTTATAATTTTAGACCTGAATTATACAAATAGCCTGTCTTATCTCAAGCTATTCTCCACTCCACTAGGCTGGAATCATCTTTCAAAAAAAAAAAAAAATTCGATCACACTAGTCATTCTTAAGAGTCTTGGAATAAAATGCAAAATGACATGGTCCTTCATGATTTCATTTCCTATAATCTCTCCAGACTCAGTTCCAGGTACTCTTCTACTTGTTTGCTTATTCTTCCCACCTTCAACCTGCTGCACCCTTCAATTTGACAATCCTCCTTGCTCTAGGTAACTCCTATCTCCATTCCAGATTCTGACACCCCATAAGCCTTTTCTTATTCATTCTGTCCCTACTTTAGATATACATATTTTTTTTAAATTAATTGTAGATGGACACAATGTCTTTATTTTATCGCCTTGTATGTGGTGCTGAGGATCGAACCCAGGGCCTCACGCATGCGAGGCAAGCGCTCTACCACTGAGCTACAATCCCAGCCCCAGATATACATATTTTTACATTAATGCTTTTCATATAATATTGTACTTATTTGTACTTTCAGCCCTAAGCTTCTTAAGGGGCTAGCATTCAATAAATATTAGATGAATAAATGAATATTCACTTCTTAGAACAGACTGGTCAGGTGGTAAAGAATTCTGAAGCAAGTAGCAAATAAGGCCTCCTTCTACCTGAGTTTTCAGGCAAATTCCAAAATTTCTAATGAGACAAATGTAAATGCAGATGTTTTTATTTATTCATTCAACACATTTGAAGCCCGGGTACCATACAAGTAAAATAAGTAAAGCATTTATTTTTACTTTTGGATATCTTACAATAGGATCAAAGGAAAAACTGGAAATTAGCTATGCCTAAAAATGGGGCCAGAAAAAAAAGAAAAATGAAACTATAAAACTTAACTGGTATAAAGACAAAACTATACCATACCTTACATTTTCAAATTATGTGGAAGCAAATATTTATTTTTTAAATCAAACCAAACTAAAAATGATTTATATTTAAATTCTTCTCCATAGCCATCAGAGATACCATTTGGCTACTAGGGCAACCTATCCAAGATGTATTCAGATGACTAAGTAAAATATTAGGTCATATTTTAATCCATGACCTTACTGATGTCTTAGATGGAGGAAATTAAAATATGGTTAAAGTCCACTAATGTAACTTTACATTAAAAATTCTCAAAAAGGATCTCTACATTCCAATCTGCTTTTACCTTAACTGGATCTCAGAATCATACATTGCTTATTACATTACAATATCTAAATCTGTCATATTTGGTAAAAATTAATCCAAAGTTTTTTAAAGGAAATTTAAAATGCCTATTTATTGAATTAAACATTCCATTCTCCCTAAATATTCTAATTCAAAAATTTAAGTCCTAAGTCAGCAAGACAAACTAAGCAGAGTTGTAATGAGCACCTGCACCTGGACTTAGTAATCACTCTGCAAATTTGAAGACTATTTAGAGGTAATTCAGCCAAATATAGTTTTATTACAGTACTTCCCAGATGAGCAGTGTGGTAGGTGGGCAAAAATACTGGACCAGGAGTCATAAATTTTAATTTTGACTCTGCTACTAACTAGCTATGTGGCCTCAGGGAAATCACATTTAGTGAAAGAGATAAGCCTATTCACTTATAAAATATTTTTTACCTATCATGAGTTTGTAAGTGTACAAATAAAAATTAATATACAGACATTTTTAATAGTTTCTCTTAAATAACTTTTGTGATTCAATTATAATGTACTGAAATTCTTGAGACTTTTTTCTATCCATATGCCTCTAAAATTGACAACAGCAACTGCTGCTCATTCTCTCACATCCCCCCCCAACACATTATAGTCTCATAACACATTTTGTGTACAAAGATGACACTAGTGATCCATAATTAGTGAGTGACTACTGACACATCAACTCTTACTCTGCCTAATTTTCCCAGTGACTGGCTGGCTGAAGTACAGACTGTGGTTATGAAACAGCATTTTTCTGCGTGAAGCCAACCAACTCCTTTAGCTGAAATAAGACTGATGATCCTACACTTGCTGGAGAACAATTTAAATCACTCATTAACATTGAACACAATGAGTTTTGAGGGAAAACTGCTATTAATTCTATTATACTCTTATTGAACCTCAGTCTGCAAAAAGCCTAGGCAGACATCTACAATTCATTTCGTTGAACACAATAGTGTTTAGTCTATGATCCCGAAATACAGTCCAAAACACTCAGGTTAAAAGAAAAATCATGAAAAGGTGATGAGTATGTAAGCACTCCCTACAATGGGACTCAGAAAAATCCTAAATATCACATTTGGTTAAGTTTCAGAGACAAGAAAGCTGGGTTGAAAACAAGTAGCATTAGGCATCTGAGCGAAGAGTCTGCAGAAAGGGAAATACTGTGCCTATATGTTTTTACTGGAGAATGACAGTAAGCAGTCAGAACTAAAAACAAAACTGCAAGGGAAAGTCACGCGACTGGAAGGTGTGCGCCAGCATCAAAATCGAGGTTTACAGAATTTGCTTAGGTGTCAACGTGGGTGAAAGCGCACGTGAGATCTTTATGTCAGGACTCGGTGTAACGTTGAAGTATCACCACTTACCATCCCTATCAACCGTGCATCAGTACGCTGGGGCCTTTAATAGAATAAAGTATTCGGGCAAAAGCACGCACAAGAGGACAAAGGGTCAATGTTACACTGTGTGTGCCGCCCCAAATCTGGGCGCTGCCAGGAAAGAGGGAATGAGGAACATATTCCAAGGATGAGAAGGGATCATCCAAGGTAAGCGAAAATGTGTGCGTGGAGGTGGCAGTTAGGAATGAATATATGGCTACCGCTTCTTCATGCTACAATAACGGAGGAATGGCATCAGGCCCCCGGGGTGGTTGTGGGTGCAGAAGTGGGCACAGAGGAGGGTCGGAGAGACGCGGCACTTTAGGGGGCTTAGCGACAACATCTACCCATCCCCCAGCAAAACGTGCCCCCCCCCCCTTACCTGGGCGCCACCGCCAGGCAGCGGTGGGCAGCGGGGAGAACCTGGGGACACGTCCAAGTCACTCTCTTCCTCGGCCTCACCCTCTGCCCGAGGGAGGCTCCAGGGTCCCGGCGGCGGCCACGGTTGTTCCATGTCCAACTGGTCCCAGCCCTACAACCGCCACTGCCAACGGATTTGGCGTGAATGGAACCTGCTGCGCGGAGCCAGCCGCCCCAGCCAGCCGGGGCCGTTACCCAGAATCCCTCTGCCGGCAGCGACGCCGACGCACACCCGCGCTGGCGGGGCCGCGCCACCGGCGGAAGAAGAAGTGCTCAGCTCGGTGCGTCATTTCCGGGTGGGGGTGGCCCTGGGGGTCGCAGCCCGGGTCTTGCGCCTGGAATTGGAACGCCTTCTAGTTTAAGTCTCGGAAATCTTTCAGCCTGCCTGTGTGTCTGCGATGGCTCTGCGGGTGGTGCGGTGTTGCTTAGCGTCAGATACTGTTGTCTAGGGCTCCCTACTCCATAAACGGTGGGTCCTAACCTTCAGGAGTTGCTCGGACTGTGTCCACTTTGCGTGTTTTTAAAAACTGCAACTCTTGCTGTAAAATTGATGTATAAACCAGTAGGTCTAAGGCGGAATTGGAGGGGGAGAATTTTTAAAAGCAGAGCCAATTTTCCTCTCATTTAGAATTACTCGCAATGAGAGTTCTGCAAAATTTGTGAGGAAGAGGACGACCAAGATAAAACACTGGAGTGGACACGGCTCCAAAAAATTAAGACGAGTACGCCAATACTGAACGTGTAGGGACGTCTGTAGTCCTCCATATCTCGTTTAATCCTAAAGATTTGTGTTCGTATTATTAGTGTCCCCCACCCCGGCCTTTGTTTTGAGAAGAAATAGACTCAGCATGCCCGAGGTGACACATTTTAAGAGAAGGGCTAGAATCCAGCCAAGCGTAATTTCAAGATCTGCATGTTTAACAACCAGACTTTGCTGCCCTACTAGTAGAGTTTCAAATAAGAACAGCAAAACGCCACTTTTTGAGTCTGTTAGAAAGCACATATTTGAAGGATGAGATTTTGGCTCAGTGGTTGAACACTTGCCTCGCATGTGTGAGGCACTGGTTTGATCCTCAGCACCACATAAAATAAATAAAGATACTTTAATAAAAAAGAAAAAAGAAAGCACATTTTTGAAACTGGTAAATAACAAATGTTGACCAACATGCAAGGAATGCTGTCAGAATGTCATTTGTACAACCTTTTGGGAAGAGTAACGATAATATGAAAGGCTTATATGTTTCAATTCAGTAATTTCACTCCCAAGAAATTATCCAAAAGTTTTGCACCAGTATCCAATGATTTATCTACAAAGATATTTTTCAGTGGGAAGAAAAAGCCAAAAAAGAATCATCTATCAATAGAGGAACTTAAATTATGGCATATTGCTACAACTGAAAAGAATAAATGTGCTGATTTAGAAATATCTCCAAAATCAATTGAGTTAAATAACAAGCAAGTTGCAGAATTAGATATATATATGAATATGTAAAGAAAGAGATCTTATTTGTATAAAAACAAGTCACCAGCTGAGTGTGGTGGCCTATGCCTTTAATTCTAGCAACTCCAGAGCCTGAGGCATTAGTTGGAGGCCAGCCTCAGCAACTTAGTGAGACCCTGTCTCAAAAATAAAAAGGACTGGGTGTGTATCTCAGTGGTAAAGCGCTCCTGAATTGAACCCACAGTACCAAAAACAAATCAACAAAAACTAGTCTTTGTGTGTGTGTGTGTGTGTGTATGTGTGTGTGTGTGTGTATAAAATTTCTGGAGAGTATACAAGAAACTTGATTACCTCTGGTGGGTAAGGCTGGGGAGGAAAGTTTCTGAGACTTCTTATTTTCTAGCTAGCTTTCCTGTATTATGTCAATTGGATATTTTCAATGAATATATAACTTAATTGTAAGTAAAAGTTGAGAAACACTACACCTCAGGCTTTTGAGTTTAGAAGTGAAAGCCAAAGGAGAAAATGAGAAGGAGGACAGAAAAGGAAAAACTTTTTTCTCTTTGCTTCTTTGAAGCTACGAAGTGCTTTGAGCAGTGCCTGGCATAAAGTTAAGCTCTATATAAACCCTAAATTCAATATAAATGTTATATAAATGCCAAGTTGTTATTAGTGTTATTGTTGGCAATGGTTTTCCTTCTGCCTCTGAATACTTCTCCTCAATCTCTTTCATTTCTAGCTGATCTCTAATTTTGGAATCCCTCAGATTTTGACCAGTGGGGAGGATTTTATCTATCCCTCTATCCTTAAATAATACCTGTGTATTCACAGTTACCAAACTAAAATCAAGCCCTAACTTTACCCAAGTCCTTCAGACTCGTCTACCTGCCTATTTGACGTTTTTATTTGAATGGTTCAATCACATTTGAAGTTTAACACATCCGAAAAGAGAACTCTTGATCCTACTCCTTTCCCCAAACCTTTCTTTTCTTAGATCTCATTGGCCAGAATTTACTGAATAATAATTCATTCCATGGAATTGGATGCATTTCCACCCAAACAAAACTGGGGTTCTTTTAGCAAGGAAGAAGACATTGCAGGCATGAAGTAGGCACTGTGTGCCACAACTGTCTAAATTCCTGTGCAAGGTAGTGGTAGTGTAATTTGAGTGACATTTCCTGACCCCCTCCCCAGGGCTTTCTTTGTATGATCTTTGGCCTTCTTTTGGTTCCTGAAATAAACCAATTTCTTTCCTGACTCTTGGCCCTTTGCATTTGATGCTTCTTTTACCTGCATATCTTTTCACTTAGTTCTTGAAAGTTTTGGCTAGTGGTCATGCTTCATTTTTTAGATCTTAGGTTAAATGTCATATCCTTAGGGAGCCAAGCCAGCCACTGAATCTAAGCCAAATTCTTATTTCCTCTCTAACCTGTAACCTTCTATCTCATCACTTTGGATATTTCTTTCTTGCCCTTCATTATCCTTTTACTATTTATTCTCACTTGTTAATTATTAAGTTTATTCCTGCACTAGAATGTAAGCTCATGAGCATAGATTACTTTTTTCACCTTTGTACCTAAATTGGTCAGAACAGTGCCTGGTACATAGTAGCTGTTCAAGGAATATGCCCTGAATATATGGATGGAAATAGGAATAAATAGATGGATATGAGGATAAAAATCAAAGATGCAAGATTAAATAAAGGCAGAAGAGAACCAAAATGGAACACAAAGAGTTATATTTTTGGTAGGAGACAAATACATATAATCACATAAGAAGTAACCTCATCTTGAGCCATTGCTGTCTTCAAAGCATAAATCTTGTGTCCAAGCACAGTAGACACTTTTTAAAATTTTACAAGTTTTATTTGTTTATATGGTACTGGAGATTAAACCCAGGGCCTTCTGCATGCTAGCCAAGTGTTCTACCTCTGAGCAACATTCCCAAATCCCAGGCCTGCCCCTATCTTATCTTGTTTTTTCTTTTCTTTTCTTTCTTTCTTCCTTTTTTCTTTTCTTTTCTTTCTTTCTTTCTTTCTTTTTTTGTTTTTATAAGTTTTGGAACTTAATGATACTCTTTTCTGCCTTTTTTAATGTTGGAAAATAAAGTTTCTTAGAAATTGCTTGTGTCATAATTTGCTTACTATTCACATAGATATAGTGCTGGCCAGCTGAAACTTAAGGAGCAAATTAGTTTTTTTCTCAGTAGAAATTACTTTTAAATAGAAGGACTACGTAGTACAAAATGTCCAAGAGCAGTCTTTGAGGACAAGCTTATGGGTCATAATTATTTAAGTATTAAGCCTACAAATGCTAGTGTATTAAACACAAGGCAAAAACTAACATAGTCTGACTCCTGAACTCTAATAAAGTTTTATAAAACAGATGTCATGTGTAGGTCTAGATCCCAAATGACTTCAGGATTGTTAAAAGCCATTCAATTGTAATTTGATTCGTTTCCTTGAAAACACTCCCAAACACTCTGGGAGAATTTCTAGAGAAGTGGGTATACTTAAAGAAATACTCAAGTTTCTAGCTCCTGTTTTGGACTGGGAGACTGTGCTTACAACACAGTACTTCTTTCACCTTTTAAATGGATTTCCCACTCATTTACTTTAAAATGTTACATACCACAATAATCTGCTTAACTTACCTACATTTGAGATGAAAAGATCCACCATGCTTTCTCTCTATGTGAGACATCTATCAGAGAGAACTGCAAGTAGTGCCACCAAAAATGCTTTTTTTTTTTTTGTACACAAGGTAGCATCCCATCATTTATGCAATCATACATGTACCTAGGGTAATGATGTCCGTCACATTCCACCATCTTTCCTATCCCCATGCCCCCTCCTCTCCTCCCAACCCTTTGGCCCATCCAAAATTCCTCCACTCATCCCATGCTTCCCCCATTATAGGTTAGCATGATTTTTTAATTTTTTTAATTTTTAAAAATTTATTCTAACTAGGTTTACATTACAGCAGAAATCATTTAGATTCATTGTAGACAAATGGAGCACAACTTTTCACTTCTCTGGTTGTACACAATATAGAGTTACACCATGTAGTACAGTCATACATGAACCTAGGACATTGTTGTCCATCGCATTCCTCCATCATTCCTGCCCCCATGTGCCATCCCCTTCTTTCCCTCCCCTTTGACCAAAGTTTCTCCAGTCTTCCCATGCCCCCTCTCACATTATGGATCAGCATACACTTATAAGAAAGAACATTCAGCCTTCTGTTTTTTGGGATTGGCTTAACTTCGCTTAGCATGATGTTCTTCAACTCCATCCACTTACTTGCAAATGCCATAATTTTATTCTCTTTTAATGCTGAATAATATTCCATCGTGTATATATACCACAGTTTCTTTATTCATTCATTTATCAAAGGGCATCTAGGTTGGTTCCACATTTAGCTATTGTGAATTATGCTGCTATAAACATTGAAGTGGCTGCATTGCTGTACTATGCTGTTTTTAAGTCCTTTGGGTATAGACCAAGGAGTGGGACAGCTGGGTCAAATGGTGGGTCTATTCCAAATTTTCTAAGGAATCTCCATACTGCTTTCCAGATTGGTTGCACTAATTTGCAGTCCCACCAGCAATGTATGAGTATGCCTTTTCCTCCACATCCTCACCACACTTGCTGTTGTTTGTATTCTTGATAACTGCCATTCTGACTGGCATGAGATGAAATCTTAGTTTTGATTTGCATTTCTCTAATGACTAGAAATGTTGAACTTTTTTTATATATTTGTTGATGGATTGTATATCTTCTGAGAAGTTTCCATTCAGCTCCTTAGCCCATTTATTGATTGGGTTGTTTGTTTTTTTGGTGTTAAGTTTTTTGACTTCTTTATATATCCTGGAGATCAGTGCTCTATCTGATGTGCATGTGGCAAAAATTTGATCCCAGAATGTAGGCTCTCTGTTCACTTACCTCATTGACTGTTTCTTTTGCTGAGAGGAATCTTTTTAGTTAGAATCTATCCCATTTATTGACTCTTGCTTTTATTTTTTGTGATTTAGGAGTCTTATTAAGGAAGTCGGGGCCTAATCTGACATGATGAAGATTTGGGCCTACTTTCTCCTCAACTAGATGAATGGTCTCTGGTCTAATTCCTAGGTCCTTGGTCCACTTTGAGTTGAGTTTTGTGCATGGTGAGAGATATGGGTTTAGTTTCATTTTGCTGCATATGGATTTCCAGTTTTCCCAGCACCATTTGTTGAAGAGGCTATCTTTTCTCCAGTATATGTTTTTGCCACCTTGTCTGCTATGAGATAACTGATTTATGTAGGTTTGTCTCTGTGTCTTCTATTCTATACCATTGATCTACCTATTTGGGTGCCAATACCATGCTGTTTTTGTTATTATAGTTTTGTAATATAGTTTAAGATCTGGTCTTGTGATGCCTCCAGCTTCACTCTTCTTGCTAAGGATTGTTTTGGCTATTCTGGGTCTCTCATTTTTCCAAATGAATTTCATGATTGCCTTTTCTGTTTCTATAAAGAATGATGTTGGAATTTTAATTAGAATCACATTAAATCTGTATAGTGCTTTGGGTAGGATGACCATTTTGACAATACTGATTCTGCCTATCCAAGAGCATGGGAGATCTTTCCATCTTCTAAGGTCTTCTTCAATTTCTTTCTTTAGTGTTCTATAGTTTTCATTGTAAAGTTCTTTCACCTCTTTTGTTAAACTGATTCTGAAGTATTTCATTTTTTTTTGAGGCTACTGTTAATGGGGTAGTTTTTCAATTTCTCTTTCAGAGGATTCATCACTGATGTAGAGAAAAGTGTTTGATTTATGGGTATTGATTTTATATCCTGCTACTTTGCTGAATTCATTTATTAGTTCTAGAAGTTTTCTGGTGGAAAATTTTGGATCCTCTAGGTAAAGAATCATGTCATTGGCAAATAATGATAGTTTAACAACTTCTTTTCCTATTCTTATCCCTTTAATTTCTTCTATCTGTCTAACGGCTCTGGCTAGAGTTTCAAGGATTATGTTGAATAGAAGTGGTGAAAGAGGACATTCCTGTCTTGTTCCCATTTTCAGAGGGAATGCTTCCAGTTTTTCCCCATTGAGGATGATGTTAGCTTTCAGTTTTCCATAGATAACTTTTACAATGTTGAGGTATGTCCCTACTATCCCTAGTTTTTCTAGTGTTTTAAACATGAAAGGGTGCTGTATTTTGTCAAATGCTTTCTCAGTATTTATGGAGATAATCATATGATACTTGACTTTAAGTCTATCAATGTGATGAATTACATTTATTGATTTCTGTATGTTGAACCAACCTTGCATACCTGGGATGAAATCCACTTGATCGTGGTGCACTATCTTTTTATTATGTTTTTGTATAGGATTTGCCAGAATTTTATTGAGAATTTTTGCGTCAATGTTCATCAGGGATATTGTTCTGAAGTGTTCTTTCTTTGATGTGTCTTTGTCTGGTTTTGGAATCAGAGTGATACTAGCCTCATACAATGAGTTTGGAAGGGTTCCCTCCTTTTCTATTTCAGGGAATAATTTGGGGAGTATTGGTATTAATTCTCCTTTGAAGGTCATGACATACTTGCATGGATACTTTTGTGGCATGCTGTACATAAAATATGGCCCCAAAAGCTGAAGGAGTCAGTTCTTGCTCCTTACTATATTCCCAGATTCATCTTTTCTATTGTTTTACTTTTCCTGTTTGTTTAGGTAAATATTCCTTTTACTTCTCTACCCCAGATCCTCTTCCCAGAGGCAAATATTATTAGCAGTTTCCATTGTAATTTTTTCAGGAATATTTTAAGCACATAGGAACACATAATATTCTCCCCTCCCAAAAGGCAGCATATTATACGCATTTTTGTGCCATGCTCTTATATATTCATTATTTCAAATTATTTCATTATTTTGTTAGTTACAAATGATTTCATTATTTTCTTAGTTCTATATTTTAGAGATTATTTACTGTTAGGATTTATAGCTCTTCCTCATTCTTTTTCCATGCTGTGTAATATTTCAACATGTGGCTAACTCATAATTGATTCTATCAGATTGCTTAATGAATATTTTCATTGGTTTCTAGTATTTTTTAATTGTGAATACTGGTGCAGCATATGTCTTTGTGTTTTTGTGAAAGCATTCCTATGGGATAAATTTCTAGCAGTGGAATCACTGAGCCAAATTAATACTTTTGATAGACATTATGAAATTTCTCTCCTAAGAAATTATATGTGGTAGGCAGAATAATGGCCCAAGAAGATGTCCATAATCCCTGGAACCTATTATCTTACTTAATAAAGAGGAAATTAAGGTTTCAGATGGAAGTGAAGTGCTAATCAACTGACTTCAATATAAGGACCTGATCTGGATTATCTGACTAGTCCCAATGTAATCATAAACATCCTCAAAAATGGAGGAGAGAACCAGAGAGATATGGCAGCATGAGAAAAACTTGGCTTGATGTTGCTGGCTTTGAAGATAGAGGAAGGGAGCCTGGAGCCAAGGAATATAGGCAGCTTTTAAAAGTGGAAATGCAGGGACACAGAAAAGGCAAGGAATATAGCCTTGCTGGACCTCAATTTTAGCTCAGTGGGAACCCCCAAAATGGAAGATAAGCTGGGCACAGTGGCACACTCCTGTAATCCCAGTATATGAGGAGGCTGAGGCAGGAAAATCGCAAGTTCAAAGCCAGTCTCAGTCTCAGCGATGGTGAGGCACTAAGCAACTCAGTGAGACCTTGTCTCTAAATAAAATACAAAATAGGGCTGGTGATGTGACTCAGTGGCAGAGTGCCCCTGAGTTCAATCCCCAGTACAAAAAAAAAGGAAGATAATAAATTTGTCTTATTTTAAGCCCCCAAATCTGTGGTCATTTGATATAGTAACCAGAGAAAACAAATACATGTATTTACACTCCAACCAACAATGTGTTTTTCCATGTCCTGCCCATTAGTGCCTTAAAAAATAATTTCTTCCCTTCATATGAATACTATTATTTGAAAGGAAATGTTTATAATTTTGTGTCTTATAATTAGCTTTTTAGTTAAAAGGAAAATCTCAGTCATAATTATCAGATTGTCACATTGTTGGTCTTTGCTAATTTGCATTTTGGCAAATTCTCATTTGGAGCAAGGTTTAATTTTTTCATCTGGGGCCAGGATGTGAACAGGATGTATTGATGTGTCATTTCTGCAATGCTGATATCACTTCTGATCAAGGTGCATTGCAGAAACACTCGGGGAATAGAAGTGGTTGGTTCACTAAGATCTGTTTGCTGCCACTAAGAGGTACTTACACAGTTAATGAAGCCATTCTTTTGAAGTGGTGACCGTCCAATCCTTGAATGGCTTTGCTTGACCTCTGGTAGAGGTAGCAGCCTCACTGATTAATTACTTTGTAAGATTGACCAGAGGCATTGTGTATGTAGTACTTCCATATTACTATGGCATATGGGAGTTGGAGATGACCATGGTGGGGGAAATTAAGTATAAATAAATATGTTTAATTTATACTTAATATAAATATATTCTCTGTTGATTCATTGAATATCTCCACAGCAAATTAGCAAAAACAGTTGTGCCTGATCCCTTCTCATTGGACATATTTAGCTTGCCCTGATGTGGTGAGGCCACGCTTTATCTGTGCAATTAACCTTTACAGTCTGTAGATCATCTCTACACTTAACATCTATTCCAAGATATTTATTGAGCATCTGCAATGCAAATTATTCATGGTTCAAACACGTAGCCATGTAGAGTTAACAGATTATGGAGATAAACAGCAATCAGCAATCACAGGAGCAAATGTGAAACTACTATTGTGGGAATTGGTCCAAAGGGGATATAGATGAATATCTTGTAATAGGAAGATTCCACCCTATCAGAGAAAGCTGTGTGGGATCTGTAAATCTGTGTACATATGTTAATTAATACCTACATTGGCTGACATCCCTAAAGGATACAGAGTGAGGAAAACAAAAACCTAGAAAAACTGCTTGGCCAGGTAGAATAGGATACACAGAGATAAGAAGAATGGTCAGAGAGCCGGAGGGAAACCAGAACCAGGACTAGGCCATAAAAACAAGCAAGGAGAGTCCAATTGTATCAAGAGTTAAAGATTAGAAATAGCATATGATGGGATGGGCAGTGTGTCTGTAGGGATCAATAGAATGTTAATGTTTTAGCAGCAGTGATGTGGTAGGGCACATCTCGATTAAATATAACTGTTCTCTTTATTGTGTACCCTTGGGCAAAAGGCTATTTGGCTTTAGATTCTCCATCTGTAAAATTGGGATGATAACATCTCCCTCAGAGTTATTGTGGGAATGAAATGAATTATATACCATGTGACTAGCTCTTTGTAGATCTTCAATAAAGGTTGATTTTCCCCTGAAGTATACCTCCAGTTACTTATTCATAAATGTGTATTTATTGTCCCTCTCCTTGATAAGTTAGTATTGGTGTTGGTGACTTCATCACAGGTCTTGTACCAGTGAGCTGTTGTAAGTTAACAAATCAGATCTTTGGATTATAGGAATCCAGGCATCCACCTGTATATCTCTTGGTATGGAGGAGGGAGGGAGGGGAGCCAAGCATAATACTCTAGGAATGGGAAGAATAACATCATCACACTGAGTTTTTCCCTTCCAGGGAAAGGAATGTCAACGACCAAAATAAAGACCCAATTCTTCTCTAGGGACATCTTTCTGTACCATTTCCAATTGCATAAATTTCCAATGCAAAATATTAGTGATAAATGATAACACAACTTAAGTGTTTTTGTTGTTGTTTTCAGAGATACCATTGGTCCTCCTAGATTTT
>CM053399.1:126435250-126475735 GCA_028644305.1 Xerus rutilus | reverse complement strand
CCAGTCACTGCAGATAGCTGCTGCCCGGGAAGCCGGGACCCGCCTGCGCGTTCCAGGCAGTGTGCGGGTCCTTGCTCGCGTTCCAGGGTCGAAGGTTGCGCGTTTGAGTGTCCATGGTAACGCGACGCTTCCGTCTTCTGGAAGCCTACGCTCCAGCGCGGGTTGTGAGAGACCAGTCCCGGTGGGAGGGACCCGGGCTGGGAGGGTCTGATGGGGGATCGAGGGGGTGGGGGCTGGGGAACTTTCTGGGAACACTTGCCCCAAGGGTTGAGCTAAACTAAGGAAAATTGGTTCAAGACTCAGCGCAAAGGATCTTGTCATTCCAGTCCTTTCACCCGCGCAGGGAACGATGCCTCTGGAGGCGGTGGTGGAGCTGCAGATCCGGGCGGTAAGAGATTAGCAAATTTCTGCTCCTTAACCCCAAATCAGACTCAAATGGTGCCCCGTAGTTTTCACCACCCCTCTCCCACCTAACACACACACATTATTTTTGGTACTGGGGACTGAACTCAGGGGCACTCGACCACTGAACCACATCCCCAGCCCTATTTTGTGTTTTATGTAGAGACAGGGTCTCACTGAGTTGCTGAGCGCCTCGCCGTTGCTGAGGCTGGCTTTGAACTCGCGATACTCCTGTCTCAGCCTCCCAGAGTGCTGGGATTACAGGCATGCGCCACCGCGCCCGGGACACATTATTTTCTTTTGGGACAGATCGTACCTTTGTCCCTAAGATTTCTCTATATTTGTATTCCTGGACTCCCTAACCTTTAATTCAGATCAACCTATTCCATTTTTTTTTCCCCCAAAGCCAACATGTTTCTTAGCTTCATTCTGAATGTTTGTTGTTTTAAAACAACAGTGCCTTAATTCCAAGTAGGATTTTCTTTTCTCTTTTCAGGATTAAGATTTGTGAAAGGATTTTAAAACTTCTCCTTTAAATAACCATGGAATAATTTAATTTTTGAAAAGCCTCATTGCTTCCTGATACTTTGTCACATTTATGAGCCAACCAAATATTGTCTATTTCCCCATAGGGATGGCTTTGGTTTGCTAATTCAAAAAGGGAAATCAGTCAACAAATGTTCTATAATTATCCACCAAATCCTTCCTAAATTAGGTACTGCAGCAGGAGGACTTCATTGTTCTTATTTGGGAGACAGTGTTGTTCTGCTTCCATTTTCCCATCCTTCTGTAGTTAGTGACAGACTGCCATTCAGCTTTGTCTCCAAGGTGCTAGGGACTTCTCTGATGGCTACCATCAGACTATAAGGCTAACAGGACACTGCTGTGGAATCTGGCTAGCTTCCATACAATTGACAAATGCTAAGGGTTTCATCATACATGCAGCTGTGAAACAAAGGTAATACAATTTTTCTGATTTTGTTCCATTTTGCTGACAGAAAATAAGGCCAGACCATATCAATTGTGCTTTATTAATCGCAAGCTCTCAAAACTGCAGAAGGTGAAGGATCTCTGGAGAAGCCAAGTGATATTTCTTACATACAGGCAAAACTTAAGTTTTCATCTCTAACATTATTGGTTAATTTTATTTTGATTTTTAAAAAGCATTCCTCAGTGTGCAATTAACAAAGAAATCAGTTATCTACTCTACAGTACTTAGGATGTTCCAGAAAATCAATTGAATTGATTTGTGCTTTAAAAGCCAGCAAACTCAGATTCCAGCAGCTAAAACAGGATATTCCAGAAGTATAACTACAAACCAGAAGATAAGCCCCTAATACTCAGACTTGTGGACACTGCAAGAGGAAATACAGTTGCTTTCAAATATCTGGCCTGAATATTGCTGCAATTACAATGAAGAATCTCTCTAAGGTTAAACAACAAACCCCAAACCACTTAGATTCACAGTTTGGCTAATTCAGCAAATGAAGAGGTAGTCCGTGTTCAGGGTATTGTGGAAATGTGAAATATTTTATTTAGGAGTAGCTATTCCTCTTTTAGTGTGCCTCTCTCAGAAAGTTCATGCTTCCCCCCGAATCAGAACCTACTTATCTATCACAGTCGTTCTCCAGGTTTCTGTCTGCATCTCTTATGTCAAAGTCCATAATCCTATTTATAAATGCCAAAATAATTGGTCATTATTTTCTGAAGACACTAGTTCTATAAGTAGGTTTTCTTTTTCAGGTACAGCAGCATTTAAAGCACATATCTCTTTTTAGGTCAAATAATAATGAGTAAAGTCCACCACACATTTGGTGGTCTTTGGTCTTACGATTTGCGGAGGCAATGTAGATGAACAGCTTTAAATATAAAGATCAATGTAAACAGAAATTTAGGAGTTTTACCTAGTGTCTGATATAGCAGCAAGCTCCCCTGATGAATTTCAAGTTAAATACTGTTACATAAAGTATGCTGTATACAGGAAAATGGAATTCCATTTATAAAACTATAGTATACAGGGTCATCCTCATGGCATATATGAAAAAGCTTATGCATGTACATTGAAAAGAATCACATC
Source organism: Xerus rutilus (assembly GCA_028644305.1). Lineage (NCBI taxonomy): Eukaryota > Metazoa > Chordata > Mammalia > Rodentia > Sciuridae > Xerus > Xerus rutilus. The sequence goes on along the minus strand of CM053399.1, from coordinate 126,473,256 downwards.
ATTTTCCCATTTTTTTTATTACTGGATAGAGGAATGTTATTCTTTATTCAGTAGAGATGGGCAGCAGAGTTTCATCTCCTGCCATGCTGGTCACTGACATAATAATATGTGGTTGTTCTACCCGCTAAACTCTCTGTTCCTCTGACTTTCCCCAGCTTCTCTGTCCTCTGTTGTGCCATGCTATTGGTTGTCAACAGAATTACACATGAAACTAGAGTCTTATACTTACTTTTCTGTGGGCACCATAGACATACCCACCTTTTCTTAAGTGTTTCTTTAAGTAGTTCTTGGTTTACTCTCTGAATGGTAAAAAACAGTATTAGAGAATAGTGGGAAATCAATATTTAAAGACCTTTTGAAAGCATATAGGGAGAGAAGAGAAAGTACTATAATCTTTCTCACTGTCCAGTCCACAAAGATGGAAGAAATAATAAAGTAAAAAGGCTTACCAAGAAAATCAGGATTACGAAGAAATCTCCCTGATAGTGGCAATAAATCTTCAGGGCATAAACTAGAAAAATCTGTGTCTTAGACTTTCAAAATGCTGCTTAAAATCTAACTCAGAAAAAGGACTAGGATTAGTACATGACTTATCTGCATGTATATTTATGGACTGAAGATTGTGTTTCTCAAAATTCAATTTACAAGTGATATGTTAACTTACAAGATTAATATACAACACAACTTTTAAAAACCAGCAACGGTAATAACGACCCCAGCTTGGTTTCTTTGCAGTTGTCCTGGAGATACAAACAGTTGAATAAATATACAATAGGTTTTGTTTTTTTGTTTTGTTTTTTTTTTTTTTGCTTCCCTTAATATGGCTGTCTTCAGTAATAGCTAGCACGTGCTCTGGCCTAGCAAAACATCAAGATGGTGGGATACCTGAAATCCTAAGGAAGCCTGAAATGTCTAAGAGGGGCAAGTGGGATGATGGCTGGTTTAGGCTGGCATCATCAAATGTGGAAACCTTCAGCTCTCCTGTTGCCATAATCAATGAGATGGTGTCATTGTTGATTCCACAGTATAAAGAGGACGGGAGCATTGTGGGGTGAGAGCCAGCAATAGTCCACGATGCTATACTGCATATAGCCCAGAAAAAAGCCAAAAGCCACATCGGTGACATTGTGCCTCCCTAGCATGACCCTGGAGAGACCCAAGATGAAGGCCCACAGTACCACCAGCACCCTCAGTGGAATGGCCAGTACCAGGTGCTTCAGGATGAACCGGGACACCAGGGAGGCCCTTGTGGCATGGCCCGAGGGAAAGGAGTACTTGTCCACCGAGAGAGTGACAAACATGTCCATCTGATTGTGGGCCGGTCGGCGCCTGCGGACCAGCCCTTTGATTAGGGCCACCACCAGCAGGTCCAACAGCAGGGCGAAGAGTAGGTTCATCAGCACCTCGCGTCCGGCCCAGCTGTCGCTCCTGTAGAGGCAGTAGAGGGTGCCCAGCAGCCAGGTGATACCATGTCCGGAGATCTCCAGCAGCTTCATAAGGGGCCTCACGCTGCCCCAAGACGAGCTCTCTCCTGCACACACCCCCAGCTTCTTGGACAGCCATAGGTCGATGGCCAGCAGGGAGCGCAAGGCGATTCCCAGGAAGGATGGGTTCAGGTCCATGCGGTCCTCATCGGGCAGTGAGGGAGGGGCCGCCTGCGAGGAGCCGGCGGCGGCCAGTGGGAAAGAACCGCGCCGGTGCACCGGGCTCTCGGATGCGCGCAGCCGGGCACAGGTGGGGTCGACGCCCGCGGCGCGGCTGCTGAGCAGGGACTGGAACTCGAACCTGCTGCTGCCGCTGCCGCCGCCATGGGCCGGGCTGCCAGGGTTGCTGCTGTTGCTCGAGGCGGAGGCGCCCAGCGGCCGTCCCTCGACGCTCCTCCGGGGGCTCGCCATCGCGGCCAGCGGCCCGGACCCCGGACCCCGGACCCAGCCGGACTAGAGAGAGGCCTCCCGGCCCTGCAGCCTCTTCCGCTTCCGCACAGCCATCCTGGAGGGGCGGGGAGAGGAGCGGGCGAGAGCGCTATTGTGACACCTGGCGGAGACGTGGGAGGGAATTGGAATTTCCAATATGAAATTGGAGAGAAAAGGGGAGGATGTTGATGCTAGGAGTTACAGGTGAAGGAAGTATGATAATGGTGGACATTTCAGGGCCTCTAGAAAGCTAGGAGGAATCTAGCCCTGTTAAATAAAAACAAACTCTACATGTTCTTTCTTTTCTCTCTCTCTCTTATTTTTTTGCTTTCTTTGCCTTTTTTTTTTCCTTTTTTAAGATTTCTTGCCCGGGAGTGTTCCTGCCAGACAAGCAAGATGTGTACCTTGGGGTTTATCTCCTGAATCAGTACGTGGAGACAGCCTGCTTTCCCTCTGTGTTCCCTATTGTGATTCAGCAAAGCTTGAGATTTGAAAAGGTGATCTTGACTTTCTCATTGTATTTTGCTGTATGAAGATAATCTAATAGTCTTTGTAAAGTTATTTTGTAAATTTTCTGTAAAAACACTACTCAAAGGCACTTAAGTATAGTGCAAATCTACAGTCAGCCTTGAAGAAAAATCACAGTTGAAAGACTTGCTTTTGCTTTGCAGGTCCCAGCCAAGTTCTGTCAATCTAGTACTAAATTCCCTGGTCAATGTTTTCTATTCTTGGAACTCCCACGACATTTTCTAACTGGAGCAGAGAGAGCATTTCTGAATGTTCTTGGAGGTGTTAGAATTGCATTACATTTATGAAAGAGATTATTAATAAACTTCAGACCTTAGCAAAAAACTTTCTTAGACCCGGAAAAATAATAAAAGACTATAACCAAATCAGTTAAATCTTGTAATCCAAATCCTGTAAGGAGACAAGAAGGCTCTTCTGATTTATTTAAGTCATACCTGGTTTATGTAGCTACAGTGATAAGGCTAAACTCCATTGCAGTGACTACAATCATGACATAAATAGCCCAAACACTACCCACCCACTTCCCACTCAGTATTTAAAAGAATATTCATTTGATTACTATGCAATCACTGACAATCTCCTAAAGTTTTTGTTTTGCATTTGGAGACAGTATCAGTTTTATCCTTAATAAGGCTAATAATTTTTCTCTAAACAGTGTCACTGAGATCTTTTGGGCAGAGGGAAGGCTCTAGTGTAGGTCTGAATGATGGTCCCCGAAAGTGACCTGTTTTGACCTGAGGATGGCAGAGATGAAGATTAATTCACTGAAGGGCCAGGGTTGTATGCAATATATTTACAAATCACAGCCTCGTAATTTAAATAATAAATATGCTAAACTGAGTTGTTAAAAAGAAAGAAAGAAATGGCTATTATCTTAGAACATCCAACCAGAACCCAAAGAACCTATTTCTCATATTTAGATGTTGAAAGTGGTGAAAATGCATCCATTTTTGCCTAAATTTTCATACTAGTTTTATCAATTTTTGATTTAATCTGTAGAATACTTTTTAAATTTTTTTATAAGAAGTCCAAGAATACAAAATTGTAGAATCACAGAACAATAAACTTGTAAATGACATTGGGCAGGGGGTCATCTAGTCTAACCTCCTTGATTTGTTTAAAAAAAGGAATGAATCTTAGATGCCACTACTACTCTGTTGAAAAGCAGTACATTTGATATTACTAGTAAAATATATCACAGAACTATTTTTTGATAAAATGAAATTAATTGCCCTTTTGTATGAGTTGCTTGGGTTCATAGTGAAGTTTTCTCCTAGTAAATTCCAGTTTTTCTTTTAATTGAACACTTCTCTTGCTTCAAATACTTGCAGCAAGTAGCAACATTTTCTCTTCCTTGGACCTTTTGTATACTGAATGCTTTAAAGCATTTGAATAAACAAATTCCTCAGAAAAATTTATGAATCATTGTGTTTGAACAGTTTGTATTGATCATTTACTCAAGATCACACTTGAAAAAATCTTCAGATATGGGAGTATTTATATATGGGATGGTATACAAAAATACTACAAACTGAGTGGCTTAAACAACAGAAGGATATTGTTGAGTTTTATTTTTTTGGTGATACCAGAGATTGAACCCAGGGCCCTGTACATGCAAGGGAAGCACTCTACCAGATGAGCTATACGCCCAGCCCAACAGAGGAATATTGTCTCACAGTTCTGAAGGCTAGCAGTCTGAGATCAGAATGTTGGCAGGGTCATGTGAAGGCACTAGGGAAGGATCTGTTCTCGACCTCTCTCCTAGCTTCTGTTATTTCCTTGGCTTTTGTCAGCATAATTTTAATATTTACATGGCTATTCTTTCTTGTGCATGCTGTTTAAAAAATTGGGGGCAGAGAGAGGCCATCAGGCTGGGGCAGGTCCAGTGCTTTAAGTGCTTCTAGAAGTAAACTGAAGCCCAATATAAACTATAAAATGAAACTAGAGATTTTACCAATTATAAACTGTTAACTATACTCTTAACTAGAGACTTTCCCAATCAGAAACTATAAACTAGTCACCTGAGTCTTTCCACTCCAACCAATCAAATATATTTTCCTTATTTTATTTCCATGTCACCTATAAAAGTTTTCTGCCCACTTTTTAGCAATGAATTTTCTGAACCTGTTTTGATTGAGTGCTGCCTAGTTCATGAATCATTCTTTGCTCAGTAAACTCTTGAATTTATTTTGCATAAAGTTTTTCTTTTAATATGTCCTGTGCTCAAATATCCCCTTTTTATAAGAACACCAGTCACATTGGATTAAGGACTCAACCTATTCCAGTATGACCTCATTCTCGCTTAACAATTACTTAATGACTCTATTTGGAAATAAGATCACAGTCTGAGATACTGAGGTTCGGATTTCAACATGTGAATTTTGGGGGACACAATTCAATCCATAACAATAGTGAAGGATGCAGTTATTGAAATAATTTAGGCAAAAAATTACATTTGCTTAATAAATCCAAATCAGTAAGACAAAAATGGATTACAGGGAAATAGTCTCCCATTTTTGTTCTTAAAGCAGATCTGGCTTTGGATCCAAGAGCAGATTTTTAACCACGTTTAACATCATTTAAACAAGAACTCTAAAGCTTGAAATCAAAGTCTACTGAAAAAATATTGTTTTCCATAGGGTTCTAGAATCTAGTGGGAGAGGCCTTTTATTTTAGTCCTATCCCAGGGCCTTTACTGTCAAGGACAAAATATGTAGATTTGGCAATGACTGAACAGAGCACAATGTTTTTCTTGTGCTTCATGATAGATTAAGAGGCTCTCTCTCCCCCACCTCTGGATTCTGTGAGAGTGTAACTGCTAGTAATGAGCTTTTTTTGTGTATGTTAACATATAGACATAATTTCTGTTTTAATGTTTCTTCTTAGCATAACTAATTGCTTGGGAAGAGAAGTCTTTCAGTTAACATTTAATGAGTAAGCAGAATATTTGTCTAGGTACTCAAGACAGGTTAATGTAAAATGTGCTTTTAGCAACAAATAGAACTAGGTCAAGTTATGACATTGTAAGCATGTGGTAGATTTAGCTAACTAAGATCTCCTTGCACGTGCTATTGTTCTGTTAATTTTTATATATTTCTTCTATAGTCCTTTGTTGATCTTTTAACCACACTTATTAAAAGTGTTTCTGTTGAGTCCTAAAATATTATATGGCTGGGTTTTACCAAATAACATTCTAATTATTAGGAAGAAAATAATCTACATAAGTACCTATTAATAAAACTTAAAAAAATCTTCCCATTTTTTTCTCTGCAGGTATTTGAAAATGCAATAGATCCTGGAGCTGTAGCAGAACTTTTAGAAAGTAGGTACTCATTAAAGAAAAAAAAGATTGTGTGTAATTTATAGGTATAATGGTGTGCTATCTGCTATTTTCTAAATTGCAATACTTCCATATTTGATCCATCTTTACATTCATCTTTACATTTACATTTAAGGTCAAGAGACCTTATGGTAAATTTTGAATGATGTTTTTGATCCTATTACAAACCTTTTTCTAAATATGGATGGGATTTGCTAGATGGTAAAATTATGTTTGGTTGTTTATAAATATTAAGTGAGAAATCCTGTACTCACTCTGTATTCTCAGTTAACCATCTCAGAGAAATGTAAACACTGATCTTTCTGTCTTTATAGATTTGCTTATTCTGGCTATTTCACATAAATGGGATTATACGATATATGATTAACTTCTTTTGCTCAAAGCAGGTGCCAGTACTTCATTTCTTTTTATAGCCAAATAATATTCTATTGTATAACTGTACCACACTTTGCTTTTTTACTTATCAATTGGGTTGTTTGCACTTTTAGGCTATGATGAATAATGATACTATGGATATTTGTTATGCCAACACATATGCCTATGGTTATGCCAACACACAATCTTGATTACTGTAGCTTTGTGGGAAGTTTTGAAATCAGGAAATGTGATTCTTCCAGCTTCCAATTTAGTTCTTTTTTCAAGATTTTTTTCTAATTGGGGTCACTTCGGTTTTCATATGAATTTTATGATCAGCTTGTCACATTCTGTGAAGAATCTAACTGGGATATTAGTAGGGATTTCATTGAATCTGTAGGTCATTTGGGGGAATATTTTCATCTTAACAATATTAAGTCTTCTGATCATGAACATGGGATATGTTTCCATTTATTTTGGTCATTTTAAGCTTCTTTTCAATGTTTATAATGTTCAGTGTACAATTCTTGCATTTCTTTTGTTATATTTTATATTTTAAGTATTTTATTTTTTTGATGCTGTTTGTAAATGAAATTTAAAATTTTTTTCCATTTTCAGATTGTTTATTTCAGTGTATAGAAATGCAGCTAATTTATTCACTGATTTTATATTCAGCAAACAGGCCAAACTCATTTATTGATTCTAGTAGTTTTTGTTATTTATTTATTTATTATGATTTTCTACAAACAAAATTAGGTTGTCTACAAATGGAAATAGTTTTACTTCTTCCTTTACAGTCTTTCTGCATTTTATTTCATTTTCTTGTCTAATGCCCTAACTATAGTTTACAGTACAATACTGAATAAAAGCAATAAAAGTGAGCCTCTGTTTCTTGTTCCCAATGTTTAGGAGAAAGCATTTGTTTTTCACTATTAACGTGATGTTACATGTCAGTTTTTCATAGATGCCCTATATCAGGTTGAGGAAGCTTCCTTCTAGTCTTAGTTTATAGATTTTTTTTTAATTACAGAAGAATAGGGCTGGAGTTGTAGCTCAGTGGTAGAGTACTTGCCTAGCATGTGTGAGGCACTGGATTCGATCCTAGCACCACATAAAAACAAATAAAGGCACTGAATCCATATACAACTAAAGAAAAATTAAAAGAAAAAGAATGTTAAACTTTATCACATGCTTTTTCTAATAATGTGCTTTTTATTCCTTTATTTTGTTCATATATTAGTTTTTTTAAACATTAAACCAATTTTGCATTCCTAGAGTAAATTTCACTTGGTTACAGCACAAAGTTCTTTCCATATATGACTTTATTTGGTGTGCTGGTATTGTGTGGGGGATTTTGGGATCTACAGTCATAAAGAGATATTGGTTGATAGTTTTGTTTTCTGGTGATATCTTGGTCAGGTTTTGGTAATACTAGCCACATAGAATGAGTTGGGAAATATTTTAAAAAATTTTTTTAGTTGTAGATGGACACAATACCTTTATTTAATTTATTTATCTTCTAATGTGGTGCTGAGAATCAAACCCAGTGCCTCACGCATGCTAGGCAAGCACTGTACCACTGAGCCCCAGCCCCAGCCCGAGAAATGTTTTTTCTTCTTTAATTTATTAGTATTAATTCTTCTTTAAACTTTTTGGTAGAATTCACCAGTGAAGCCACCTGGGCCTGAACTTGTCTTTAGGTTGTTTTTTAATTATAAATTTAATCTCTCTGCTTGTTGTAGGTCTCTTCAGTTTTTCTATTTCTTCTTGAGTCAGTTTTGGTAGATTATATCTTTATAGGAATTTTTCCATTTCATTTTCTAATTTGTTATAAAGTTGTTCATAGTATTGTCTTACAATCCTTTTTATTTCTGTAAGGTCAGTAGTAATGTCATCTCTTTCATTTCTGATTTTAATGATTCAAATCTTATCCCTTTTCTTGATGAATTTCACTAAAGAATTCTCAGTTTTGTTGACTTTTGTAAAGAACCAACTTGTAGATTCATTGACTTTGTTATTCTATTCTTTATTTTATTAATTTCTTGTTACTCTTCATTATTTTCTTCTGTTTGTTTAGATTTAGTTTGCTCTTTTTTCCCCCAGTGTATGAATATGAAAGATTTGTTAGTAGATAACCAACACATTCTTAATCTTTATGAATTAAAGGTCATAGGTAATAGCAGAATCTCATAAAGAAAACCACAAGTAAATGTGAGGTGACCTGAGGCAATGCTGGAAAGAGGACAGAATCAGGAGCAGGCTAGGCATCTGGCCAACATACTGGGTGGATTAAGGAATTTGAAATTAGGCATATAGTGAGCCTGTGTCCACAGATGGTACAGGCTAGAGGCCACTGAGCAGATGTTCTGAAACAGAATGGTAAAACATTAAAACAGTAGTTCAGAAAGCCAGAAGTATAATAAATAGAAAATCTATAGGAATAAAAGGTTATGAAAAGGTATAATCATCAGAAACAATAAATGAAATTTTGAAGGAATTCATGCTCAAAACTCACAGCATCTAGAGAAAACCCTGGTTCCTATTCATGCTATTCACTGAAACTGAAAACTCAGGAAGAGGAGTTGGTAAGGAGAGTTTAACTTTGGACAGGTTGAGTTTAGAGTGTCAGGTTAAGATCTAAATGGAGGTGTTTCATTGCTAGAAGGCGATTAAAAGTTGGAGGTATTTTATAAAGTATCCTAATTAACTTGTTCTTTGGAAGAATGGGATTTTTCAGTGAAATATCTTGTGGGTAAGAGCACCAGCCCTGGGAACAAACTGCTTAGGTTCCTGTAGAGCTCTGTCACTGTTAGCCATGTGACCTTGCTGCACTTTTCTCTTTGAGATTTAATTGTCTCATTCATAAAATTATAGGATAGCTCTTTGAGTTGTGGTGAGAATTAATTGAATATAAAGCATTTTGAACCTGAAACAAATTAAGTGCCTAATGTTACTGTTGGAGTGACAGTTGACAAATATATAGTTCCTCTCCCCTTTTAAAAGCCTAAAATTTCAGGCTATCTTGGTTTTTGAGTTTCTTGGAATTTAAGTTTTGTACTTATGCATTCATATATTTTTCATAAATCTACAAAGTGAGAATTTACTTCTTATCTATTTTAAAATGTTTTCACTTCTAATATTATTTTGTGGAATTATTATCTTTATTGATTTTGTATTGTTATATCATGTTTTAATTCACCTTTAACATTTGAATTTTATTCTTGTCCTTATAGATACTATAGATTGGATCATTATTTCTAAATGTATTTTGAACTCAAATAATAATAAAGTTTCATTTTATGTTTTAATTTATATAGTCATTTGGTACACTTAGTTAAGATAAACTTTTATGTTAATGGGTAACAATTAGATTTTGAATTTTTAAGATGAAAAGTACATTGTTATTTTAATGCTCTATGAATACGCTTTTTTTTTTTTTGGTCCTGGGGATTGAACTCAGAGGTACTAAACCACTGAGCCACATCTCCAGCCCTATTTTGTGTTTTATGTAGAGACAGGGTCTCACTGAGTTGCTTAGAGCCTCACTATTGCTGAGGCTGGCTTTGAACTCATGATTCTCCTATCTCAGTCTTCCAAAGTGCTGGGATTACAGACATGTGCCACCACGTCTGGCTTGAATACACTTTTAAGATACAAAATATTACATGTTTTGTCTACTTTTTGGGAGATGAAATGGTATTTTTATAACTCAGATATTCTTACTCCACTCCCTCAGTTTATTTACACCTGAGTCATTGTTGGTGTGGCACTTATTTTTAATTATAATTGTTCCTTGATATTCATGGGAAATTAATTCCAGGACCTCAAAGAATATCAAAGTCCACAAATACTCAATTTCCTTATATAGAATGATGCAGTATTGACTTATATAACCTATGCCCACCGTACCATATATTTAAATCATATCCATATTACTTATAATATCTAATACACTGTAAATGCTGTGTAAATATTTGTTATTCTGTATTTCTTGAGGAATAATGAAAAGAAAAAGTCTGTACATATATAGTACTGATGCATTTTTAGAAATATTTTCTATCCACATTTGGTTAAATATGTAGACGTGGAACCTGTGGAAATAGAACCTATGAATATGGAGGACTGGCTGCATTGTTATTAATAATGTAAATGAGGTGTTATGATAGTTTAAAATTAGCATTTAATAAAAAACTGGCAATTTTTTGAAGTATTAAAATTCCACTTTTTCCCTTTTTAGGCTTCCTAACCAGGTTTGAATTAATACAGCTAGTGCCTCCAGGTAATGTGTCAGTAATGCATTTCTAAACTAACTTAATTTTAAAAGGATTTTGACATGACGAAATGGGGACTGGCATTTAAACACGAAGCTTTTATGTAACACATAACTTTATGTGATTATATGTTTATATATGTGACCTTACTGTGTTTTTCTCTTTGACATTTAGTTGTCTCATTCATAAAATTAGAGGAGAGCTGTTATATCTTGGGGTTGTGGTGAGAATTAAAAAGTGTATATGGAACCAGCCGAGATATCTTATCAACAGATGAATGGATAAAGAAAATGTGGTATCTGTACACAATTAAATTTTATTCAGCCATAAAGCAAAATGAAATTATGGCATCTGCAGGAAAATGGATGGAACTAGAGACCATCTTTTTTTTTTTTGTATTTTAGATGGGTTACCTTTATTTATTTATTTTTTAAATTTTTTATTAGTTTATTTAATTGCATTTCAAGTCATAGTGCATATATAGAGCTCAGTTTTTCCATTTCCCTGGTTGCAAACCAGATAAAGTCACACCAATTGTGTCTTCATACTAGAGACCATCTTGTTAAGCGAAATAAGTCAAATGCAGGTCAGTGGTCAGTTGTATGTTTTCTCTCATATGTAGAAGCTAGAAAGGAAAAAGGAAAACAAAGGTGGGAGTGGATCACCTAAAAATCAAAAGGAAATCAGTAGAGGAAAGGGACCAAGGGGTAGGAGGCAGAGAGCGAGAGGAGAAAAGCTAAGAAGTGATATTAGCCAAATGATATTGTTATATTGTGTGCATATATGAATATGTAATAACAAATCCCATCAATATGAACAACTATAATGCACCCATAAAAATGTGGAAAAAAAGTCTTAAAATGTGCACAAAATATATACTTTCCTCCCTGCCAATCTATTAAATTTTGTCCACACTTTTAATTCCAGGACAATTTTTGTCACTCCAGAAAGAAATCCTTACATAGCAGTTTTTCCTCATTCCCTCTTCCTTCCATCCCCTGACCACTGGGACTCTATGTCTTCATTGATTTGCCTATTCTAGAATCTCATATGAATGGAAAGCTACACTGTGTGGCTTTTTTAGGTCTGGCTCTTTCATTTAGCCTAATATTTTCAAGGGTTAGGCATGTTGTAACATGTATCAAACTTAATTCCTTTTTATGCCCAAATAATAGTCTTGTATATACACATCACATTTTGTTTATCCATTTATCAGTTGATAAACATTGGTGGTGTTTCCACTTTTTGGGTATTATGAATAGTGTTATGAACATTTACATACAAATCATTGTGTATTTCTTTTAGTTCTCTTGGGTAAGTGTGGATTTTCTATGTTATATAATAATTCTGTCAAACTTTTTGAGAAACTGCTAAACTGAGTATGATTTTTCACATTTTTAAATAGTTGAATAAAAATTTCAAGAGAAGAATATTTAGTAATGTGAAATGTATATGAAATTCAGATTTTATCTAAAAGAAAGTTTTACTGGAACATAGCCACATGTTTAAATATTGCTTGTAGCTCTTTCACAGTACAGTGACAGAGTTGAGTAGTTGTGACCAGATGGCCTACGAAGCCTAAAATATTTACTATCTGTTCCTTTATAGAAAAAGTTTGTGGCCCCTGTGATAGAATCATGGGACTCTAGGAGGAACCTGTTCTCTGTTGCTTTTGGTTTGCATTGTGTCTTGAGACCTGAGTTGGTGAGAGAGGGTATGACCAACTAGTCTCATAAATAGTCTTTCAGCATGGCTCTGTGATTTTAGGGTTGTCTTTATAGCTCTGTGGTGTGTGTGTGTGTGTGTGTGTGTGTGTGTGTGTGTGTGTGAGAGAGAGAGAGAGAAAGCGAGAGACAGAGAGACAGAGACAGAGACAGAGAGAACATCTAAAGCTTGGAAAATTCTCTTTTGAGCTTTGTTCTTTGCTATTTACATGTTTCTGTTTTTATTTTCTTTTTCAAAATGAAAATAACTTCATAGTTTTTACTTGCAAAAAGTATCCAAAAATCACATTGTCCTGAAAGAACCATTAAGCATGTTTCTTGGTATTTCTCTGTGGTTAGAGCACATTGTTAGGGACTTTTTATATGTGTCATATACATTTTCTTATTATTAGCTTTTCCTCATTTTATGTCCTTGTTTCATTGTCTTTTTTTTTTCTTTTTCTTTTCGGTACTGGGGATTGAACCCAGGGGTGCTTAACCACTGAGTTGTATCCCCATCCCTTTCTATTTTTAATTTTGAGACAGGGTCTCACTAAGTTACCTAGAGCCTTGCTAAGTTGCTGAGGCTAGTTTTGAACTTGTGATCCTCCTGCCTTGGCTCCCAAGTCACTGGAATTTCAGGTGTATATTACTGCGGCCACCACCAGGTTTGCATTTTGTTTAGTTTCCACATAAGAGAGAGAACCTACAATACTTTTCTTTATGTATCTGACTTATTTCTCTTAGCATAATGTCATCCAGTTCCATTCATTTTTTTCCTGCTAAGGACAGATTTCATTTGTCTTTAAGGCCGAATAATATTCCACAGTGTCATTTCTAATTATAGATCGATACTTTGATTTTTGATAGCCACAAAGAACTTAGTTAATTTACTTATGTGTTTTTAAAGGGCAATAAACAAAATATTTGTAATAGTTTGGGCTTTGGTTTTCTTATTCTACCTAGTTAACCTAGTTATCCCTAGTTTATCATTTTTCAATAGCTATCTATTTTTCCATAGTGTTATCCTTAAGATGTTGTTGAGCATTTAGATTCTTTCTTTCACATCTTTATAAAATTATTTTTCCTTGGTTTATTTGTGAAGAATAGAGTTACTAAATTAAACTTCCTTTGTCAACCTGGAGTTAACTGATCCCTCATAAGGTTTCACTGTTACATGTGCATCTACTAGTGTATAGAGTACACCCATTCCCTATATCCAGCTGATAATACCCAGCTGAATATTGTCATTTGAATTTACTATGTTTATAAAATGTGTACTAATTTCTTTTTTAGACTACTTTTAAAATTTGTTCTAATTAGTTATACATGACAGTAGAATGCATTTTGACACATCATACATAAATGGAATATAACTCCATAATTCTTGTGATTGTACATGATGTAGAGTTATACAGGTCATGTAATCATATATGCACATAGTGTAATAATATCTGATTCATTCTACTATCATTCCTACAATAATTTCTTTAAGACATATTTTATCATATTTTATGGCCCCCTTTTAATAAGATGATTTGTGAAAATCCTACAAATTTAAAATTGGCTTATTAAAATTTTTCCCATATTATGAATTATTTTCTTCCTTTCCTTCTATATGAAGTGACTTGAATGTCCTTGATTAACTGTGGTGTTTGGTTATGAATTCCTGACATTTTAACCAGTGTCTTTAGTTAGTTATACTCAATACATATATATTTCCCCCTTTTGTATTCATTGTTTTGGTATTTTGCATGTGAACTTTCCTTTTTCTTGAGAGAGCATGAGAGAAGGATGTTGAAACTGGCAGATGCCTTAGCTAAAAAGTGGGAGCAGTGGAGGATTTTAAAGGAGGATCATATTCCTGTCCATAATTGTGTATCACCAGAGCAAGTCAAGGGCTCCTGTGAAGTGATGTAGACCCAGGCCTCTATAGTTCTTTCTTCTACTTCTTGGTCAGCTCCTGGAAAAAGACAAGAACCTCACTCTGTCTGAATCTAGGGATAGACACTCTTGGATATATTATTACTTTTTAAGGCAGACGGAACAGAGCAGATGCCTCCTACCTACTGTTCAGAAATTCTTACTGAAGGTTTTTCAGCCAAGAAATGACAGGCTAAAATCAGGCCATTGAGTTTTTTTCCATAAGTTTTTTTTTCTTACTTGACCTAATTTTATGTTCAAACATATATCACTGCTAACTGGCAAGTTATATTTTAATATACTAATAAAGTAGAATTATGCTTATTTTGGTCTTAATTTTACATGAATTAAAAATTACCTAAATATTTCACTGTACAAAATTTAACATAGAAGTACAAAAAGCAAAAAGTCAAAAAACCCATTCATCAACAATTCCTAAAAAATACTTCATTAATAATTTGTTATGTAGATCTTTTAAAATGCATTTAATATATATCATGCATTTAGTATATTTAATCAACCTTAAAATAACACATGCACACACCTTTACACACTGTATATGATATACACACTATTTTGTATAGATGTGTATATTAAATGTACCCTTTTACAACTTTTTTAATATTTAATTCATATTGGACTGCTGCATATTTTTTATGTGGCCAAAATTCATCTTTGAGAAGGTTGCAAGAATAGTTGTCTGTAAATAATAATGACTGGAGAATACTCAAGCTGAGGGCATCAAGACTGGTTCTAATTCACAAGTTAATCATATGCAAAATGGGAGCCTTATTATGCTTGCTTTCTTTTTGTCCACAATCCTCCAATTTCAGGTTGTAATTTTAGTGGAATTAAGTTTGAATTACTCAAAATAACAATTTCACTTGCTTCAGATAATATGCAGATTAACCGATTAATTGTTCAGCTTATATTATTGAGGGTATATATCACATGTGTCTACCCTGTGCCAGTCTTCCTGGTGTGACACTAGTGACTCCAGGCACTAATTGGTGGTGGTGAGCCCTCATGATATGCTGGTCCTTGATACTAACTTTTTGCTTAAAGTCTTGTGTGGACTGCACTGTGGGGTCACACAGGCTACATTTAGACCAATTTTTCTTTGGTCGATTAGTTATCTTTTCGTTTTGCTATAAATAGTACCTTACTGTTTGATACTTTTTGCTTCAACTTTCAAACACACTTATCTTCAAAAGACATGCGACTATTAAGTTAGGATTACAAGTAGTGGTACTAAGATTTGCATATGGCTTTATGCTAAAGAATGAAGAAGTCCAGGGATTTTATTTCCAAAAAATATCCTTTCGGCTCTTCAGTTTACAAAGGTGGGAAAAAACTATGGACACAGGGGGGCAGTGTAATCCTGTTTGACAGTGAGCTTGGTGCTTTTTATTAATCTCCTAAGCAAATACCTTCTCTTTGGGTAATCTATATATATTCAGTACAACTATAAAATCCTACTTTAATGGGCATCCATTCACTAATTCGAGCTTGGTTTTATACTTCACCAGTTGTGTTCACTAGGTGCCAATGCAGAAAGTAGATTCCATGAAAGTCAATTACTGGGAGTAAAGAGATAAAGAGGAGGTGGGGAGACAGGTGGGAAGGTGAGTATAATTCTAAGATCAGTCTTCTGCTTTGTTTACTTCATTTACTTCATTGGCCTCAGATAATCTGGTTTTGAATTCTTACTTTGCCATTTGGGCATCATGACAAATGTCTTAAATTCTTAGAGCTTCAGTCTCCCTGTTTGTAAAGAGAGAATCAAATTATATTCTCTGTCTAGAATCATATTGTCAATTCTGATATGCTCTATAAATGTTAGAGATTTCTTAAACCAATGTTATTTAAATTATTATTTTTCTTAAAGACATTCATTTCCTTTTTTTGGTTAGAAGTCAGTCATTGTTGGCATTGATGATGCCACTGTCTATGCCATTAGCCTACGGAGAACATTGAGTTCTTTCAGACACTTCATTTGTCTTGAGACTTGCTCAGCCTGTGAATGAGTTCATTATTTATAACCTTGACTCTTGTAACATCCCCTTAATATGCTGACATTTTCACACTTGGTGGCAGTTTGGGTGTCTGGAAAACGACCAAACCAGAGAAATTGTATTAAGAAGCTTTATAGCCTTCTATTTATTTTTCTAACCTGTTTCAGCCTATACTTAATCTTATTATTCCAAATATAGTAGATGAGCTCACTTACACTTCTTTGACTTCTTATTTTTAATCTAAATTCTTGCTACATATAGAAATATAATTTAGCGTTATCGTTTTGGATGCAGTGACAGGAACTAGCTGCAAACATTTGAAAGGTAACAGGACAAAGTAAAAGCCTATTTCATACCACACATCTAAGTGTTTGTTCCCATCAGGAACATTACATGTTCAAAGAGACCAGAATAGTGCTGAGACAACCATTAGGCAGGTGTCAGGGAGCAATCATGACAATAACAGGTAATGTCAGACACTCTTTTTTGTATGTTACATGTGTTTTGTCATTTGCCCCTACAGTAGCCCTAAGGATCAAGTACTAGGATGATTTTTGTATTTACCTAAAGAGAAAGCTGAAGTTAAAGAATTTTCATAATTTGCCTAAGACACATAGCTGGTAGGTGGTGAAGCAGGGATTTGAAGCCGACTTTTACTGACCCTAGAACCTGAGTTCTTATTCAGTGGGCCATGGGTTTCAGTAGAAAGCTGCTTTTGTGTTGCTAGTGATAGGGGAGGAAATTGGTACACCACTTCCCATTTTCAGGTTGCACTTCAGTGTTCAGTTGGAGAAAGAGTCTGTTTTGGGCCAACAAGGGTGGAGAGGTCATACCTGTCACAGAGAACACTGTAAACAGCATTGATGAAAAAGGAGGCTGGGATAAGACTAGTAAATGAAGCAAAAGACTGATCTTAGAATTATACTTATCTGTCTATCTGTTTCCTTACCTCCTCTTTATATCTTTACTCTCAGTAATTGACTTTCATAGAATCTACTCATGGCACTTATAACTTTTAACTATACATTTATTTTTAATGTTTTAATGCATTAATTTAAAATATATTATTTTTCAGTGTGTTAGTAATATTTAATGTATTAGCACTTGTGGACTGTAGACTCCAGAAGGCGAGGAATTGTATTTATCTTTTTCCCTAGTATACATCCAATCTCTAGTACTCTTGGCACATAGTAGGTTTTCAATGAATATTTCTTGAAGAATGAATGAAAAAAATCAATGAAAAATGAATGTAAACATTGAAAAATATTTTAAAGCACATGTAGTCTCTCTCTTTTTAAAAAAATAATTGTGGGAACTGAGTCTAGAGATGGTACCTAATGCTTATTGAGTGGCTAACATAAGCAGGTACTTAAATAATTTATCTCATTTTATCCAAGCATGGTAGTGCATGCCAGTAATCCCACCTACTTGGGAGGTTGAGGTGGAATTGAAAATCCAAGTTCAAAGTGGGCAACTCAGCAAGACCCTGTCTTAAATTAAATTAAATTAAATTAAATTAAATTAAATAGGACTGAGGATGTAGCTCAGTGGTAGAGTGCCCCTAGGTTAAGCCCATAGAACCACATATGCAAAAAAACTCATTCATTTTCTTAAATGAACATGAGGATTACATTTATCAAGTACTCACTGTGTTAGAATAATATTGTTCTGTTGGTCTGGATGCTGTACTTTACCATTCTTCTCTGAACATCTTTGGAATTCAG
Source organism: Xerus rutilus (assembly GCA_028644305.1). NCBI lineage: Eukaryota > Metazoa > Chordata > Mammalia > Rodentia > Sciuridae > Xerus > Xerus rutilus. The sequence goes on along the minus strand of CM053399.1, from coordinate 126,455,485 downwards.
TTTTAAAATATTTGTCTTTAATGATAGTTCAAGGGGTCTGTGAAAGATGCTGACATTGTGGCCCCTTTTTAGATGTGATTGTCTTAGTTGGGCCCTGTAATTGTTGAACTGCCCTGAGTTCACACCTTTCTAGGGACAGCTTTGTCAACAGAATAAAGAACAGAAAAGACAAAGTCAGTATTTTCATAGAGGAAGCATATCATGAATAAATACAACAAATCTAATAAGGTCTAATATGATTTTATTCATATCATGAATAAAAACAACAAAAATATTGATAAATGTGATACTGAAAATGAAATAGAGTGCTGGGGGCAGTGGTGCATGCCTATTCCAGCACTTTAGAAGGCTGAGACAGGAGAATTGTGAGTTCAAAGCCAGCCTCTGCAATAGTGAGGCCCTAAGCAACTCAGTGAGACCCTGTCTCTACATAAAACACAAAATAGGGCTGGAGATGTGGCTCAGTGGTTGAGTGCCCCTGAGTTCAATCCTTAGTACCAAAAAAAAAAAAAAAAAAAATTAAAGAAAAGAAAACAGTGATGTAATGTGGAATACTCCTTTGGGCTGAGTTGCTAACTTTCTGATGAGATGATACTTAAGTCTGTCATTTGATAGGAGGGAGCCAGTTATTCAAGGGTCAGAGGGAAGAATACTACAGAGAGAACAGTAGGACAAAACTCTGTAATAGAGGTGAACTTAGTATGTTTGAGGGACAGCAAGGATGACAGCAGGGGTAACAGGAAACAACCAAGGGGGAGGTGTAATAAATGAAGTAGGAGAAGGTGACTAGAGACCTGATTATGTAGAGTCTTGAAGGCCAGGGTAAGTTGCTTAAGTTTTATTTTAATATTATGGGAAGACTATTGGAAAATTTTAAACAGGTAAAAGGCATAGTCTGATGTATTTAAAATATCACAAAGTATGGAGAATGGGTTTGGGGAGGGTAGAAGCTGGGGGATCACCTAGGAGGCTATGGCAGTGACTCAGGAGAGAGGTTAAGGGATGGGGGCTGGAGTTAGGGTGGTAACTATAAAAATGAAGCAAATTAAAGCATATTTTGGATTTACTTTGGAGATAGAGTGAACAGGACTTGCTAATGGATTGATAAGAAGGAGTGAAAGAAAGAGTGGAATCAAAGATGGATCCTAGATTTGGGGCTTGAACAACTGGTGCTAATTCTTTACTGGGAAGGTTAGGGGAGAGCTGATTTTGGGGGAGAAAAATATGACTTCTGGTTCGGACCTGTTAGGATGAAGAAACTATAATACATTTAGGATGAAGCTCAAAAGATGAATAGAATGAGAAGGAAGGCATAGCATAAGCTGTGGGGAGTACATTGTAGAGGAGGGAAGCCTCAGGGAAGATGCATCATCAGTTTGTTGTGGCTGGATCGTTTCTGGGAAGGCGAGTAGAAAGAAATGATATTGTGAAAAAAACATGAGATACTTTTTGTACTTTGAGACTTTCCTCATTGGCACCCAAACATTTATATTAAGTGGAATGAGTAGGAAGAAGAAATTAATCTGTCCTATTATTTGATGCAAGGTAAATTATTTCCTATAGCTGATATAGCAATGAAAAAAAATCCTCATTAGAATTTTTTTCACAAGTGAAATGATAGTCACCAAAAACAAAACTACCTTCCTAACTCCTTGGCTACTGGGTTTTTGTTTTGGTTTGGTTTTTGGCTTTTGGATTTTTTTCTTTTTTTTTTTGGTGGTGCTCCCTACAGAGGTCATTTTTGGTGCAGACTGCTTGGGTAGCACTTGCTTTGCTGAAGGCGGGATGGCAGCATATGCTCAATAGTTGTCTATCTATTAGACCTTATTAGATCTTCTTTTGATGATGAGAATTTTATAACAACATCCATTTTATCATACTGAAATAATATTCATAGTTAATATAATCACCTATACAAATCCCTACAAAAATCAACATAATATTCCAACTGTAATATAGGGGAGAAATAAAAGGACAGATATTTATAATAAAATGATATGCATATCAGTACATAAAATTGAGCATGGTTTTGTATTTAAATGTGGCATGGTTTTCAAACTGCCAAACAGGTATTGGTGAAGATTCAAACAATACGAAGTAAAATTTTTCCTTGATTTATGTAATACCTGCATTCTTAGAAACTTCAGTTTATTTTAAAATTATGCAAAAAATGCTTAGTACTTATATATAACATAGATTTAAGGTCTTGGCTCAATATTCATCAGGCAATTTTTAGCTTGAAAGAATGTCTTATAGGACTGCATGTACTCATGCAGATAGGGAATGCTGACCCATTGTCCGAGAGTCAGGAGTGTCGTGAGCACTGCAGGACACCCTGCCACCTTTGGCTCCTGCTCATAAAATACCTCACAAATTTCCAGAATGTCCTGGGGGTTGATACTACCCCTGATGAGAACCACAGGTCTAACTGTCCTCTGGGCCAGTGGCACCCCTGTATGGCAGACACTGAACCTCAATCTAAACAGTAACCTTTGTGTACGCAGGGGTGTGTCTGTCTTGTTCCTGTCTATTCCTGGGGCCTGGCCAAAGTTTGTCCTTGATAAACATTTGGTGAGGGAAAGAATGAAAAGGTGGTTGGAAAGACAGATTTTCTCTTTTGTTCTCTTTTGTGGAGCAACGCTTTAGTCTCTATAATCTGTTATGACTTGAGAAGATTGTTAAAACTTATCCATGAGATAAAAAGTAGTAGAAATTATTTTCCCCTTGAAAAACAAATGCTGGTACCAAAATGTCTATTTTTATTTATCTGCATCTCTGCCATTGTCTGTCTGAACTTTTATTTTGTTAAATTTAGGGGGTATAGATACATATATTTGTGTCTTTTCTCCTTTTCTAGTGTGGGAAGAGTTGGCCTACTATGAAGAAAACACACGAGATTTTCTCTTCCCTGAGCCCAAGTTGACACCTTCATACCCCGGAATACATAGGGAGGTGCTTATGAAGACAGCCATAGGTTTTCCAGTAAGTGATTTTGCCCATCTGGGGTTCTATTGGGAGAGATATTCTTGGGACATGAACATTTTATTCTCAACAGTGTTGATCTTAGACAGATAATTTTATCTTGGTTAGTATCCCAGTGCTGTTTAGATGCCCTGCTCAAGATACCAAATTATACTGATTTCCACCATCGATCTGAGAGGTGGAAGTCTTATTACCAATCAGGCTAAATCATTGGCATAATTGCATTATCACATAGTTACAAGATAGTTGATATCTCATCTTCCTCTTATTGTAGATTAACAGAAAGATTTGCTTAGTCATAGAATTATGACTAAGTAGAGAAGCAATAATAGTAATGTTATCTCTTGTTTATTTTGTGCCTTCAACTTTTTATTCATAATATTTTTCTCCTAATATCTGTCTGTGTTAGCCAGTGCAGATCTTGTGGCTTTCGTTTAATAGAGGAGAAATTGACAGGCCCACTAATTGCTATTACTGAAGGATCTTTCCTTCCTTTTTTCCTTATTTCCTTTCTTCCTTCCTTCTTTTCTTCTTCCTTTCCTTCCTTCCCTCCTTCATTCATTCATTTCTCTTTCTTTTTTCTTTTCTTTCTTTCTCATTTCTTCTTTCCTTTTTCCCTCCTTCCCTCCCTCCCTCTCTTCTTTCTTTCTTTCTCCTTCCTTTCTTTCTTCCTTTTTCCCTCCCTCTCTTCTTTCTTTCTTTTTTTTGTACTGGAGATTGAACCCAGGGGTGCTTAACCACTGAATTATGTCCCCAGACCTTTTTATTTTTTATTTTGAGACAGGGTCTCACTAAGTAGCTTAGGGCCTCACTGAGTTGCTAAGGTTGGCTTTGAACTTGAGATCCTCCTCCTCAGCTTCCCAAACCTCTGGAATTACAGGCATGTGCCACCATGCCTGGATTAATGAAGGATCTTAAAAGACACAGCAGATATTCAATTAATAATCTAATCAGAATTATTACCTGAACCCAAATTCAAAGCATTTATTTTGATGTTATCTTCAATGCTTTCTAGTTCCAGAGAAACCCTGACAATTTACTTTTTATGTCACTTGATGACTTCCATTTTAAGGGCCCAATCTTTGAGAATTTTGAAAAGCTTATTTAATACTCAACTTTTCTGTTACTGTCTCATTGATTGCTGTTATTATTTAGTGAAATGTTATACTCTCCCCTTTGTTGAGCATATTATGCAGAATATATAACCTGCAGGACCTTTGTTTCTGTAATGCTTGTGATGACAGAGTTTCTAATTCTAATACTCATCAAAAGTTCTTTTCTAATTCTAATATTCATCAAAGGCTGTCCTGGTCAGCATTCTAACGTCTATATCTTTAAGCCCTCCACTATCTTTGAGACTTTGGAAAATATTACTGAAACCATTTTTTTCCAACATCATCTTCATGTATCAGTTATACCCATGGACTTATGGTATGCTTGCCTTTATTATGTTGAATTACTGGAATGTTGCTTTTCAGAAGCTAAAAGGGAATAAAACTCAAGAATCAGTCTGGGGAAGCTCTCTTATTGCCCAAATTTTCTGTTAAATAGAAGTCTTTTTGTTGTTGTTCTTGTTACCTGGGATTGAACCCAGGGGCATTTAATATCCCCAGCCCTTTTTTAATATTTTATTTAGAGACAGGGTCTCACACTAAGTTGGGGATCTCCCTAAGTTTCTGAGGCTGGCTTTGAACTTGCAACCCTCCTGCCTCAGGCTCCCGAGCCACTGTAAAAGTCATCTTTAAACACTGGGAGGAATCTAGCTAAACATCAAGACAAGGGAAAACACACTTTTTTATGTTTTTCACATTATCTGTTTAACTTTATGGGCATAAATAGAAAGAAGGACCTGTAGGATGCTGTGTTTGTAGTTATTTATAAATGTACATAATCATCAGAGAAAGAGCTTTAAAAATGTACAGAAATAGCTTCAAGCATCAAAGGTAAAGTATCAATTCTTACAATTACACTAATCAAACTATATTTTAAAGAGTTTGTAAAAAGAAGGGCTGTTTCTCTCAAATATTCTATAAAACAAAATGAAAATGATTGCCAAAGTTTTAACAATAGCTTTTGTTCATTGTGTGCTTACTAGATAGCAGGTACTATGCTGAGCTCATTACATGGATTGTCTTGTTCAAACCTCCTTCACCCTATGAGCACCTTGTGCTGCTATCCTTTTTCCTATTGTATGGATGGAAAACTGGTGTAGTGGGTTTCAGAAATGTACTGAGGGTCACAGAGCTGGTGAGTGGTGGATCGGGGGTCCTTATGTATCATTGTCGGCACTCTTAGTGAATGATGCTAATTCTCTTGTATTTATTTTAGCCCATTCTTCTGTTTCTTTCCATTAACATTGTAGGAAGTTATTCACTTTATTCTCTCAATTTACCAATTCATTAATAGATTCCTTTCTTTACTAAAATGGGATTTTTTTTGCATTTCCATACAAAATTCATTGTGAGTTTGGAAATAATTCTGATGAATGTAAATACTTAATAAAAGATATAAAACAAGTTTTTTAAAGCAAACAGACAGGAAAAGAGAATATCTATCTATCCCTCCTTCTAGGTAATCTCATCCAATTTCATTGTCCCATGATAAAGAGAGTAACTAATAAGTACGGACACTGGAACCAGAATTCCTGGGTTTAGTTACCAGCTCTACCATTACTAGATGGACAAGTTATTCAAACTATCTTCATTTACTCATCTACTAATGGAGATCCTATTAGGACCTGCTTCATGGGGTTATGTTAGGATTAGATGAGTTAATATTTTCAACATACTTAGAACTGGATCTAGTACACAATACATATTATGTAAGTATTTAGCTATTCTTATGTATATATTTTAGATAATATATGTGGATTATGCCAACCACAGAAAATAATTAGGTTCTTGCATGATTTCAAGTTAGGATGAGGTGGGGAAAGGACTGTTTCCAGTAATTTAATTGCTTCTTTTATGCTGTTTTATTTTTAGGGTATTGCTCCCAAACTAGAGTTTTCTACAAGGACAGCCATTCGAGAATGTATGTTTCTGCATAGAAACAGATTTTATGTAAGTTATAACAAAAAGACAGCAGTAGAAATGCTTTTTAGAATTATTTCCACAAATTTAAGATTTATCCTGGAGTCACTTTACAAGTTTAGATGCATCTGAACAAATGGAAACCTGTAAAGTTTTTTTGCTAGGTTTCTATATTCACACCATTCACTCAGCCTATCACATTAGAGTGGATATGTTTGGCATGTATTTGGTATGGTGTAGAAGCGGGTAATTCAGACATTAAAATCACAACTTTGACATAAATGAACTAGTTATTGTTCTGTTACTTTTATTGATCTTGTGAACAGTTTTGTTTCCTCCTTCTGCTGAGACAACTTCAGAGCTGCCTCTGTGGTCCATCTTGGGTAGGCATGCAGATCTCAGGGCATGTGTGCACACCACCTACATACCACTCTCTTTACTCCTAATTTTCCGTCACCCTCCTTTTTTCAGTTTTTCTCTTACCTTAATGCACATGCTTTCATAGCCATTACAATTTCTTTCTAGAGGGGCTGGGGCTGTGGCTCAGTGGTAAAGCGCTTGCCTAGCATGCGTGAGGCACTGGGTTCGATCCTCAGCACCACGTATAAATAATAAATGAATAAAATAAAGATCCATCAATAACTAAAAAAAAAAAATTAAAAAAAAAATCTAGAACAAAATGGAGAAGAAATCAAGATAAGTTGTAAAGCTTCTTCAAATACTTTAGGACAAGGCAGAATAAAATTAATAATAAAATGCTTATCCCTAATCTCACAGGAGGCATGGAAAATACCTTGAAATTATGAATTGCAGATTAAGGGGCATTATTAGAAGAACCACTAGTCTATGTAAATCTATCAGTTCTCACAGAGTGGGAGACCAGTAATTAATTTTAAGGAAAGTGTTAGCTACTTCCCCTCCCCATACTGGGGATTGAACCCAGGGGCATTGATTTATATCCCAAGCCCCATTTATTTTATTTAGAGATAGGATTTCACTAAGTGGCCCAGTCTGACCTAAATTTGCTATTCTCCTGTCTCAGCCTCCCTGGAAGCTGGGATTACAGGTATGCCACCTTACCAGACATATTAATTGCTTTTTAATTTCTCTTTATTTATTTATTTTTAAAATATTTTTTAGTTGTCAATGGACCTTTTTTTAAAAAATTTATTTATATGCAATGCTGAGAATTGAACCCAGTACATCACACATGCTAGGCAAGTGCTCTACCACTGAGCCACAACCCCAGCCCTAATTTCTCTTTATTAGTCCTCCGTTCTCTGCAGTTTATTTGTGATATGTTCATGGCAATTTTTCAGTCTATCTTTTCCTTCTATTCTACTATTTTAACTTGTTTCCTTCCTGATATAGGTCTGCCTTCTGAAAGTGAACTTTTAAAATGAGTAACATAAATATCACATTTATTTTAGAAAAGGATAAAATACAGGTAAGAAAAAAAAAGGACAAAGCTGGGCACAGTGGCACAAGCCTATAATCCTAGCACTTAGGGAGACTAAGACAGGAGAATTGCTAGTTCAAAGCCAGCCTCAGCAATAGTGAGGTGCTAAGCAACTCAGTGAGACCCTGTCTAAACATAAAACATAAAATAGGGCTGGGGATGTGGCTCAGTGGTTGAGTGTCCCTGAGTTCAATCTTCAGTACCAAAAAAAAGAAGAAAAAGGACAAGATAAAAATAAAAATCACCTGCATTCTTACCATTTAGAGATAAGCTTGATGTTTTAAATATATTCAGTATGCATATGCACATATTTTTTATTTTAAAAGACTGGGATCATACCATGTACATATCATTTTGTACATTTTTCACTAGTGGTTTTCAAAAGTTCAATTAAATACTGTTATATTCAGATTGAATTTTCTTGTATCTTAAAATATATATATATTTTTTGGCTTCAGGAAGACAGATATAAGTCACGAATGCCTTTATCCATATCACGTGGACCAGTGTTCCCCTTAAATGATATAAAGAAAAGGCCAAAGGAGAACAGTCCTGACAGACTGCCCAGAGGCACACAGCCCCGGACGCCCTCTCCACATTCCACCAGACGTTTCTTCCTAGACAAACCAGCTCACTTGAACCTTGGAAACAACTGCAGAATCTCTGGGGAAGGGAAGCCTCCATTCGTGGTTAGACATGTGAGCCTAAAATTATTTTTTTGGAATACTTTGGAATGATCAGGATAGAAATTTTGGTGTGAATAAAGGAAGGCTGGGCCATGAAAACAAATGAGTAATATTAAGGAGGGAATTCAAGTTGAGTAACAACTGTGAATAAATTAATTTCCTTCCTAGAATCATTTCCAGGAAGCTCCTCTAAACGTATCCCATACAGAGAACTTGCTTGGCAAATGTCAACATCCCTATTTTTAATTTTTAAAAATTATTCCTAGAGCATATTTCTGTGTAATAGCTCACTATTATTTAGAAAAGTCTATGAATTGCTGGGAGTTGAAGATGTTTAACAGGATGGTGTGTACTCTTATCAATTCAAAACTGAAGTTTCAGCAGTTTAAAAGAAAACTGCTTTGGTTTTCTCAATGATATTGGTGCTCAGTGGCCGAACTTTGAAGAGCAGGGAGAGTATGTTTGTATGAAGAAGCAAGGATATGCCATAATCACAGCCATTAATTAGAGCCACTTTAGATTTATCCTGCAGGAAGTAGGTGGTAAATGTAATTGCTTTAGTTTCTCTTAGTCTCTTTATATTTTTTAATGTTGTACTATAAAAGCAATGGAAAATATAGCAAAGTTAAAGAAAATAAGTTACCCATAGGTTCACTAGCAAAGTAAAATAATTATTTCATTTGGTACATTTTCTCCACTTATTTTGTATTCATAGGCTTTACCAAATTACAGTTATAGTGTATCTAGTGTATATACACTTTCATTTCCTGATATATTTGTTAGCATTGGTTTTTTGGTTTTTTGGTTTTGTTTTTTTTCTACCAGAGATTGAATCCAGGGGCACTTAATCATTGAACCACATCCTCAGTACCTCCTTTTTTAGTTTTTTTATTTTGAGACAGGGTCTTGCTTAATTGCTGAGGGCCTTGCTAAGTTGCTTAGGCTGGCTTTGAACTTGTGATCCTCCAGCTTCAGCCTCCCAAGCTGCTGAGATTACAGGTGTGAGCCACTGTGATCATTGCTTTAAAAGCATTTTCTATATTATTTTCTATTCCTCATAAACATCATTCTGTGTTTTAGTGAATTATTCTCCAGAATATTAACTATTGATAGTATATTAAGTTGATATTAAAGTCATTAGTTGTGATGATTCTGTATATGACACAAAATGGGGCATGATATGTCTGAAAGTCAAGGTTCTGTTGAGATAATGAGAAAGTAGTTGGTTTATAGGTAGTCAGAACTTATTGCTAGAAACTACCAAATAGATAATCTACCTACAAATACTCTCTATTCAAAGATATAGAACTATAGAAAAGCTGTTTTCTTTTTGGTGGCTTAAATAAAGATCTTTGGCAAAAATAGAGCAACCAACTTTTAAACATGGCTTCATAAACATATTTTTGACTTGAATTTATTGGACAGTATGATTCATTCTATTCCCAATCATTTTTTGTAAAATATAACTTTAATCTATGCCACTGTGGATTAAATACCATAAAGTATGGGTAGGTATCTAAGAGAATAAAAACTTGCTTGATATTTCTATTACATAACAAATTCTTTTTTTTGGTACCGGGGATTGAACTCAGGGGCACTCTACCACTGAACCACATCCCCAGCCCTATTTTGTGTTTTATGTAGAGACAGGGTCTCACTGAGTTGCTTAGCACCTCGCCTTGCTGAGGCTGGCTTTGAACTCGCAATTCTCCTGTCTCAGCTTCCCAAAGTGCTGGGATTACAGGTGTGTGCCACCGCGTCTGGCTACATAACAAATTCTTATATTGCTTTTACTATGTGCCACATTCTTTTAGTTTTAGTTTTAGACGGACACAATACCTTCATTTTATTTATTTATTTATTTTTATGTGGTGCTGAGGATGGAACTCAGTGCCTCACACATGCTAGGTAAGCGCTCTGCTACTGAGCCACAACCCCAGACCCACATTCTTTTCTAAGTGATTTTACATGCTAATTCTTTTATTTAACTGGATTTCCTGATGATATGATATTTACTTAAGTAGAAGCATTAACTTTTAGAGGATCTGGTGTTGTAAAGACTGTAAATTCAAATGGATATATTTCTTGAAGTAGCATTATAATCTGACTTATGAAATAAGAAAATAACAGAAAAATTTAAAAATATAGTACTATTATATTGTAGATATTCTGGAAGACTGTGTATTTCAAGTATTTTGATCTATTAGCAGATCATGTTACCCAGTTTTTTTATTTTTTGTAGGCAAATATGGTCTGTCACCTTAAGTAAAATAATTAGCACTTTTTTCAAGAACATAGACACTCAGATTGGAAGGGACTGCAGAAGGCTGAAATGTCACCTTGTGGCAATCTCTTGCTCTTAGGGAGGCCCCTGACTGGGCCAGCAGTGTTCATACTATTTAGGAACATGAAACACTTTATCCATTATTAAAAGATCATGAAATAAAGCTTTGCTTGCTTCTTACTCTGCTCCATCCTTACCAGTTATTAGAATGTAATTTCTGTTCAACTTTAGTTCCTTATGCTAACATTTAGCCTTGTATTTTCATGTTCTAGCCTCAGTGAAGCCTCATTGAAGATAGGGACAGTTTCTCCTATTGGTTATAATATAACATACTTGGAGACTGATTTTTTTTGTTTTCCAGCCTTCTCTTCTGGTCTACATAATCAGTGATTGATGGGGGGAAAAGGCATTATAGGTAATAAGGATAAGGGATAAAAACTACTCTAGATTCTAGTCTTAGTTTTTTCTTTTATTTTCAGGTGGACAGCGCAAAGCCCTTTGGTGAAAATAGTTCAGAGCATCATTCACGAAAGTCTAGAAGAAAATCTAAGTTTTCAAACTTTCCATTTCCAATAAGAAGAGGTACTCAAGTTTCTTGTTACACCTGTACATATTCTTATAAGAACCAGTGCATCCTACTTATCTTCTTTCATTTTGAGGAATCACAAGTTAACTGGACACTGTAGGCCTGATTGTCAAGGACTCTTCATCTGTGATGTTCCCAGAGGGTGTTCTCATGAGCTGAGTCAGCTGAGGCTCCAAGCCATTAATTGGATAGTTCCCCTGCTATTGAAGGGGCCTGTCCTGAATATTTTTGCCCACCAAGTATTGTAAGTTGTTCCCTGGCAAGGCTGAAAAAGCAGAGAGCAGCCTGTGCTCGTGTGAACTCCTTGCAAAGGCACTGTTGACAGCTAACAAAAAAGCTATTTTGTTTGCCATTTTTCTGAGTGGGAAAGAGTAGAAGATTGAAGGTGATCAGGAGATATAGCGTTTGCTATACAAGGTTCCATATTATTGAGGAGTAGAGCCAACCTTATCTGAAACAGCTAGGTTAAGGCAGGGATCTCAAAACTTTAGATTTCAGCACACTTTTCCATTTTTAAATGTTATTGATGATCTCAAAGAGCTTTTGTTGAGGTGGATAATGTCTATCAATATTTAGCATGTTGGTGGGGGCAGGAAAGGTGGTGGAATGAGATAGACAACAATGCCCTAGGTACATGTATGACTGCACATATGGTGTAACTATATTTTGTACAACCAGAGAAATGAAAAATTGTGCTCCATTTGTGTACAATGAATCAAAATGCATTCTCTGTCATGTATACCTAATTAGAATAAATAAATTTAAAAAATATTTAGCATGTTAGAAGTTAAAACTAAGACATTTAGAAATATAAAACAGTAAGACAAATTCCATTAGCTAACAGAATGGTGATGTTATGACATGTCATGGTAACCTTTGTTAGGATTGTGAGAAAATGAGAGTGAAAAGAGCAAATCGTGGCTTAGTATTATTATGTAAACAATTTGACCTTGCAAATTGGTTAAAAGGTCTCCAGAACCCCTGGGGAGGTTCTTGGACTATACATGGAGAATTACTGGTTAAGGCATCCCTGGGTGTCCTTTACCTTATGACTGTGATGTGTGAATCATGTCAACAGTGAAGGTCAAGGCAGCAAATTCAATCATTTCTGAACTTAATCAAAATTATTTGGCTAGGAAGGGATGGTGGTGGCCCCTTTTCCTTTGCCTCCTGGTAGGACTGGCCTTGTCTCATTCCTAACAATAGAGTTCTCTGTCTTAGGCTTAGATTTGTACTTTTAGGGAGCTGCAGTCTTTGGGGGCAGCTCAGGCCAGTGTTCTTAGATCATGGTCATTGTTTGATAGCAGCTGACCAAGGTCTGAGTATAGGGTCGAGGCAGAAAGTGCTTCATCTCCTCTGACATTTAATTTAAGTTCTGTGAATTGAAAATCATCCACATAGCCTGTAAAAGCAGCACTGTCTTTCCTATTACAGTGAAATCAAGCAGAAGCAAATATCCTTCCCTGGGAAGGACAAGTTGGGCTTAATGCTGGTTTGAGTACAACAGGACTAATATATCACATAGGTCTCAGCCTTTGTCTTTTCTTCATCTTGGCAGATGGAAAACTAAGGTTCCAGAAAAGTTGCAGGATCTTTTTCTCTTTTTGGCACTAGGGATTGAACGCAGGGGCACTCAACCATTGAGCCACATCCCCAGCCCTATTTTGTATTTTATTTAGGGACAGGGTCTCACTGAGTTGCTTAGCACCTCACTTTTGCTGAAGCTGGCTTTGAACTCTCCATCCTCCTGCCTCAGCCTCCCAAGCTCCTGGGATTACAGCTATGTGCCGTGCCCGGCAGGATCCTTTTTTTCTAATAAGCTTCCAGGTGATACTGATGCTGCTGGTCCTTGGACTGCACTTTGAGAAGTGAGGGAACAAAAGCCAAGCCAGGTCCCTGTGTAAGGAGTGCTCAAAACCAGTAGCAAGAAGGTTCCTAGGCTCCAGGGTGGGTTTGTGGCGATCACTGCAAAGGACCTTAGCACTGCCAATGCCTTGTCCAGCTCAGGGTGGTAGAGGAGAGCTCCTGGGACAAGATGGACATGCACATATTTGAGTACTCAGAAGATATGAAAACTACTAGACTTTAAAAACCCGTTTTTTATGTCTTCCTTCTCACTACCAGTGACATGGGGGCATTGTCCATCCAGGAAAGGTCCTTGTTACTGCCTAATCAATCCCCAGTCACACTGGGGGAAGCCAGGGTGGCCTTAGCATCATCTTATAAATATTTTATTTCAAAATCATTTTTTCCCAACCTGGAAAAATTAAACTTCACCTTAGTTTTCTCTATGTGTATTTATTATTTCACTCCATATCATCCTTAGCATTTCTGATATTCTGTATACTTCTCATAATTGTTTAGGGTGATAATGATTTCCATTGCTGCTGCATTATATTTCTCTAACTCTTATGTATTCATTGTTTCAATTTAACATTTATGTCTACCTTGGACAAATACACTCAAGAGCTCTTGCATAAATAATCCTATAAACAAAGAAAATGGCAGAAGAGGCAGAGTACATGAATTGTATTTTAGACCTGCATTACTTTCTTTTAGGTTCTGGCACCTAGGCAAATATAGTTTTTTCTGCCTAAGGCGGCTTAGAGGTATTGCTTCACTTTAGGTTTTGCTTTACTCTTACCCTTCCCATACGTGGTGTCATTAAAATATAACCTCACTGTTGATCTCAAGAGGACAGAAATAGAACTGCAGAGACTAAAGGGAGATTTAAAAGTGATAGTTAATTTACAATTCATTGCCTAAAATTTATATACTGCTGTGGAATAAATGTAACAGCAGTTTTAGGGCTAATGGTAATAATGAGTCATTCAAACACCTGTTCCTCTTTCTTCTAGCTTCTTCTCTTGACAGCATTGCAGCAAACATAAAGGTAATTTTAGAAGTAGCATTTGTAAAATGATTAATTTCCAGCTATCTTATGTCAATGACTAGGTTTTCTGTAATCAGTGGTGGAAAATGTATTTTTAGTTAGTGCTGCTTATATGGACTTGCTTTTGTTTAACTAGGTTTTATGCGAAGAGGTGCCCAGACTCCACTGTACCTTTTGCTTTGGGGCTTATTGGTTTCCTACTCTCTTTTCATTTGTAGGATGAGTTATCTAGGAGGGTGTATCTAGTGGGCCTAGTATCTACTTTATCAGTAGTGATTTCCATTGCTTTTTCTGTAATTGAATACCTTTATACATAGAGGTGGTAAATCATTTGTTCTTGAAGTTTGATTGGTTTGTCAAGTGAAGACTCAGACTTCTATGGTACAACTTGAAAATATATATGTGCAGAGAAAATTGAATATACTATGCTTCTTATGCCATAGCATTTAAATATTTTATTGAAATATATATATATTTTCTAGACTAATAACCCCCCATCCTCAGAAATCAAAGTTTAGAGCATTAATTTATTTTGGCCTATTAATATATGCCAAACATACAGGCTTTGAGTTATTTTTTTCTTGACTTTGACTCCTGAGCATTTTGTCTTTAGTCTTCTGCATTGCAGTTCCTCTTTCATTTGCAGGGGCAAATATTTTATCATCTTACTCCCAGTTCTCTTCCTTGTCTCACCCCACCTCTGGCTCTAAATTAAACAAACAAAACAAAAAATAAAGAATAATGCACAACTATTATCACTCAGGTTATCAAAGAGCCAGATGAACGGATTATTTTAAGGAAAGAATCACCATCAAGTTTAAATTCAAGTAAGTTTGGAAAGCCCTTGCCCAGGAACCAAGGGGATGCTGATTTCCACCAGGAAACCTCATTCGCCACCTCCCAGCAATCCAGCTCTCCTAGTCCTCCGGATCAGCCTCTTCTCCGAGAAAGGTCAGCAGGAAGCACTCATCCCTGATCTGTCTACATCAGAGAGTACTGTGGTCTGGTGGCAGTAAAGCCCAATCACTTTATTAGTTTGCTTTCTGGTGATACCTTGATATGAAAAAATAACTCTTCCCTTTAATATCTATCCAAAAGTCAGAACTGAGCCTTTTCTCTTGCCTCTGGAAAGTGTATATCAGGAAATAGACAACTGACTGGTATACATACTATTTATCTATAAATTTTTATCTATTGTAAATTTTAAAATTAAAGCTCTTTATTTCACCAGTATAAAGGTCTTTGTTATAAAAAGTTTAGAAAATAATGAAAAAAAATGAGAGAAAAAACAGTTGCCCATAGTCCTACCAAAGACAAGTGTATTAACATGTGGATGTATATTCTTTTTCTAGATATAATTTCTTTCTTTGTCTACATGATTATCACAGATAATCAAGATACATTTGCATATGTCTGAAGGACAGGCCAGAGAGCTAAGAGCTAGAACCTGTATTTGCCAAACTGCAATCTGTAGGAAAGTAACCAAGCACCCACTCTGCGTGGATCTGCCCTGGGTTGAGCCCTGAAAGTCTTATGTTGTGGGAATCTCTTGAGTCTCAGGCAAGCCAGCACAGGGGGGTCACCTTAACTGAAAATAATATTTTAAAGATAGCTATTTTGTAGGAAAGATAAACCCATTTGCTTTTCTCTGTGTTATTAGTGAACAGAATAAGAAAGAAATGCCCATATCAAAATAATACTGTTGGTCACAAAGGAATTCATAGTAAGTTTATCCCAGAAACAAATTGGCTCTGAGATTTTAACAGGAATTATATAAAATTTGAGGTACACAAGGAAAGTGGGAATGCATTTTTAGTGTTTTTCAGAAATGATAGAATAATCATATTAAAATGCTAACTCATTTAAGGAAACCAGGTAATTATTTTAATAAAATCTATTAATGTATGGTGAGTTCTTGATTTTATTGACTTTATTGGAAAATAATACAATATAGATTTAAAAAAAATTTTTTTTAGTTGTTGACGATCTTTTATTATATTCATTTATATATACTACTGAGAATAGAACCCAGCACCTCACATGTGCTAGACAAGCGCTTTACCGCTGAGCCACAACCCCAGCCCTACAATGTAGATTTTCAAAAACCAGCGTAGGCACATAGAGATAGATGGTCAGAGACATATTTATACCTGTCTCTGTGCCTGGCTTCCACTGGCTCCTTTCTAACTTTTATACTCTTGCCACAAGACTGGAATGCAGCAGATTGGCAAAATGGGGGGGTTATCTCAAATTCAGAGACTTGTAGAGAATTAATTTGATGGACCTTTATTTAATTAATTTATTTATATGTGGTGTTAAGAATCAAACCCAGTGCCTCAGACATGCTGGGCAAGCGTTGTACCACTGAGCCACAATCCCAGCCCTGCTAGAGAATTGATTTGAAGTGGAGAGTGGGAAGAACCTTTAACTGGTGGTGATTGAGAGACCTGGGCTCTCATGTTTGTCTTTATATAAGTGCTATTTAATCTTTCACAAATCCCCTAGACCTCAGTTTTGTTATCCTTTAGATGAGTGTGATGATGAAAGATCTGTCTTCTTTCAACCAACAAGTACTTCTCTGCTTCCAGAACTGGGGAAAGCCCACAGCTTTTGTCCATGTTTTATTTATATACATCTTCCAAACTCTTCAAAATCAGTGCAGCAAGCTTTTCTGAGAGAATGAACTGAGTATGCAGTTATGGGCAACTGTTATGTGCCATGTACATGTTCATAAATTATCTCTTCTTCCCAGTTGCTTACATACTAGATGAGAAGGTAGACAGAGCCCCATCCCACTAAGTATGAAATGGATTGTGGTATGTATATAATGGAAGTAAATTCCAAATGCAGGGGAAAGACAGCACAGGAGATTGATTCCTTCCTGAGGGAGATCTGGGAAGGCCTTGTTTCTTCAACCTGTGAAATGGCTTATGCATTCATTCAACCAAACTTTTATGACTGTCTTTATAGAGCAGGTCAGAGATCCTAAACTCTGGATGACATATTACATCATGTTTTTTGAGTCAATATCAGTTGATATTGGAATTGAGTCTGTGGTTAGAGTATAGAATCTCTGTGGTTAAAAGAGTGTCTCAGAGGGAAAACAGGACTGTTAACCAATCTGCTCAGCCTAGAATGGAAACACTTAACATTTAACTTATCTCTCCTAATCTCTGAGAACTTTGAACCTAGCACAGATATAAAAAGAAAGGGAAAAGTGTACAAAGAGCTTTCTACGGGCAGAACTTTGTGAATTGAGCAGACAAATGCTATTAGAGTATAAAGGAGGAGAATGGCTCTTCTGGAATGTTTTGTGGAAGAGGGGACACTTTCATGTGGGCCCTGATGAAGGAGACTGGTTTATGATAGAGTTAATGGGGGTGAGGGATGAGAGGTGAGATGGCAGGGCACTGTCAGTCTCTGGGTTTGGGGGGGATAGTGAACATCAGTGCTCAAGGATCTGAGGGGCAGGGCACCATGGGTGCCAACCTGAGGAATTTGGGCTTTGCTTGGTAGATAGTAGGGAGCTTTTACAATGTCACCTTTAGGAAGATGAGTCTTCAGACCAGAGTTTTATTAGCTGTCTCTAATGAGACAGAGAATCCTGTCTGTCCAAAGTCACTCTAAGCAGTTAACTCTGGACCTAATGATTTTTTTTTTTTAAATATTTTTTTTAGTTGTAGATGGACACAATGTCTTTATTGTATTGCTTTGTATGTGGTGCTGAGGATCGAACTCAGGGCCTCACGCATGCGAGGCAAGCGCTCTACCGCTGAGCCACAATCCCAGCCCATTGGACCTAATGATTTTTGCCTATGATTTGCCTATGATTGTTCTGACTTTAGGCCCCCAAGTTCTGCTTCCTGGGAAACCTCTGGGTCTTGGGCAATCTAAGAGAGGAGGTCACCTGAAATCCAGAGGGAAGGCCCCAAATATAATATTTTTAAGGCAAATATAATATTTTTGATTAGAAGATATATCTTTCATATACTTGGGGAACACCTCATTCCCCACTGATTTTAGAGTAATTACAAAGACAGACTTCGGGAACATGAGGGATCACCAAAACTTTGTCCCCGCTTCACTGATTTTTCTTTTTACAGTAGCACCGTCAGGACCAGTCTCTGTGCTCAGATCATAAGGGTGCATGAGAAATACCTCTTGAGATTCTCCTAGCTTAATACTGAAATCAGTAAGGTCCAAGGTCATAGGCATGAGTTGGGAGCCAAATTTTCAAGTGAGATTCAGCTTAAGGGTTGAATGGAAGAAGTGCAAAGTCTTTTGACTATCAACGTAAAAACAATAGTTCCAAAGGAAAAAGGAACACTCTCGAGCCTGACCCCCATCTCTACTATCTGATAGTGTCACACTCCTTCAGTGTACATCCTCACTCTTCCTTACACATGAAAAGAAGGTGAATAACACAGACAAAGCTGTAATAAAGACAACAGCACTGGACATATCTGCTGGCTCATCATTCTCAAAGAATAGATTCTCAAATGTAGAATACATTGTACATAACATGCAACATATGCATTTATATTGTATGCAAATGTGGGAATTACTTTGGTAGTTTGAGACCTGTGAAAAAGCATACACAGTGTCCAGCTGGTGGCTATTTTTAAATATTAACTTTATTTATAGCTTCAAAATATTTCTATTCTTTCCTCTTAAAAATTCTTGGAGAAGTTTACAAATGATATATGTGGTCATTTCTTAAGCACAGCAGTGCTTTAGGGGATGCTTTTGTTTGCTGTGAATTGTTTTTCTGGGTTGGTAATAGATTTGAGTATAGTCATTCCTACTCTTGGTCTTGCCTCCCTGGAAACCAGTGGGACATGCTTGTTACAGAGACTTGCAATCAGAAGCTGGATGGGCCTGGAACCACGCAGAGGGGCAACTGTGCAGGAGTTGTTAGCTTAGTGGTTTTAACAACTGTATTCCCAAATGCTCCTGCCATTTCCAGTGGTTGTCATAAATAATAGTAGGGAATCTTTTATCCAAATTGCTAAAATTCTTAAGGCATTTTTATGAAACAGTATTTATGCTTTTTATTATCAAATTGCTATATATACTTTTAGTTTAGTTTGACCACAGAATTTAGGATTTGGTACCCACCCCATCACAAATATGAATGAGTGAATGAATAAATGAATGAATTCACCATTCAAGCAATATTCTTTAAATACCTATTGTGCTATTCAATACCTGCTATGCTTGGGATGAGCTATTAACCAGAGTCTCATTCCAATTTTAGTCTTAGGAGTGGAGACAGACATTAATCAGATAATAACAAAATGTTCACTGCTGGAAGTGCTATGAATGTGGTGTTGGGAAATGGAACTCCAATTGCATGTGATAGGTCACCTGACCTCCTCAACAGAAGAGGGCTCAGGTGGAACTCTCTGGAAAGTCAGCAAAAGAACTGAGCCCAGAAGTATAGTTAAGAGTTAATAAGAGTATGGATAGGGATTGGGAGGTGGTGGCTTTGTAGGCAGAGGTTTTGGCAAATGCCTATGGAAGGGCAAAAATTTTCCATGTTTGAGGAACTAAAGGACACCATCAGGCTTGTGGCTAAGTTTGCAGTCCAGGTAGCCTAAAGTAAATGAGACATAAAATCCTTTTCATAGAAAACAAGAGCTTAAATTTTATATGAAAAATTGGGGAATTAAAATTTAAATGTAAAATCAGGATTTCTTCATTGGAGAACTATCTGAAAAACACAGCAAAGTCCAAAGAAGAAAAGAATTAATTGCTCCTAGCCCCACACTCAAATGCAACCAATTTTTATATCTTGGTTGTTCTTCTTCCCTAGTGATTTTCTTACACATAAGTTTAATAAAGACATTGAAATTATACAATGTATACAATTTTGCATGTTGCTGTTTTTTCATATAATTAAGTTTTAAGTATCAACCCCTGTTGTTATGTACTCTTAAGACAGTGTCCTTTTTAGTAGCTGTATAATACTCCACTCTGTTTACTCTGTTGAGCAGGTTCCATCTTAGTTCTCAGTCCACATGGAAGAAGATCCATGAAAGGGTATGCAGTCTTCTTACATCCCACAGAGCTCAGCAGCATGCAAACAAGGTTAGGAGTTCCAATAAAACTAAATCTTTGTGGACAAAGTAATAAGGGAGCTAGAACTTGCAGTCTAGTGAGGGAAACACACATTAATCAAGAAACTACAGGTATAGATGTAAAACTGTGACACTTACCAAGGAGAGTACAAGGTGACATGAGAGTGTGCAGCAGGGATATGTGAGTGGCTAAGAGTCAGAGAGGAAGAAGAGGAAGAGCTTAGATCTGAGGA
>CM053399.1:126416068-126432250 GCA_028644305.1 Xerus rutilus | reverse complement strand
CATTGCCAATCAGCTTTCCCTCTCCTGGCTTTCAAGATACCAGGGAAACAAAAAGTGGATTCTTAACCACACACACAAAAATGAGGTATTCTTGAACCCAAAATGATGAGTCCAACTATCTGACCAGGTAGATAGGGGATGGAGAGAAGAAGTGGGTAGAAGGCATTGAAATACATATGTTTCTCATTATTCTGGATGTTTTGGGACTTGGTACTTTTAAAATAAAACAGATTATCCTTTGTACACTTTACAACAACAACAATAAAAACTCCTACAAACCCTCCACACTCCTCAGGTTATCTCTAGTTCTCTTGGACAGGGAAGGCATGATTGCCTCTATTCCACGGCCCTTACCAAATGTGTGAACTAACTGCCCATGTCTAGTACACTCTTTGAGAATTTCTGGGGTGGGGGGAGATGGGCTTACAAGGCCATCTCTGTGAATCTCCTGGTCCCTAAGCACTCAGGCCCTCTGCCTTCTGTGCAGGAAGGGGAGACTTAGCAAACTGCACTAGATCTGGCCCACTGGGCTCTCCATACTATGAGCATCTGCTCACCTGTGATCCCAAATTCCACCCTGTGGCTGGCCCACAGGGAGAGAGAGTGAGGTTCCTTGTAATGCCTCCAGCCAGATGGTCAGTGAGGAACTCAGGCCTGGATTTCCTCAGACACGGGGAAGAATTGAACGTGTTCTAAAATTGGAGAATAACAAAAAGGAAATATATCAAGAAAAGATAAAGGACACAAATAATCTAAAGTGCTGGAATCCTGTCATATCTCATTAAGCCTCTAGTTCCTAAGACAGTAGCTGGTATGGTGTCTAATCTCACCATCTCCACCGGGCAGGGGCCATTTGACTTCCTCTCATAGGGGGCCCAACACCTCTGTGAAATCAAGCTGAAAGCAAATCAGCCTCCACTGCTGAGCTGTGCCATTGTTCTGTGCTCTCCTTCTCTGACTTGGTCACCAATTCCTGAAGGATTTGGTGGTGTGGGGATTCAGCAATGGATAATGATGCACGCTTTTTCATTCTAGGAGCTCTTGGTCCTGTCAGAGACCAACAGACTACACAGGCAGTGGCCCACCCACCCAAATCAGAGGCAGATTTCTGGGTCTTTAATGAGCATTAGAATCACCTGGGGTGCTTTGAAAAATGGTAGTGCCTGGGCCTCACTCACTCCAGAACAATTTGAGGCTGTATAGGTGGTGCCCAACACTGGTATTTTTATAAGGTCTCTAGGAGATTCTGATGCACATTTACGATTGAGAATCTCTGCAAGAGACCGTGAGTTTCTTGAGGATGGGGAGTTTGGAACACTCCCCGAGTTCCACACTTAACCTTCTCTGTGCTGAAAAATGATTGCTCTGTAGAATTGATTGGAATTCAGTCAATTGAAGCTCAGTTGATTGAAATATGTTGAATAGTTCAACAGTTATTTTGTTTGTTCTGAGCATTTACTATACACACATGACTAGTAACAACTCTCACAATAATACCAGGAGGTAGATACTTCAAGTATTGTCATCCTGATAATTTACAAAGAAGTCAAATAACTTGCCCAAGGTTGCACAGGTGTATGTTGCCCTATTCTGCACTGGGAATCTAGAGGAAGAAACTCAGAGAACAAATGATCTCATTTGTTTTCATTGGCACACACTGAGAAGAGGTAAATGTCAAGAAGGGTAGTATGAAATAATCTTTTTCTTCTTGGTTGTGTTGATTGTAGTGATGGAGTGTGTGGTATCTCACATTTCATAGGGGAAAATGAATGAAGGCTGGAGGAGGATCACGAAGAGCTTGCTCATCAAGACAACTACACATCCTTGGAGAAATGAGCAACAATCTTTGTTGTCTGTATTGAGTTACTGGTATCTAATCCCCTTTAAATAAAACCCTGTATTCACTCTTTTGTGCCAGGTAAGAGTCTTTGATTAAAATGTTTGCTGTTTGGGGCTCGCATTTCCTTGTCACCTGGGACATTTGTGTTTTGTTTGTTTGTTTGGAGCATGAAATTGAGAATAAGAATAATTGAGTGCCAGGTACTTTTCCATTTGGAAAGCACTTTTTAGAATTCTAACAAAAATGTCAAAATGCCTTTTCAGCTGCTCTTTATTTTTGTCAGTGGGTGTTCGCAAAGCTCATCTTCCCCTTTCCTTCTTCCCTCTTTTTTTCCCTTCCTTCCTCTTTCTCTCTCTCTCAACTTAAATTTTATATGAGCCAGAGTAAGTTACTAATTGGAGGGATAACCTGATAAACTCTGGTTTTCTCCTTTTGGCAAATCTGCTTTTGTTTTTGTTGTTGTTTTTAATATTAGGCTTGATTTATATGAAGTACCCTTAAAATGTAAGAAAAGGGAATTATTTCTGGAAAAATTCACATCTTGTTTTAATGATTGAGTTTTTATGATAAATTTGTAAAAGGAGGCGATTTCTTTGGATTGCAGTTTAAACTGTTCTGTCCCCATTCCTTCCTTTTTTTACCCATAGCAATTCTTAATAAATTTAGATGAAGAACAAAACCTTTCTCAAGTATTTCTCTAAAAGAACTACTTTAAGTAAATAGGTTCCACAGAAAGGTCTGCCAAAAACCAGACTTTAAATTATTTAGTAGAGTGCCTTTATGAAATGCTTACGTAGTTTGAGGGAGCAGGAAAAGGAAGCAGATGGGAGGAAGGGGTACTAGAAGCACATTTGTTTTCATGGGCATAGACCCAGAGAAAAGGAGGCCTGAAAATGGAAATCTTTGTCTTTCCTCATATTATAACCTTAGCATCTTATTCTGTCATACTTGGTATGATCTGAATGTTTGTGTCTCCTCAAAATATTGAAATCCTGCCCCTCAAGGTGAAAGTATTAGGAGGTGGGGCTTTTGGGGAGGTGATTAGGTCATGAGGGTGGAGCCTTCACGAATGGGATTTGTATCCTATAAAATAGGTCCAAGGGAGCTCATTTATCCCTTCTACTACACGTGAGGATGCAGTGAGGTGGTGCCATCTACAGACCAGGAAGAGGGCCCTTAACCAGCTTCCAAATTTGCTAGTGCCTTGACCTTGAACTTCCTGGCTTCCAGAAGTGTGAGAAATAAATTTCTTATGTCTAGAAGCTGCCCAGTATTTGGTATTTTGTTATAGTATCTCAAATGAACACAGACAATGTACTAAAATCTTTTTAGTTTTTATAAGATAAGATGAGAGATAGGTTTTTCTTTTCTCATTATGACCACAAGAACTGGTTTGTTAGGTAAATTAGGAAAACAAAATTAAGTAGAAGAGAAACTCCCAAAACAAAAACAAAACTCATTTATCTCATCTCAGAATTTCACATATAACAACAAGCATTCCACCTTTAGAAGCAGATAAAGCAGGCTTAAATTACATGTACTTATAAATGTTCTTAATGTCTCTGGAACTACAATTAACAATTTGTTATTTTGATGTTACCTTCAAGTAGTCAACAAAATTTTTAAAAATACTATGTTACATTAAGAGAGTGCAGAGGCACACTCCTGTAATCCCAGCAGCTCTGGAGGATAAGGAAGGAGGATCACAAGTTCAAAGCCAGCCTCAATGTGGGGAAAAAGATACACTCATACATTGTTGGTGGGACTGCAAACTTGTGAAACCAGTATGGAAAGCAGTAGGGAGATACCTCAGGAAACTTGGAATGGATCCACCATTTGACCCAGCTATGCCACTCCTCAGTTTACACCCAAAGGACTTAAAATCAGCATACTGCAATGACATAGCCACATCAATGTTTATAGCAGCTCAATTCACAATAGCTAAACTGTGGAACCAACCTAGATGCCCTTCAACAGAGGAATGGATAAAGAAAATGTGGTACATATACACAATAGAATATTAGCCTTAAAGAAGAATGAAATTATGGCATTTGCAGGTAAAAGGATAGAACTAGTGAATATCATGCTAAATGAAATAAGCCAAAAAACCAAAAGCTGAATGTTTCTCTGATAGGCAGATGCTGATCTATAGTGGGGGGTGTGGGGAAAAATAAAGGAACTTTGGTTTGTGTAGAGGGGAGTCAGAGGAGGGGTAGGCTGTGGGGACAAGATGTACCCTTCAAAGCCATGTCTCTAGTGACCTATTTCTTCCAACTGGGCCCTACCTCTTAATAGCCCCATTCAGCTAGAATTCATCAATGAATTAATCCACTGATGAAGTTAGTGCCTTAATGATTGAATCACCTTCCCAAAGCCCAAATTTTGAATATTGTTGCATCAGAGACCAACCATCAACAACATGAGCCGTTGGGGGACATTTCAGATTCAAACCACAACACTGGTCTTGGGGGGAATTCCTTCTCATCACTTGCCTTGCCCTGGGAATCCTGCCAACAATGATAAGAGCTGCAATCCTCTGTTCTATGGGTCCAGGACCTTTCCATCCTCCACACTGGGTTTGGGTGTCTTGTTATGGCAATAAAATTACAGGGGAAAGAGCCTGTGCTTACTTTCACCTTCAGAACTAGGGAATTTGGCCAAAATAGGAACATGTTTAGGACAGGAACTCTTCCTTGGTACAAATGGGTCCTTTTTAGGATGGCTGGGTTGACAAAGCCTCTTCAGCAGAGTAAGGTGTTCCCAGATCCAAAAATCCCCCCTTGGGTATATATCTACATATCTCTATATATCTATATCTATATCTATATCTATATATCTATGTTTTTCCCTTTGTTTTCATATCTCTATTTTTAAAGTGCTCTGTAGCCCATAGTATAATATGACCCCTCTTCATTTACCCATAACAATTGCCTTCTGGGACTCATTCACTCTGTGTAACTCATGTAAAGCACATGATACAGCAGCTGGCAAACTGAGACACTGAACAAAGGAGTGAGGGAATGAGTGCAGAAATATGGAGAGAGGAAGAGAGAACCTTTACCTTATCTCTTTATTGGCATTCTAGATCCCCCAAAAGTGACCTACCTAGATGATAAGGTCTCTAAAAGACTGTGTCTCTCTCAAACACCCCAAAGTTGCCCTTGTCCTGGTCCCCTCTGTGGAAGAACTTAGGAAAAATTGCCCTCCACACCCACTGAAGCTAGGCAGGACATGCAATGACAATTTACAAAAATTTTATTAAGGATTTTTGCATCTGTATTCATCAGGGATATCGGTCCGTAGTTTTCTTTCCTTAATGTGTCCTTCTCTGGTTCTAGTTTCAGGGTGATACTGGTATTATAGAATTAATTTGGAAATGTTCCATCCTTTCTCTTTTAGGCACTTATAGGTGTGAAGACTGAGGACTTAGGAGCAAGAGTGCCTGGATTTAAATCCTGCCATTTATAGGTTGAGGGCTTTGGCAAATAATTTAACTTCTTTGTGCCTCAGTATCCTGATGTGTAAAACAGAGGTAATAATAGTATCTGCCTTATAATGTTGTCATAAATGGATGACACATTTTGAAAGCATATTAAATCAGTGCCTGGCACAAAATGAGCACTCAGTAAGCATTAGCTATTCTTATTCTCATCTCATTTGATTTTCTGGGGAAAACATTATTTTCTACATTTTGTCACTAAGGACACAAAGGCTCACTAAAAGCAAGTGTCAGAGTCAATTTTCAAAGCCTGGTCTGTCTTGTTTCCAAACCTCTACCACTTTCTGGTTGTCACATGGGCATCATTGTCCCCGAGGCTGGTGCATCCTGGAAATTCAAGCTGAGAGTTTGAAGAACATAAACTCAGCATTTCAGTCAAAGTGACAGGGCAACTAAGGTCTTTTGACAGTTGTTAGAATGAGGTTAACCACTTCTTGTTTAGGTCAACAAGAGGTGCTTTCTGTTTCTATTTCCTGTCATTGGAATATTATGTTTGTAAATAGCATTTTTAGGAAGTTCTCCTTCCCCCTCATTTCAAAATAAACCTCCCTGTTCCTTTTCCTCCAGGAACTGACACTCACGTTGGTATTTTGAACTGAGATAAATACCACACCTGTTTTAGTGGGATGACTTCCAGGAACAGATCGTAAGCAGTAGGTGTTATTGCTGGAAGTGCTGGATTCGTGGTGGGAACTCCTGGTCATGAAAGCTTATTTGGCATTGCATAAGGGAAGTTCATCTCAGGTGCATGATGACATTCTTTGTTCATTGGGTCATGTGATCTCCCAACCCTGACAATCAAATTGATTCCACAGTCTTTCATAGGTCCACTGAACTTGTATTCACCAAGTTCCTACTATGTGCTCAGTGTAGTGCTGGGACCTGTGGGGTAGCAGAGGTCATGCTAGGGGTGTGCAACACAGCAGGTACCTCCTAAAGTCTCCAGACTTACTAAGGCAATGACATAATTCAAGTGTGACTCTCAAAAAGTATTGTAAACTTGAACATCTTCAGGATCAGGCAGAATTTGTGACTCTTTTATGTACTGGGGTTTGAAATAATGGCGAGTGGAGGAAACTGGAGTAAAATGGGCATGGTGACACGTACTCCCCTACTCCCACAGGTTGTTTGAATTCCTCAAATTCATATCTGAAACAAGGTTCTGCGGCTACATAAAGCTGGTGTGAACCCATGTCTTGCCCACAGCCATCAGTTCTGACTCCTGTTTAATAGTATGAAATAAATGATATTAAGTGATGTTTTTAGAACTCAATTTCAGTCCTTTGTAATCAAGTCTCATATTGTAAATCAAATCTCATAAAGTAATAATTATATAAGGTTATAATATAAGGTAATATCTGATTAGTTACCAAGATACTGTTGTTTCTCCAGATTCCAGGAGATGAGAAACACTGGAGTCTTAGGGCTGAGGGCCAAGAGTGTCTTTTGACTTTGAAGAATAGGAAGAACAGATGGAGAAGCATTTTGGGAAAAGTGAGGCAACTGGGGGTGGGGTGGGAGAGTGAAGGATGTGTGTATTGGAGAAGGAAGTGTGTATTCGGGAGTGTATTCACTATTAGGACTCACATTTTAGACTTTGTACTATGGACATTAGGATTTGGGGAGTGAGAAAGTCAAATATTAATCTGACGATCTCATTTAGGATAGTTTGGGAGTAGGTAGAGACCGGGGGCAGGGAGACTCTGAGAAAGCCTTTGAAGAAGTCGGGGAAATTAGGTGATAGAGCCTGAGCTGTGTGGGAGGCCAGAGAAGATAAAAGGATTGATTCAATATCTGGGGTGGAAAGAAATAATGAGACAACTTACTTTAATAGTGTTTTGAAGCCTATGGGTGTGTGTGTTAAGGGCAAGATCTAATTCCTTTCAGGAAGAAGCAGTTAAGTCAAGTGGCCTTAGCTGACCTGTGAAGCCAAGGTAAACTGTTCAATTATTAGGAGTGAAGTATTGATTAAGAGAATAATTTCCCTGCAGATCCAAGGATACAGAGTCCTTCATTTTGTGAGATTCATGTTCTTCATGACCTGAGGCAAGATGAACTCAAGGACTATGAAAAAAAAAAATAGGAAGTCAAATAAAATGTTTTGAGGGAAGTTTTTCTCATGGTCTCTTTTTGGCAGGGAGGATAGGGAACCCTTGGAATACTAGGGAGTGGGATTGCTGAGAGGCAGAATGGGTGTCCCAAGGACAATGGAGGCCTTGTTGTGGATTTAGTTTAGCTTTTTTTTTTCTTCCAATTTCCTCTGAATCATTTTCTTTTCTTTGAATCTTATTATGAAGGTTCTAAAGTTCTAAGTAGAATTTAGAGGATCATCAAAATACAAATTAATTGTTGAAGGACTACATAGGAAGAGAAAATGAAGGCACATACCACATACAGTTATTCACTCTGAAGGGTGGCTAAATCTTGGACCAGCCACTTCACAAAGAGGTGACATTGTTTACTCCAGCTCCCACTTGAAGCCAGGGCAGAGGGATTTGAACAAATGCACTAATTTCTATACACCTGCCTTATAGCATCAAACCTCCTGGAGTCAAAAACAGGAAGACACTTGCAGGGGAAATAATGGTAACTTTGAAAACACAATACTCAATTTAGGAGAGACTTGAGTAGAAATTTATGTGGTTGATATTAAGTTCAGTTAAAAAAAGATAGTTGAAAGGCCAATGGAAAATGCCCAATATAAGTTGGAAATGGGATCTGAAGTTTGACCAAGAGGTTAAGGCAGGAGAAACCATGGGTTATATTTACATTTTGTGGATTCACATTTTTGGTAATCATCTGCATAAAGTAGTTGGAGTATGGTATTTGAAGCCATATTAATGAGTGAATTTCTGGTGGAGATAGTATGGAGACCATTGATAGGAACCTTGTTCACTCATTCCACAAATATTTGAGGGGCCCCTGTGTGTTTAGCAGAGGCAGAGATGAGAACCACAGCAAGGAGCAATAGCAGAAAGAGGTTACAAAGATGATGGGACAGAGGTGGGAAAGAGGCAGGCGTGGAAGCCCATGGTGATGTCCCCAAAGCCAAGGGGAGAGAACATAGTGGTATATGAGCTAATCAACAGTGACAAATGTTGCAGAAGAATAAATACTGATGACTGGGAAAATGCCCTTTGGATTTCACAAGCAGAGCATTGGTTACCTTGTGGTTTCAGGAGAGCTGTAGGGGTGGAAGTCAGACTGTGGTGGATAAGGATGTTAATGAATGGGGAGGAAATGGAGGCTGAGCATGAAGACTGGTAAGCAATCCCAAAAATTTGTCAAGAAAAGGAGAGAGATATAAGATTCCAGTTTTTATTCTGATACCTTCCCATCTTTTGTTTGGGAACAGGTAGGTCTTCTTGGAAGAATCCGATTTTGAGTGAAGGATTTAAAGGTGATATGAGGGGAAAGTGATATGATAAAATGGTATCAGCCATGATATGATGAAATAGTGAGGTCAGGCCATGAGGTGACAGGAGATAACAGAGATATTTTGATCTTTGCTAGAATGGGACAACAAATTGGAGGAAGTAAATTTGATAATAGCAAATGAAATACTATGATATACTACAAATTAGAAAAGATAAACAATTTTTAATGAGGTGATAGTTGAATACTACCATGCACATCCTTTTGCTTTGTGGGCATGGATATCTATAAAAAGATTTTGGAATCATGTTTGAGTCCCAGCTCTTTGAACTTGGACACGTTACCTAACCTTGCTAAACCACAGTTTCCTCATCTGGAAAACAAAGGGTAATATTACTTGCTCAATAGGTGTGTTGAGAAAAACAAAAGCATGTATGTACAATATCTAGTTCAGTGCTAACTTGGTGTTAGCAATGATTCTTTTTTAAAATTTATTTTGTATGTATTTAGGTATGTTTGATATGCAAAAAGCTGCACATATTTGATGTGCAAAAATTCATGAGTTTGGAGAGAAGTATACACCCATAAAACCATTTCCACAGTGAATATCATAAACCTGTCATCTCCAAAAGTTTTCTTCCTCCCTCCCTCTTTTCCCTCCCTTTATTTTCTTCTTTGTGTATTTTTTGATAGGAACACCTAACATCAGAACTACCAGAATTTGTGAGTATACAGTATTGGATCATTAACTATTGTAAAGCAGATCTCCACAATGCTTCTTTTTTGTCTTGAAAATTTTTGACCATCCAGATTTAAGTTGGAATTAATATTTCAGCACCCATGGCTCTCTCTGCTTTATAATGCTCAGAAAAGAACATTGACACTGGAGCCAGACTCCTGTGCCATCTTATTTGTTGTGCGATCTTGGGCAAGTTGATGAATCTTCCGTGCTGGTTTCCTTACCTGTAAAAAGGAGATGATAATAGTGCCCCCTTCGTGATGCTGTTATGAGATTACATGAGTTATTGTTTAGGTGGTAGGAATAGTGCTTGCCACATCATAACTTCAATGCCAATATTTGTCACATGAAAAAAAGTCCTCTGTCTTGTCATTTTTCCTTCTAGAATCATGACATTCCATCCCCTCTTGCACTCATTCTAGCAGGGAGAAATCTTACTCAATGCCTACAGCTATTAAGTGTTAGGTCAACATCTTAAAGAAACTGGACCCTTACTTGCCTTAATGTCATTTCTCTGAAAGATGATGATGTACCAGAATACAGTAGGTGGTTGTCTGGCTGGGATAATCTATGAAAAAGCTTGTCATAGGCCCAGAAAAGCAGACTACAGATCCTTGCAGCCCAAGTCTGCCTTGTTTGCATGTCTAATTTTTTCATCAACTGCAGGTGGCATGTTTTCCTGATTTAACCAACCCCTCCTGACTGAGTCTTGCTTGGATTTGTGTATGTTTTATATGAAGTTGACAAATTCTTGTCTACTGTAACGTTTCTGGCTAAATGGAAATGGAGGACTAGCTGGAAGCTAAAGCCAGTTTGGCATGCTGGGAAGACAGAAGTGTTGGGGAAGGATCAGCCAGTGCTTCTTTGTGGCTAACTGGTATTTCTTTTATTCATAATATAAGTTTACACAGTAGCACTTCTCTGACATAGTCCCACCCACCCTCTTTCCTAAAGATCTAGACATTTTGTTATCTTCAGATTCAAGTTTTTTGGACCCTCTTTCCTCACTCCAGTTGGTTCAAACAAACCTTTCTGCTGGCCTTTTATTATTCTTGCCAAGCTAAGTGATAACCTTGGAAATACAACACAAGCGCTCTTTAAATGAACATTTTATCTGCATGCTGGGTGGAGGATCAAAATCATCTTTAAAATATGCATGCCTTCAGCACATTGTGAGGGCAACAAGTGCCTTCTCTCCATCCATTATGCTTCCGAGATGACTCAATTCATTTCAACCCATCTTACCTTCACTTTGAAATGTAACTTTCTTCAGAGTCCCAACAAAATAAAGCAAATCCTGGCTAGTGTCCGATCTCCAAATCCTCCTGACTTCCTCTGGCAGCCAGACCCTTGACTCTGAAGGGCCTAGATGACAACCCTGATTTGCATTCCTCAGACACCCAGAAGTGAAAGAAGAGAATGCAGTGTTATCAAGCTAATGGCTTTCTTGAGTCATGGAGGAACGGCAGCTGCCAAAGCCTCTAGTGGGTCATGAATAAGCAGTTTTTTGAAGAGAAAATGGGGTTGGCATCCAAACACTACTGCTTAGGGATTTGATTGATTCTATATTTTAGGTCCAGGGTCCTTTCCCTCTCTGGATACATGGTACTTGTGCAGGTCAATCTTCTCTCTAGGTAATATTCTGAGATGTTCCATGGGACTGGAGCTTCCTAGCTCCAGGCTGGTGAGGCCTTCTAGAAATCAGTGGAATGTCTCTGGAAGAGCCATGGCCTTCCTTCCCTATGTTTTCCAACCAGAATAACCAAAAGGGTATGGATGTTTATCTTGTAATTAGGGCCACATTTCCTTATTGCATCAGTGACACTGAAACACAGCAGTAGCAATTGTAGTTGCACCTTATGTTAGCTTTCTGTCACTGTGACAAAAAAGAAAAGGTTTATTTTGGCTCATCGCTTTGGAGATTTCAGACTATGGTCCATTGGCCCCATTGCTAATGGGACTGTGATAGATGAGGCAGTGTATCATGGCAGGAGCACGTGGCAGAGGAGGCTGCTCACCTCATGGTGGCTAGGAAACAAAAAGAGGCAGGAAGGGGCCAGGGGCCCAATATCCCCTTCAAGGGCATGTTCTAAGTGATCTAATCTTCCCATGAGGCTCTACCTCCTAAAGGTTCCACTACCTCCCAATAGTGCTACAGGCTTGTGAAAAAGCCTTTAGCAAATGGATCTTTGGGGGACACGTATCCAACCATAGTACATCTCTATGTATTACCCATGTAAATGGGGGAGGAAGGAGAGAGTGTTGGCTATTTTTTCCCCAGGGGCTGAGTAGAGGGTAAGATACTAATAGGTCTCTGCTAAACACATCACATACATTTTCTCATTTAATACTTGAAGCAATCTCCTGAGACAAGGATTGTCATTCCTATCACATAGAAGAAATCAAGGTTTAGATTATTAGCAAGGGTCACAAAGGTGATATGGAATTACAACTGTATGCCCACCCATTGTTTTTCATGGGCCCCTGCTAGGCAGTTAAATACAGAATATTAGTCCTCTTGCATGGCATCTTCTAGCACTCTGCTGAGCCTCCTCAGGACTATTTCTTTTCTCCTGTTGTGGCAGAGAAAATTCTTAAACATCTGTAAAGCCAGCACCACTGCTAGCCCACTGTTCTATTATAAACCAAATACACTTCCATAGCTATTCCTAGAGGTGTATTTTTTCTTTCTTTTCTTTTTTTTTAAATTGTAGATGGACACAATACCTTTGATTTTATTTATTTATTTTTTATGTGGTGCTGAGGATTGAACCCAGTGCCTCACACAAGCCAGGCAAGTGCTCTACCACTGAGCTACAACTCCAGCCCTAGAGGTGTATTTTAAATAAACGTCTTTGTAGCCAGTGGGCTTCCAACAATTTTTTGAAAAGATAGCCATTTACCAGAGCTAATAAAAACATCCTCTGTCCCTGAGTACACTTTGGGCAAGATCAAAATCATATGGAGGTACTCTTCTCAGGTGCACCAACTCTTCCAAACAAATCTTTCTGAGGACTTGTGTTGTTGGGTATTCCCCCATGTTACAATCAAAAGAAACAATCCTGATTTCCTTTGGCCAGATAGTGATAAGCATTCATACACTATCTTCTTTCACTGGGGCCCAAGGCGCTGTCTGTACCTTTGATGTCTATCACATGAGTCCACCATGTCCTACAGAACACAGTCATGACTCAAGGGTTCCACACAGGACAGTGCCATCTCTAAAGAGTACTCTGAACTCAGCCTTCAGTAGTGATAGTCGTATTTCAGATGGCAGGACTGGTTCTTTCTTGAAATTAAGTCACCATCCTCTTGAGATAAGCCTGTCTCCTATTAATTTCCAACAAAAGTCTATTTACATCTCTGTCACAAAATATAAACACAGTTATTCATAATGGCACTGTATTTCAACTATGTAACCCTTACTGGTTAAAATGAAGGTTATATTTTATCAAGCCAGGCTTTTTCATTTTGGAGTTGTTTAAAGGTTTGGAAAACAATTATCTGTGTACAATCTGACTCAGCTGGCCACATCTCCACCTTCCCACACCCACCCAGGTAAGATAAACCAGCAAATACAAGGAAGAAGGAAAAGGCAGGGAAGAAAGAATGAGAGAAATATTTATTGAGACTGAAATGGAATACTGTTTCTTTTATGAGTTAGCACAGTGTGTTAAGAGGCTGGTTACAAACTCCAAAACAAGGATGACCCACAGTTCATGAACAGCTCTGCCAACTCCAGTGCCTCTAATTGGAGCCACCTGATAAGAGGATAGAACCATTCAGCCCAAAAATACATTACTGATTCAACTCTATTTATATTTAGATTTAATTCCTATAAATAGTACCAATATTTGCATTTTAAAATTCACATTGAATTTCACTTTGATGTTTACATGACAATTTAAGTATCATTTTCTTGTAGATTTCAGGTACAGCTGATTGATACTATTTACTTTTCTGCTATCTTTGGCACAATTTCTGGTTTCTAAAATATAA
This sequence comes from Xerus rutilus, assembly GCA_028644305.1. Taxonomy (NCBI): domain Eukaryota; kingdom Metazoa; phylum Chordata; class Mammalia; order Rodentia; family Sciuridae; genus Xerus; species Xerus rutilus. The sequence continues at coordinate 126,418,798 of CM053399.1, read as the reverse complement.
AAGCACAGATTTAAGTTGGCAACACAACATTGCAAAACATGACTATTTTGGATCTATCTCCGTGTAAGTACTAGTTCATGTTAAGCATTATTTACAAGATGGGAACTGAAGTACAGACTTTAATAAGCTATCTTCCTTAATTAGCAGAAGAATGACAAGCAGAGGATTTTAATGAGCAGGGCCAAGATTACTAGTTAGAACAGTCCTCTCTGAGGAGGAGACAGGTGTCATAGGATGGAAGAATTTCCCCTGAACCACTGATACTAACATTCATATTGTGGGATTTACTTTGCAAGAATCCAGGGTAGGGATGGCTGTTTTATGCAAAGTGGCTTGTTCAACCTATGGAATCTATATTAAAATGCAACTTAGTTGGTAGCTCACCACTATTGTCTGGGCCCTGATGGGTACAAAAATCCAAGGGCAGCAAAGTACTGGCCTCTCTAAATGGGTGTGAGTGACCCTGAAAGAATGAAGCCTTCTAGTCAGATACAAGCATGTCTAGCTTTCTGGGAACAAACCTTTGGGTATCATCTTGTAGAGGGCTAGTGTGGATTCCCTCCAGAAAACTCAAAATATCTGCAAATTGTAAATGAATGGCTGTGCCACCCTGGAGTATTTCTATAATACATCTCTGCTTTAGGGCTGACATACAGATGTGAAGTGATCGAACAACATTTCTCACTCTAGTACTCCTGAGAAAGGAGTTCTGATAAGCCCTGAAGCAGAACTGGGTTGGAATTGTGGTTATTATTCAAGTACAAGGAGAGTTTCTTATTTCATATTGACAGTTTAATTCTGATCTCTGTCTTGTAAATTATATGAAAATAATAAATATATACATATATATATAGTTCTATACTGAACACTGGGTTAACAGTTACCAGCGTCCCAATACAGTACATTGAATAAAGAACCTTTCTCCCTTCTCCCTAAATTCTATGCCCATGTTAAAGTTAAAAGTGTTATTGCAGAACTGTGCTGGTCGTTTGCTTGTTTTTTTCAAAACAGTTTCTCTGAAATTTCCTGGAGATAAGTTCAAAATGGGACAATTTGGCACACTGACCAGGTGGGGTTGTTTAGATGCATTAGAATCTATAAAAAGTAAGAGGTCAAAGGAAATCCACGCCAATAGAAAGCCTGAGTAAAAATTTGTAACCAATGACAGAAATTTTTAAAAACCCAAAATCACTGATCTATGCATGAGAAAGCAATTTCTCTTCCATATCTGTTACCTAATTCCAAAAGTTATTACTTCATGTACTTCCAAACTTTGTCTTATAGAAATTTTTAAAACCCAGATAATGTAACTTCCTTTTAGTCAATTTCCTTTCATTTTACCCCACCCCAAAATCCCATAGCCTTTGGGCTATGAAGCCAAATATAGAAAATAATCTGGCGGTCTGTATATCAAACTACATGTACAATTGACCATTAGTGTTTCTCTTAATGTTTGAACTTGCTAAGAGATGACTCTCATGGAGATGTCCTTCATCACTCCAGTCATCTGAAGCTAAGGGCTCTAGAACTGTGAGGTCTGGGTGAAGGAGATGGTGTCGGACTTGTCTACCGCAAAGCCTCCATTGACATAGGACTTCTTGGTGTCTGAGTCTTCACTATCCAGTATTGTAGATTCCAAAGCAAAGGGATTCACAATGTTGACTTCAGATGAAACATCCATCTGCTCCAGCTCCTTCTTAGACAGCTTTTCCACGATGCCAGTCCCAAATGCATCACCGAGGACATTGACCATGGTCCTGAACCGGTCCCTGGGGAAAAGACAGGAGACTCAGGCAGAGGGCCCAGATTTCACTTTCCTTCACCACTGACTGGACAAAGGAAAGAACCTGATGTATTTGGTTAAGATTTAAATCAGTGTGGAAAATTCTGTCTTCATGGCTGGCTGGCTGGAGGTGCCTCATAGGCCTGGAGCAGAAGTATTCTAAAGCCACAGAATGGACAAATAGGCTCCACTGGGTCTGTGCTCCCAATACATAGCAATGAGTTCCCTAAATCTCCTGAAATTTCCTTCTTGCCTCCCAAAGAAATAGAAATAGAGTCTCCACAGATGTTTGGAGAACTGAGGGAGACTCAGAACTCATCCAGATTCAATGTAATTGACATCATGGGTTCTCTTTTGGCTAAGGTGACAGAACTTATGCACAGTACTTATGCCTCTCCCCTCCCCTTCCCTGATGTACTTGTTTCTTTACCAAATGAATTTGTTCTATGAGTGAGCTACCAGGAACATGGCAGAGCACAGGTTCAGAAAACACAGGTCAGCCCAGGAGTGGATTCTCCTTGAGGCAACTGCAGCCAGTCCTAACTCCTGAACAGCCTGGAGAAGAGGCTGGTGGTAGGAAGGTTTGAGGACAAGGCCTACTGGGGAGGGGAGTATCCATTTTGATACTGGAGCTTTGATGGCAGAAACTGTGTACATAGGTGTTACTGTGAAAATGATATCTGTGGGAAGGAAAAGGCCAAAAATGTCTACACAGGTCCACTCTGCATGCCATTCTGCTATTTAAAGCAAGACCAGAGATTGAACTGGCCCTAGTTTCTTTCTATCCCCATGACCTCAGACTGGATCTTTGGTTCATCTGGCTATCATGGCAGTGAAGGTCCCTGGTATCAGGAAGAATTAGGGGAAGGAGAAGAGGGCAAATCCATTATCATCAGTGGAGGGAAAAATCAAAGCTTGCCTCAATGGTAGGGTATTTTTGCAAGAAG
>CM053399.1:126396751-126415968 GCA_028644305.1 Xerus rutilus | reverse complement strand
ACAGAAGTTGTTTGGGCCTTAATGGTTCAATTCATCTGAATCATAGCAATAAAAATTGCTATATTTCAAGCATGTACTGTCTGCTAGTCATGGTTCTAGACACTCAACTCACATAAGCTCACTCCGTCAATGATAGAATTTCTCCCATCTCACAGATTACGCAACTGGGTCTCAGAGAAGTTAGGGAACTTGCTCAAGGATAAAAGCTAATAAGAGACTGGATGAAGATTCAAACCCAAGTCAGGCTTACCCCAAAGTCTTTGCTCACACCATTGACCCTGTTATCTCCAAACATGCTTGATAAAATGCAGATTTTGAACCAGGACATGATGCCAAACCAGGTTGGGATAAGCTAGGATGAATAGAGGGCTTTGCCTGGCCTCTTCATCATTTTATCCTATGTTTATCTTCTTCCACACCCAGCTTCTAACCTTGAGTATTACCAGGTATAATGAGGTAATGGAGCTCACTGGCTTTTTAAAATCACTATTTGAAGTTAGGAGGAGTTAATTTTTAAGCATGTTATCAGATAGCCTGGTCAGAGGGAAATTAAAGCAGCAACAGGTAGCTCATTAGGCAATATAAGAGGGGATGATGGCAGAGTGTAGATTGTGAATGGCTAGGAAGCTGCCTGCTCATCCAGCTGAGGCAGGGCTTTTATTCCAACTCACAGGAGCCAGTCGACAGCGATGATCAAGGTGACATCCTCAGCAGGCAGGCCCACAGCACTCAGCACAATCACCATGGTCACCAGGCCAGCTTGGGGCACACCAGCAGCTCCAATGCTGGCAGCTGTGGCTGTGATGCTATAGTCAAAACACACCAGCAGAAAGGAGTTAGACCCCAATTTCTCCCCTTAATGTCCCTGGCCTGAAATGATCTCCATGGGTGTTACTTGTCTGCCCTGAAATTGGGGAGTCAGAATCTGTTTTCTGTTAAGCACCAGCTCTGCCTCATTATAGGATGAGTGCTGCAGGGAACTGAGAGAAGCATGATTCCAGGTTCTGATTGGAGGAGATGTGGCAAGGACATACAGAAGAACTGCATGAGTGGCAGAAAAAAATAAGCCTGAGAGTTATTCAAAAGGAGGGCAAGAGTTTACCAACTGGGGTGTTTATAGAAGGTTTTATCTACCATCCAAACTAAGTTCCAGGTACCTCTCCATCTGCTTTCTTCCTCCTTTCTACTCACCTTCCCAGTCATTTACTGAACATCTAAGGAATTTAAGTTGCCTTGAAGGATTAGTGCAGATAGTGGTAGAGTAGATGGACAAAGGCATTTTGAGTGCAGCAAAAGAATGAGCAATTGTGAAGGAGGTTTTATGCACTATCTAGACATCACAAGACTCTTGTCTCTCAGAGATTTCAGGGCATCGAATTAAGAAAGAGCATGACTCCTGTCCAAGGAACAAGCATTTATTCCTGACCACTCTTTTTTTTTTTTTTTTTTGCCATTGGATGCTCTTTGTGCAAAGAGAAGAGAGATCTGGAATCCAGAAAAGCAGCTAAATGAACTTTATTACTATGTATTTTAAAAGATCCCTCTTGGGAAGATATGTAATACTAGGAGTTTTTCTCTTCAGAATGTGCAGTTTTTCATCAGCAACATCTTTCACATTTTAATTGGATCATTGTGAAGGAAATCAAGGCTCACCATGCCTGAAAAGTCCCTTGGCTTGGATGAGCATGAGAAGACAGCCTCAACACTTTCTGGAGACATGGCCTTGCCCTTGGGCCAATACACTATTGTCAAGAAGTCACTGAGTGGAAAGATAAAAATATAGGAACTGCAATTTAAGCCAGAACCACCCCTAATTCTACCTACAAATCCATACTCTAGTGGGCTCTAAAGTCTCAGTTCTAAGGCAGCTGATTCTACTGTCCATTCATCTGCCTAGTGATGAGTTGTCAGGGTTTCAGGAGCGGTCATATGCAGGCCAGAATTTTTTGCTGAGTATGTTATCCCTTAATGGCTATGGCCACCAGTTAGAGATTTGTGGGGCTGTACCAATTTCTACAAAAGTTTCAGGCTTTGTATAATTCCTTAGATCTGTTCTGACCTAAGTACTCTTTGGAAAACCCAATTTTATTTCAATGCTGTTTGAAGAAAAATTTAAACAATGCATCAGTGAGTTTTCTTTACCAGAAGTGATTTGTGCCCAGGCATGCTGATCCCTCTTGGAAGCCTCAACATGTTATAGTTAACCATGTCCCTATAGCTGGGCTGGAAACTCAAAATCCATTGAGCCAAAGAAAATTCTGCCCTTGAGCCTTCGTGTTGTTTGCTAAATGTCAGCAGTTTGACTGGCTTTGGTCTAAAATTTGGAACTATACATTTTCAGATAAGCAGGAAAAATATAAAAACCTATTCCTGCTATTTGAACATATACTACTTTGGCTGAGAGGGGTTTCATGCTCTATGGTACAAAGTTCTTTCTTAACAATGAGGTCTAGTTTTAGGATAGGCCATTGAACTCAGTTCAACATCCAACACGACTACACTGGGTGTGAATTATAGTGATTGCAGGTTTTGGAATCAGACATACCTGGGTTATACTTCTGGCTCTGCCATTTTACTCACAGAGTTTTCATAGGCAGGTTACTTCTCTGAATCTAAATTCCTTGACAGTTTATTATGGGGATAAAATGTTCACTCTGCACGCTGCTCTGAAGATTAATCCATGCAAATCACCTGGGATAGCACCTATGTAGTAGATTTAAAACATGCCATTTCTGTTGCTAATTCTTCTGCCACTTGTTGCCACTGCTGGCACTAATAATACTGCCACTAGGATGACAGCAGCAAGCAAAAACACAGGTGGAGCATCCCTAATCTGAAAATCCAACATCCAGATGCTCCAGGATTTGAAACTTTTTTTGAGCACTGACATGATGCCACAAGTCTCATGTGAGGGGTCACAGTCAAAACACAGGCAGAAAAAAAATACTGTAAAAAATTAGCATCAGGCTATATTTTTAAGGTGTACATGAAACATCAATGACGTTTGTGTTTGGACGCTGGTTTGTTCCTAAGCTATCTCATTATGTATATGCAAATATTCCAAACTCCAAAATCCAAAACACTTCTGGTCCCAAGCAGTTTTGATAAAGGATATTAGCTGGTACTATTACAACAACAGCAACTACTACTATTGCTACTTTTTTCCTCTGAGCCCTTTCTAGGCCCCCAATCCTATAATTATTTGTTTTTATAAGATAATTTATCCTATTTTCAATCAGATATAGCCTGTGATAAGTGAATATTAGATAAAAAGATACCACAAAAATGGTATCTATGTTATTTGATATCCATCCCACAGAAAGAAATGTACTACGTATGGGTCTAAAAGTTTTAAACCATTAGACATGTAAGCTATAACTGTAACCTGTGAAGTTATAGCTAACTTTTATTTCCAGGGTAGAGCCAGAGAGGACTTTTTAAGTTGGTGATTACTTTGGACTTCACAGTTGTTATGGTTCTGAAACATGAGTTATCAGCAAGTCTGGCTAAAGAATTTGCAAGAATAGGAAGGGAGGTTTTAATGTGAATTTGCTACTTAGCCTCTAGGCCCTCTAGATTCCTCTAGCAGTCAGGTTAAAAACAAATGTTAGAGTGCTGAGGATATAGCTGAGTTGGTAGGGTGCTTGCCTTGCATGCAAGGCCCTAGGTTCAATACCCAGGACCACAGGAAAAAAAAAAAAGTTAGGAAGATCTAGAAATGTATGACTGAGGAAGGAGGAGGGAATTCATCCAAAAGTGGCCAGTACACTTGAGAACCACCACGTCATACAACCACTCCTTGGAATGGTTTAGTGCAACCTCTTGATTCCCCAGGCCAGGTTGAGGGAGATGGGGGAAAAAAACACTTGGAAAAGTAGAAGTAGCAACAGCTGAAGCACAAGGAGCAGGGTAGAGCAGGAACTTTCTCAGACATGTTTGAAGGTCTTAATTCAACATATTCTCTGCTGTTGTAAGTACAGGACTTTACTGAAGCTCTTTTGGCACAGGCTTCTTGTTTTATTTTTCTTTTCTTTTTTTTTTAGTTATAGATGGACATAATACCTGTATTTTATTTATTAATTTTTATGTGATGCTGAGGATTGAACCCAGGCCTTTATGAGTGCTAGGCAAGTGTTCCACTACTGAGCTACAAACTCAGTCCCTGGCAAATACTTCTTTAGCCACTAACACTTTATAGATTATGCAGCATCTGGATACCACCCTCTGCCCCCTGCCAGCAGATGTGCCAAATGATATATTTTGCACTTGTTTTCAGTGAATTTCAGGCAAATAACAACAGTTTATAGGGTTGAGGAGGAGGGTTTTTAAAATGTAGAACGTTGTCAGTTAATGAACTCCTTCTGCCTAGAATTTATGTTTGTGCTGTTAATTAACTCTAAAAGGTTAAGAGTCAACCCTGAATAGGCCTAGGAACCAAGTTTCATATTAAACTTCTATTCTAAACTTAACTAAAGGGTTAACTCTAATCCTAGCCTGTCACTCCGACACAGTATTGTCCAACAGAACTTTCTGCAGTGGTGGAATTGTTCTACATCTGTGCTATTTAATTCAGCCAGCCATTGGCCACATGTGACTGGTGACAACCATATTGGTTAGTATTGTCCTAAAGAAACAACGCAGGCAAGATTTACTAATGACATTTCTACTGCCTGCTTGAGCAAACAGATAATTTTGGTTCTCATTTGATGAGAATTCTCTTTAGTATCTGACCCTGTGGATCATTTTCATCTTTGAAAATCTTCTTTGGGTTTTCATGATAACATGATTGCTGGCTCTCTCCCTCCATTCTGTTCCTTCCCACTCCCCCTCCCTTTTTCTCCCTTTTTTTTATCTGTCTCTAATATTAGGATTTTCCAAGGCTCAGTCCTAATTATCTTCTCTATAAATTCTCCCTATGCAAATGCCATCCATTCCTAATATTTATGTGCTCGCTGTGTAGGCACTAAGGCATTTTATATGCATCACTCTACTTCATCATTACTACCTGAATAAATTATAGGCACTATTATTATCATTTTACAGGTGAGAAAACAAGAAAGATTAGAGAAATCAAGTCTTTTGTCCGAGGTCACAACTAATCATAGTGTCGCTGAGATTCAAACAGACAACTGACTCGTGACCTACTTGTTTGACGACCACCATTAAGATGATGTTCCTGACTTCCATATCTCAGTCCACACCTGCGTTTCTCACTGCATATCTCCTGAAATCTTAAAGGCTTTCAAAATTCAATATGTCAAAAACATAAACTCTTTATTTGCTCCATATTCTTGTTTCTGTCATTCTAGTCCCTGTTATGATAAGCCCCTTCCACCAATCCAGAACCATCCACCAAACCTGGGCGTCATCCTAGTCTTCCCCCATTCCTCTCTCTGAACCCAACTGGTAGTTATTTAATTCATTAGCTCTTTTCCATCCCCAGTGTCAGTGCCTTGTTGTAGGCCTTTTAAAACCTTACCTAGACCTCTCCAAATGTCCCCTAACTGGTTTTCTAGTTTGGGGTCTCTGTTTCCATCCAATTCATCCACTGCATTGCCAGTTACCTGTCTAAAATACAAATCTGTTCATTATATTATAAACTAAGACCCTTCTATGAGCATCCCATACAAAGCCTTTCATGATGTGACCCCTGCCTCCTCATCCTTCCATGTTTTCTACATTGGACTCCTTATGTCAGCCACACCAAATATCTATACTCTGTAACTAAGTCATGGCTACACCACAATCCCTGAATAAGCTATTTTTGCTACCCAAAGCTCTTAGCTTTAATTCTTATTTCTTATCTCATATTCAGCTACATTTCCCCCTCCAGGAAGCTTTCCTTCACCTTCCCCGGTATAGTTGATCCTTCTCTCATTGGGACCCTCTGTGATCACTACAGAAAATTCTGGATAGCTCCCATCATAGATATTAGCATTCACTTCAATACCTATTTCCCATCTACCAAAGGCCTTTAGAAAGGAGGGACTAGCCTTTATTTAACCTTGAATCTTTGGTGCCCACTCTGTGCCTACTCTGAACTGAGCACAGAGTGGTGCTCTGGCTAGCTAGACCCTGAAGCAGAAATCTTGTGTACTACAAGTCCACTACTTATACTTCATCTTGGGAAGAGACTTGGTAGGCCAAGAAAAAACAATCCATCACTGGGCCATTCTTGGTCTCCCATCACAGACCATTTTACTTGAGGCAATTCCTATAATAGTGATGCAAAAGAATGATAGCAGGTCCCACCTGATAGTGATGATCTGCCCAATGCCCAAGTCTAAGTCATTCAGCTGTGCAATAAACACAGCTGCCACTGCTTCATAGAGTGCAGTCCCATCCATGTTAATTGTGGCACCAACAGGCAACACAAATCTAGTGATCCTCTTGTCCACCTGGTTCTTTTCTTCAGCACAGCGGAAGGTGACAGGCAGTGTTGCTGAACTGTGTGATATGAAGAGAAAAGAACTTATGGTTTAAGGATGCTGGTGCTCAATCCTCACCTGAAAAGACACATCTCTTCCAGAAAAGTAAACAAAGGACCCAAAACAGGTTGGCACTTGTGGCTAGTCCAGGGATCAGAAGGTGCTGTGTCTACCACTGCCCCCAGTAATTCTAGAACTCTTTTCTGGCTGCAGGCCATGATGAGGGCAGGAAATATTCAATAGTGTGAAGAAATATGCTGAGGATGGGGCAGAGAATATGGAAGTCAACTCTCAAGTTAAAGGCAGCTACAAAAAAACACAGGCTAGAGTCTGCTTCATCAAGAGAGGGGTGAGCTGATAAAGTATGGCCTGAGGCTTCTTCCAGAAACCTCTCTTATAGTTACCTGGAAGAGATCATGAGAGCTGTCAGGAGAGCCTGGGCCATGCCCATGGCAAATTGGAAAGGGTTCTTCCGGACGACTATGAAATATATCAGTGGGAGAATTACAATGGAGTGGATGGCAAGCCTGTAAAAACAAGAGGGAAACGTTTCAAAGATAATACTCTCACACTTCATTCGTTTTTCAAACAGTTTTTTAAATTATGATGTTCAGCTTTCCTAAAGACCCAATCAGAAAATGGGAAGTTGCCCAGGAAATATATGTCCCCATGTTGCAGATGATGATGTAGGGGCTCAGTCAGTAAATGAAGCATTTGGTCAAAGTTAATGGAAAATTCAGTAGCTGAATCCCAATTTCAGAGCTCATACAACAGCGTTATATCATGCTCTCATGCTCCTGTCTGTGCTATCTCTGGTTTTGAATTCTGACTTCTCTAAGACACAGCTGAACATTCCCCTACTCCAGGAAATGTTCAGTTACTTTCCCAGGAAGAGCTGATCCTTTCTTACTTGGCACCCTTTTTGCCGCCTACCATGACACCTCATTATAGCCCTTGCACAGTCTTCACCTTCTCCGTCCCCTGGGTCATGCCGTTGTTTTGCTGGATGGTACCCACTACGTAAGGGCGTTTAGAGTGGCTGTAAGGAAAAAGTCCCTGTTCTTGTACAGCTGTACTTTGGGACTGGCCTTCTTTACTATCCCTGCCTTCTCAAATTGTACCTTAATTTACATGGAAATATACAGCTTACTCAAAATAGGAGGCTTAAGAAATGAGACCCATTTGACCGATGGCATGCATGTGTCAGATGGCATGGATATGTAAGTGGCAACCTAAGAATTTACAGACCAGTTATGCAAAGTTGAAATAATAAGAAATGGACACTGCAAATACAAATCCTGGGAGTTTGGAGAAAGGGTCTTCTCAATACAGAGTTTGTACCTAAGGATTGTGAATTCTTAGCTATGACTTTTAGTTTTCTGTTCAAAGCCTAGAGAAGGCAAGAAAAAAGAAACCACCAGAACTCCATTGAGAAATAGCTCAATATCACAAGCCTCAGCCACATCACTGCCAAGATTGCTCCTGGTCGTGCATGTTTCAGCAGCCCCAGAGCAGTGCTAGCCTCTAGTGAGGCCAAAGCCCTGCCTTCCTGACCTCTGTGGCCTGGGGATTTGACTCTGGTCCTCACACTGTAAGAACCCAGGCTGCTTTTGTACTGGCTGACAGTGTTGTGCTTTTGGCAAACACAGATTGTCAACCAAAAGCTGTGCAATGGAAACCCCGATGCAACTGGGTTCCAACAGGTAAGCCGATTGCTCAAATTTGTTGTTTGACCTATGAGAGTCAAATCAATGTCATTTCCTCACTCCCTTGCTCCATATGTTTTAGCATACATGATGAGGTCTTCTACTCTTGGCTGGGTATCTGGGGGCATGCTCCATAATATATCCCACTGCATTTCTTCTCAAGGAACCATATCAAATATCACCTCACTGCCTTCCTGTTTGTGGCTTCTAAAAAGCCCCACACAATTGCAGCTAGCCAGACAATTTCCCCAGCACCATCTCTGACACACTGATGAGACAGGGCAGGGAGTAGCTACCAGCCTCAGTGACAGCATTTGAACTAACCTGTCCTCCTGCTCCTACTTGCTTCAGTCTAATTTCATTTAGGCCCTTCTTAATTTCTTTCCACTTCAGGGTATGTGGGGGCTATTCCTACCTACTCGGTTAGTTCATGTTCTTGAGGAAGAAAAGGGCAGGAGACAGCCAAAAGAGGCTACGAGTGGGTTTCTCTCTTGTATTAAAAAATGATTTAAACACAACCAATAAAGGCAGTAGCAAAGCCTGGTCCAGGCTGTTCTGCCAAAAGTTGGCAATTAGCACAGTGTGATCCACCTACAGTACAGCTGTTAAAGGGCAGCCCTGCTCCCCCTGCTCTCTTATCTCTGAACTCTATCTTTCCCTGCACTTGGAAGAGAAGCCGAGGCTGACTTTTTTTTGTTTTGTTTTGTTTTTGTTTTTTTTAGTTGTTGATGGATACAATGTCTTTATTTTATTGCTTTGTATGTGGTGCCGAGAATCAAACCCAGGGCCTCACGCATGCGAGGCAAGCGCTCTACCGCTGAGCTACAATCCCAACCCCCCCCCCCCAGGCCGACTTTTAACCAACCAAACCCAGCCTCCCTGCAGCAATCCTATTGAATCCAGTGAAGGTTCTGTTTTTCCTCTTCAGTCAGACATACCCACTCAGGACGGTGGCCATGTAAAGGCCCAGCTTGCGGAATATTTCCCAGTCTTCAACTTCTATGATCTTCCCAGCAATCAGGAACAAAATACCAAGAGGCATATAGCTAGAAAGTAAGCACAACAAAGACCCAATTCCATCACTGGGGTTTGCTCAGGCTGGGATTGTTGGAGAGGAAACCAGCCAGTGCATGCACCCCAGCTTGCAACTGGGAGGAGTACAGGAAACACAGTGACATGACAACAAAGAGCTCAGCTTCATGTCCTGGGTGGGCTAATGGCTCTAGTTTTTAGTACCTGCAAGGAAGCACCTTGCGTTCTATCCATCCAAACTACTGCAGGAGTATTTTGCAAATGTGGCGAGAATATGCAGAGAGACCGATGCATATCCCATGCCACACGTACTCCCACATCCTGCTGATTATCACATATGCTTAGGTCACTTGAGTTTGACCCCTCCCTACAAAATATGGATGCTAAGCTCTTTCTAGCTGGGGCATCTTGTTTCTCAGGTGCCAGCAATTGAGGCAAAAGTAGTAATAGAAGTGGTCACCATATCTCTATTTGTGGAGCTCTCATTAGATCTTGTGTTAGGGAAAGTATTTTACATGCATCATTTCACTTAATGTTCTTCTAACCCTGGGGTTAGGTTTTATAGTCTTTTTTTAAAAAAAATAGATAATGAAGCTGAGGGTTTTACAGGATTAAATGGTTTGTCTGGATGTTATTACTGAACCTTTTATATCACTGTCAATGTCCTTCTGAATTAAATAACGTTGAACCAATTCCATGTGAGGAAAGTGAGGCAGAGGTCTCCCAGGAAAGGTGGAATTTCTGGCATCTCAGTGACAGGGCAGATACTCAGGTGGTGTCTCTGGGATGCTCAGATGGCAATTTTTCTTTGGGTAAGCTAGTGGCCCTGCTGTAGCATTTATAGATATTTTGAATCTCACTTCTGCATGAGGCCTAAGAAGGAAAGTACTTTCTGTTCTGATGTACAAGGAGCTCTTCCAGATCACCCCTTTAGGAGTGCTTCTGACCTGAGTGTTGGATGGGTGCAAGATGACCTCCCAGGGCTTTGAGGGAAAAGATAGTGGCTGATAGCTAGACATTTATTAATGAACTACCTCCTGAGAAGTACATGGAGCTATTTAATACTCCAGTGTCTTGATTTCAATTGTCTCTATCTATAGGAGGAGGCCAGTTGAGGAACATAAGCCCCATCTTTCTAATTTTGAGAATATAGAGTTGTCAGGGGAAGCAAAATGGCCTTAAACAGCATCTGCTCACCACATAATGATCTGAACAATTTTCATGGTTGCGTCACTCAAGGCATTGAAGAAATCCACCAGAATCTGTCCCTTTTCTCCCATTTTTCCAATGACAAGTCCAAAGACGAGGCAAAAGACAATCAAGCCTAGGACATTTATGCCATCTGAATACATGCCCACAATTCTGTATTCCTTTGTTTTGTTCTGTGGATCAAAACCAAGAAAATATATTGACACAGGATTATAATCACAGTGATCTACTAGTCAATGGTACTTTAGGAAATATAATAATTATTAAAAACCCTACACAAGTAACAAATCCCCTCCCTTCCTCTCTTAGTAAGTCCACGTTGGAATATCTCTTTTGAAGATTTCTAATTCCAAATTTTTTTTTACATTTTTTATTATAAAATTTAGAATCAGGGCACTTTTCAGAGTTATTTAAACTACTAGCTACATTTGGAGTCTGCTCTTTAAAAAACGGGAATTAATAACATAAGAAGCACAAACTACCATCTGTTTTATCCTGATAACAAAGCACAGGAATATTTTTCACTGTCTCTGTTCTTGTATGATGAACAGGATTTGAGAGATATAAAAATTAGCCAGATACCTATTACAATGAACCATTCTTCAGTTTATCCTGACTGAAAATAGCATGAGATTCACTGAGAGAAAACATAACCCGAGTGCTACAAACCAAGGTGATAAAGAATTAGGTTGACAAGCCACTGGGGTATCAGTCATTTCTTTTTTTTTTTTTGGTACTGGAGATTGAACCCAGGGGGACTCGACCACTGAGCCACATCCCCAGCCCTATTTTGTGTTTTATGTAGAGACAGGGTCTCACTGAGTTGCTTAGCACCTCTCCTTGCTGAGGCTGGCTTTGAACTCGCGATTCTCCTGTTTCAGCCTCCCTAAGTGCTGGGATCACAGGCTTGCACCACAGCGCCCGGCTTCAGTCATTTCTTATTTATGATGAAACAAATGTTTATGGAGTGGCTAGAGTGTTCTAACTGCACTGGCTACAGCACAAGGTCTTAAAATTCAGCAGGAGAGATGAGACCAACTGTGAGAAACACGAGCCAATAGCAAGATGGTATGCGATTAACGACACAGCCCAGCTATGAGTTACGAGCATCACATGGAGACTGGGATGTGAATGAGGACTTTGCGGTTAGGGAAAGTTAAGTTTGAGGGGTAGGCAGCCAGGAGACAAAGTACATTCCAGAAAAATGGTAAGCAATGGCAAAAATCATGGCATACTGGCCTTCATAATTTGCTTGCATAATAATTCTTACATATCTATTCCCATGGCTGCCATGCTAACTTAAACCTCCTTGTTGGATGCTCCCAAAGGCCCCAGTTCTCCACTGTGCTGCCCATCACTTTCCACATGAGGACAGATGCAGTATCTGTCTTTTTACTATTATAATCCCAAGGCCCAGCAGGGCCTGGCATATGGAGGGTGCTTGGAAAAATATGTTGGAAGCACATCAAAAGGCAGGAATAAGGGGTAAGTGAGGAGGCGGATCTGGATAGAAGAGAGGGCTGTTGGGAAGAAAGCTGGGGAAACTCAAGAGAAGTCAGGTCATGGAAGCCCTCTACTCAAAGCCCAAGAAGCTAAGGCTTTCTGCAATAGGAAACAAGGAGCCAACTGTGGTCTATTTAAATCTATAGAATATTTCTCTTTTCCTTAAATCTTTCCTTTTTGTGTGAAGGTAAAGAACATTCAGGGGATATCTACTAGAGGCCTACAAAGGTACCACTTCAGGCATGCATATTCCAGTTCTGAAATCCCCAAAGATCTTAAAGCCCATTGATCTTATTGGTAAGTTTACGGAAAACTCTTTTTGGGTTATAAAACTTATTCTGAACAGAGTTGAGGCTATTGATAATCTGTTTCTCTCACTTGGCAGAGTATCCATGTGTTTGTTACATAAAAATTGATGATATTTGATTCTCTGGAGTATTGCTGCAATACCACTTACAGATGTTATATACCATACGTTATATAAACCATATGACCCTTCAAAGTCTGAAGGGCTTTGGACTTAGAATCACATCTGGGCAGAAAGATTTGGAATGGAACTATGGGCCTGTATTCCATGTTTATATAGCTTTGTAAAGATAAATCAGTCCCTGAGGTGCCCAACTGTAAAAAGTGGCAGAGATTCAGCAGCAACAAGGCTCATTCTTTTCTCTATGGGTACAGTTGATTTTCTTTATTCTTGATAGTTTCTATGTGCTATAACTGCCCCCCCCCCCACCATACTGAGTTAGCAAATACTGAACCATTGCTACTAGGCAAATTATAGGGTTCCTGGGAATCCTGGTCATATTAAACAGTCAATATGTGATATTGTTTTATTTGTGTTTCTGCTTAAAAACATCTCATTTAATATACATTGCTGATTCACTGACATTGAACTCATGACCAGTATCACTCCTGCCTGAATGAAGCTTCTTTAACACACATATTTTCTCTATAAGGCACATCACAGCTTAGGAACACTTAGAGAGCACTTTATTACTATGCTCCAGTTCACATTAAATAGTGATACCAGCACAAAGCAGCACAAAAGCTGGAAAAAAAAATGGCCCTAAATGCACCACAAGATGGATGTTTGCTTACAGTGCAAGGCCAAAAGAAGGCAGGGCATTGCCTTGTCCAGCCTCACCTGGGAACACCCATAGTGAGTGACTCAGATTTTGCCTGCTGCTTTTTGCCAATGATCATGAATGTGACATGAATATTGATTTGGGGGTTACAATTAAGTTAGCAAGGAGGAGAATTCACAAATGTAGATTCTGTGAATAACAAAGATTGACAATCTTTCCATTTTCTGCTCACTTATGACTGGCATCTGCCTACTGGGGGAAAGGAGCAGGTGACAGAATGGTACCTCAGAAACTGTGGGCATGATGGTGGTGACGGGCTCCTCTGTCATGTTCCTACTGGGATCACTGGAGGGCTTCACTTCTTCACGCCTGGTTTTGTACTGCATATTGGAGGAAAACAAAGAAAAGCAAACAAAGATTTCTTTAAACTTCTGATGCTACACCATAGGAATAAGTTATTTTTGCCAAATAAGTCCCTCCAGAGAGTTCTACTTCCAGTGCCTTTGTTGCTTCTAGTTTTTGATAATACCTCCTATGAGGTTTTGGAACTAAAAATGGATTGAGAAATCCAAGTCCCTGACTCCCACAACCACCATTCAATAATGTTAGAATGTTCTTTCACTTTCATAATAAGGACAAAATTAATGGAGAAATGATGTGAAACAAAGGATATTTTCTCTATAGGTGCTTTCATGGACAGACCCTATAGGAATTCCTATCACTTTTGCTTTTATTATTTATTTTTTGTAATTGGAAAAAATACCTTATCACTTTGGTAAAAGCAGTCCCCAGAACTTTAATAAATATCCAGAAAGGTTTAACAAGATGGTTGCATCCAAATCAACAGTTCCTTTGGGGCTATTCAGTGAGTGAGATTTTTGTTTCCTTCAGTTCTGTTTGGTTGTGTGGAGCTCTGACACAGAGGTTTAAGAAAGAGCTAGTATATTATTAACCAGGCACAAATGTCCCTCCTACAGAGCTCTGCCAACAAGGAGAACCTTACAAATGACCACTGTAGCTGATCTGCAAAGGCACCCCTGAAATAGAGGTGGTTCTGTGCCGCATGAAGTTTGGCAGGGAGCAATATAATTGCCATTTTTGTTGGTATACACAGAGGTTTCTGTTCATGTAATTTATGTAAATGAATACAGCAGTTTGTGATAGACTCAGCTGTCTTAAAGTGCATAGACAAATAGAAGAAAAGGACATGTCCATGGAGTGAAGAGATGTCAAACTTTCTTAGAAGAAAAAAACCCTATGGCTTTGTTATATCGCTCTGCAGAGTATCAACAATGGTCACATAATGGCTAAAGAAAAGAACTATTCTCAGAAACTCAAGACATATCATGTAGGTTAAATATAGATTGCCAACACTAGAGGGGCAAGAAAGAGGAGATGGAAAGCTCTTTTTCTACCCATTGCATTGCCACAACAAAATCCAAATTTCTTTACAAATGTAACATGGTTCTCCAAAATAGGTACTGAGGGCCACATTTGAAGCAACTCATAATTTGCTCCATTTGAGCCTTTTTGTGGGAAACTGTATGCAGGAAAAGGGAGCAGTATAAGTTATGACATGCATTTCACTGTTGGTTTGAAAGCAGGAATACAAGACAGAGAAGCCACAGAAACTCTTCATTCACAGGTGCACTGCCCACTGCCTTGTTTGATGGTACTACTTCCATTTTTTGGATCACAGAAGAAAAAAAAGTCTTAACTGATAATGGGAAGAGGAAAGAAACTCAAGGGCAAAAGTGATGAATATTACCTGCTGAAAACAGGCTTGGACAAGGTTCTCAGGGAACATATTCCTGTTGGAGACATGAAAAGCAGCATTATGATATGGCAAAAAGTGGGGTGTGTGTGTGTGTGTGTTTATCATACCTAAATACATTGATGAAAAATGAGTGTAATATAGAATAAGTAATCTGATTTCTCCTCTGGCTTCTATTTTGAATAATACTTCCTCATAGTAAGATTTATTTCTTGTTTGATGAGCCTTAACTGAGTATAGAATGTTCTCGTAATCAAAAATCACTTAACCAACTGAGTGACACAGTTGCTGTCCCAGTGAAGAGCTAAACTGGCAGGTGGACAGTTAGAGTTGAGAGACAATTCTTGAGTTTTCTGCACATTTCAGTTTTCATACATGAAACAATATTCTTACTAATAGTCTGTTCCCAAATTCTTTATGCCAATTGCAATATCATTGTAAGTATTGAATTAAATATTAAAGCATGGAAATATGAATGCAAAAAAGACACTATATTTTCTATTAAAAACCAAGCTGAAAGCTTGGAAACTCAATATAGGCAAATGACTAAAATTTTCACTATTAAATTTGGTATGGGGAGACAAATGAAATAAAAAGAAAAACTGGGAGGATTTGGCACTTGACTTTCTTTGCAATTTTGAAGGGTTTGGGATGCTCCACTCTATAGCAACTCAATCTGGAAATTGTAGAAGATGTATTTATAAGGGTAGCATATGCAGCAGAAATGATATGAAAATACAATGAAGTTGATACACTCAAACAAACACTGTGGCCCTACATCAAAAAATTGGTGAATAAATGCTTTTAAGTTTTGGGTAGAAACAAAGTATGTAATACAGATCCTATAACCTTTTTGTGTGTGAAGGGGTGCTGAGGATCGAACCCATGGCCTTGTGCATGCTAGACAAATACTCTATCACTGTGTCACAACCCAGCTCTCCTATAACACTTTTATGTGAGTCTTGGCTTTAATTGCTACTTTAAATTGACAAACCTATTTCTGGCTCTGGTTTAGATGAGAGGATTTTTCCTATATTGTGAAAAAATGTATTTTTCCAAGTGTGAGGGTTTCTCCCTACAATTAAAACAATGTGTATCTCCAAGTGTGCTACAGACTGACCATCCAACCCAGTCCGACATTTTTATGCAATAAGGATACTTTCTGCATCTCTGTCCATCCTAAATTCTTACAGAGGATACTGCTGCTTCAATCCTCTTGGAACCATGACTAGCAAGCAGTAATTACTCATCATGTAATTTGTGGGATCCAAGGTAAAATGAAGATACATAATAATTCAAAAATTTTTTAAAATGTCAAGATAGAAGAGCATTAAAACATGCACATGGGCTCCTGTAACTACACAGCTGGCACAACTTAGAAGCTAAGACTCTCACCTGATCAGGTCTAACATGGCATCCACTGTGCTGACTTCAGGGGTGCTTCCCATCCTGTCGATTTCAGTCACCTTCTGGGTGACACCAGGCTTGATGCTCACCACAAGCACAATACCTATGGTCAAGGACAGTATCCACAGAACATTAAAAACCTTCCGTAGCCATGCATGGTGGCACATGCCTGTAATTTCCATGACTCAGGAAGCAGGGGTAGAAGGATCACAAGTTCAAAGCCACCCTCACAAACTTAACAAGGCCTTAAGCAACTTAGCGAGGCCCTATGTCAAAATGAAAAACAAAAAGGGCTGGCATGTAGCTCAGTGGTTAAGTGCCCTTAGGTTTAATCCCTGGTACCAAAAAAGTAAAAATAAAAAATAGAACCTTCCAGTTTGTTTTGCATCCTGGTACCAGGTAATACTGTGATGAAGAGGATCTGAGTTCTAGCCAAATGCTGAGTGCCTGCTGGGACTCCAGTGGCTGCCTTAGTTACTTCCCCATTGAAATTAATAAGTAGAAGAAATCCACCCCCCTTTTGTTTTTAATGAAGGGGTTGCATCCAAGAATTGTTTCTGGAAATACTTACTGATGAGAAATTTTTTTCCTTTTCTTCAACTTATGAGATTAACCTAGGCAGGTGTGGGGGTGAAGGTATTTCATTTCCTGGCCCAGGGAACCTGTTGATATCTTTTGTAACTTTAGCCCACAGGTGCTGGTCATTCTTCAGGTCATACAGAAGAAGCTTCTCTTGTCTACTTTTTGTACCACAGGCCTTGGAATAGCTAGAAAGCTGTATTGTGGGCAAGTGTCATTCAGAGGTGGAATGGAGGATAAACAGACAGGAATTGCAGAGAGGAAAGGTTCTTCATACTGTAAGGAAGACCTGTCTGTATGCTAGATCATCTGAAAGCACCATTGTGGTCTCTGGAAATAATAGGATTCTGTCTCTTAAAGTGTCTGGCAGCAGTGGGAAGTTATAGAAGAGACTAAGGCATTGAGGCATGTTTGACTGGAAGAGAGTGAGAAAGAAAAGAAATTCCCATGCCCTTTCTTGCTCCTTTCCCAAGAAGACGAAATACTAAAGGGACTTTGGGGTGTTGAATGGGTCAGTTTTGCCAGTTGGAGCAGTTGCTGGGCAGTAAGAAGACTGCGAATCTTTTATTTATGTTCCACTTTCCCCTGTCAGGGCTGCAGAAGGGAGATACACACACACACACACACACAAATACACACACAGTAATAAGCAACATCTTTCTTTTTATCTGCTATTTTTTATTTGTGTTGGATTCCCTCAGGAACCTCTTGAGGAGATGCAACTTGGGTTAGGGCAGGGCTCAGGCACTCCTAAGCTCATTTACCTAATACCACTAAAACTTCACCATATCCCACCACTTACCCATTCACTGAATCGGGGCTGCAAGGATCAGGCTGGCTGCCACATCTGAGTACATTTCCTTCTTTTCTTCCCACTCTGGGCATCCTTCTTAAAATATGCTAGGTCACGAAGAATGGACCACGCTTTCCTCACAAAGCATGCCTGAAGCTATAGGGGCAGCTCTTCTTTTATTAAAACTTTCTCACTCTTACTAGTGGGATCTATACTTAGCAAGACTATTAGCTATTAGCATTTGGTGAAGTGTGAAATGCACTGAAATCCTACCTTTCTGGAAATGTTATTATACTCAGTGTCACTGTTACAGATTTATTATCCAGTTTAAGATTATGTAAGTTCTTGGCTTCACTTTCTTTGACCAATGATTCTGATAAGGTGTGGAACAGTCACCCACTTCCTATTTCTTACAAGAAACTCTAATAAGCAGTTCCATGTCTAAAATTAGGTCAGCATTGAATTTTCTTCACCTAACAGGTGCAATGTAGACTTCAAGGCAAAAAGTTCCTGGGTAGTTTGACAATATTATTTTCTGATTAAAAAAATGTTCATTTTTTAACAGCTCGACTACTTTTTGGATGAAAAGACACAATTATATAGAGGAATAAGGACTCAGAATTAAATATTACCTAGAATTACAGCAATGATGGTAGTACAGAAATAATACACAACAGCACGTAGTCCAATTTTTCCAGATACGTTGGAGTCCAGTGCAGCAACACCTGGAAGGAGAGGAGGGAGATGTCAAATTATATTCATTTTTAAAAGACAGAATTCCAGGACTGTTGATTCAATTCTTAAGGTGTGAAGTGAAGAGCTGAGAGCTATTTTCTATATCTCTAAGGCCCATCTCACAGTTTGAATAAGACACAATGGGCAATTAAAGATTCCAAGAAGAGGAGCTGGGATTGTGGCTCAGTGGTAGAGCGCTTGCCTCGCATGCGTGAGGCACTGGGTTCAATCTTCAGCACCATATAAAAATAAATAAAATAAAAATATTGTGTCCATCTACAACTAAAAAAAATGTTCCAAGGAGATATTCCACTTCAAGAATGGAATTTTTAAGAAGCACTTAACATTTTTAAGAAGCACTTAAAATTTTTAAGAAGCACTTAAAAATTCCAAGCTCAGAATTAAGAAATGGAGTCCCCGGGCAGACTAACAGCTTTGGTCTCTGTTCATCTTGGGCAGTCATGAAGCAGTCACAGGAGCATTTAGAATCTCCAAGTGCTCTAAGAACCTTACCAAGATTTTCACATTATGTCACTCAATATCCTTTATGATAAACTGATAAACCTTTCTTGGAATTTCATACTAAGGTAACATTTATCTTGGAGAACTGAGACAGTTCTCTTATCACATAATAAGAATCATGCAAGTCATGATTATTTTCCTCTCTATCTTTTCTTTCAGGAAGCTCAGAATCCAGTTTAAAAATAACATTTATGTGTAATTATAAAAGGCATACATATTCATTACAATTAACTGGGAAAGAAAGATGAAAACAAAAGACTTTATCTAACCAACCACAGTTAATAAGCCAGTGAATTTTTCTCCAATATTTTTTTTCTAAGTGTTTTGGTAAACATAGCTGAGATAATTTTTTTTCTGGTTGTTTTTAACCCACTCTATTCTTAATTCTGTATTATAAGCATTACCCCTCATTGTTACAAACTTACTCTGAGGATAATTTTA
>CM053399.1:126331815-126396251 GCA_028644305.1 Xerus rutilus | reverse complement strand
TATATATATATATATATACTGTTCATTGAAAGTGCATATAAAGATGTTTAATATGAAGAATGTAATCTGCTTATAAGTTTGTGCAAAGTTAGAAAAATTATGATTGTAACAATTTTTTTTCTATTTGCCTCAACAAATGTTTTCAGTGAATAGTGTGTACAGCTTCTGAAAATTTGTTTTTTTCTGTTATGTTTGATAATATGTATTAAAATGCAACTTTTGAGAAAAAAAATAAAGTATAAAAAAAAATAAATTAATTTCAACTTAAATAGTCACATATGACTAATAGTTATCACACTGGACAGCACAATCTTTCGATCTTACCAGAGTGTTCAGCATTTAGTGAGTGCTCAACAATATTGAATGAACAGCTCAAGTTTAACTCCATTATGAAATTTAGTGAAGCCTCCTGACCTTGCCAGCATAAGGGCAGGGAGAGGAAGAAGATAAGCCACAATCTCTGAGCACATGGTGCCATATTGCTCCAAGGCCTGAGGCTTGTTCTTCTCTGGGTCTCCAGAGCATTCAATAAAGTATTTTATGAATGTTTTCATGTCCAGCTTTCCACATGATGTGCAGAGCTACATTTTTTATAGGTCATCTTCCTTTTATCAACTGAGTCTATTTCAAAAGTCTATTTGTGTGTCAGAAATGTAGAACTCAGCAGGTAGTCTCCTTAGAAATCACTTGCACATAGTGGTTCAGTTGTGTTCTCAGGGTAGCCAACAAAAACACCTGCCTAAAGCAGCCTCTAGGTGAGAACATGTTTATCATCTCCTTGTCTCTCAACTTGTTTTTCTCTATCATAGTTCATCTCCTTCCCACAAAGTCTTTTAGATATTTTCCCCTTAATTACCACCTCCATGAAATTTTAGTACCACAGATTATGTGTTTATGTACTATACGACTACATGTGCTTTTTATATAGAGTAAAATTCCTCCCCTTCCATGGTCCTGCCCCTCACCTCAAATCAGCTTTTGCTGCCTTTAGGGTGATATTGCCAAACTGGGAACTAGTGGTCAAGCTTAGTGAATATTTGCCATGCACATGGCACCATAATCCAGGCATTATATCCTGAAGGTGGTGTCTCTCCATCCCTTAGTGGAGGTAGGAAATACAGCATGCCCACATGGGTGAAATATGGCCCTGCTTTATCCTGGGTTTTACTCTCAACATCTACCTGGAGTTCCTGCTCTCAGGCCTGGTGCCTAATGAAATCCAGGAGACGGCCTCTCTTTACAGTTCACTCCAGGAACTCTTTCCTCCTGGGAGCTAATGGCTGTTGCACTGGAACTGACAAATGATAGTGGACTGTGTGTTCATCAGTCACAAAACAGGTGCAAGAGGATGTGCACAGACATTAATACAAGTGTTGAAAAGCATTTACAGTAATGATTCTGTTGGATGTAATAATAAAAAATAAGGCTAGTGTTTTATATGTGTTTTTTATATCATTTTTTTCTGGTAAATTGTTTTTATTATAGTTTATAAAGGCTGCTGATCTGTGACAGATTAGAAATTTTAGAAACTGGATTTTCTCATCCAGTTTAAGAACTAGACATTCTGTGAAGCCCTGGTACATAGATCAGGCGCTGTGGACTTGAAAGACTTGATGGAGCAGGTAGCACCTGAATTAGGCAGAAAAAGATGCACAGGATTCCAGTTACCATTAAGGCCAGGATCATCGTCTAGAACCAGGGATAGTTCTGAGTTGGGCTGTGGCCTAGAAACAGGGATAAGATCCATAGTTGTCCTTGGAAGTCAGGGGTACCTGCTAGTGCTTTATTTTAGGAAAAAGCATTTGCTTTCTTTACCTCAGGAGGAGGCTCTGATGAGCTGGGTTGTTGGCTCTTGGCCAAAGCAGTAATCATCTGAACTTTTTATAAAAACACTGCAAAGGAAGCAGGCCCTGGGCTAAACAATAGCAGGTTTTAAAAATAAACATCCAAGAGCAAAAGACTCGTCAGAAAGCCCTCTGATGAAGCTGCCACCCACAGGAGAAGAAAGTTTTCATGACATTCCCTCTCCACCTTAAAGTGTCAAAATTAACTTTGTAATTGGGAAGTTTTTTAGCCTGTCATTTGATGGCGCTTCACAATTCTGAATGGACACAACATTTAAGAAACTCAGAGTTGCATAGGAGTTAGAACCTGCTACGTGGATGACTCCTATCTGTCACTAGCAGAGTCCACCTGCATAGAGAGAAACAAACACGGGCTTCGGTGAGACAGACTGGGCTCAAATCCCAGCCTTTTCTTCCCAGACTCAGTTTCCTCCTTGACAGTGGAGGTTTTAAATGATTATACCTCTTTAAGGGTGATGGTGAGGAACAAAGTGAACAACTTCTGCTTGCACAGCTGTCGTGTGGATAAGAGTTAGTGTCTACAGCATGCCTGGGATAGCGCCTAGACTGGTGCTAGGTAAGTATTCTCCAATATTACAGAATGAATGATCGATATGATGCATGTCCCTGAGCAATGGAAAGCACCCAACAAACATGAACTTATCCCTCCCTTACTCATTCCTTCACTATATAGTCAGTAAAGAGATCTTCTGAATACATAAATCAAGTCGTTTGATACCCTGGTGTAAGCCTCCAAATGGCACCGAAGATAAAACAGAAAATTCTCACTCAGCAAATGGGATACCTACCTGTCTTTCCAGTCCCAACATGTGCCAACTGCCTAACTCATCATCTTCCCATCTCTTTTCTAGAGCAATCCATGCTCCTTTCCACCTCCAGGCCTCTGCACAGTCTCTTTCCTCTACCTGAGTTGCTTTTCCCCACTCTTCATTTGGCTTTTAAGACCTTTTCTTAGAGTACTTCCCTGAGCACAAGGCCCTGATTTTCTTGCTTGGAGTCCTGTGCATATCATGTTTCACAATTTTTTTATCAGTGAGCTCATCATTTAACATCTGCATTTCTCACTAGATTATAAGCTCCATGAAGGCAGCAAACAGATACCTCCTTGTCCACCAATGTATACCTGGTACCCAGCACATCAGAGAAACACAATAGACATGTCCATTGAATGAATAATGTGGTATGTATGGTTGCATATCTCAGATTTATCTACCAGGCTCTGGACCCTGGGCAGCTGAATGTCCCATTGTGGAATTCATCAGGCCCAGGTGTTGCCCGTATGATCTGTGTGATCTTAGAAAAGTGGCTTAATCTCTCTCCAACCTTTTGCTTCCTTACCTCTAAAGATGGAGATAAGACCTCACCTACTCCACTACTTCACAGGGTTGCTATAAGGAGTCAACAAGTGCACAATTTTTGAATTATGCAATTTTTTTTTAAAATTCCCTTGGGGTGGGGAAGGTCAGATATAATCTCACTTTGTTAGTCCAGGGCACAGGGAAATCTTGACAGCCTGGAGTAATACTCCTGGGAGGTTAAGAGCCAAGAGAAAAGGCAGAGGGGCGTATGCAAAACATATTTCTGTGCATGCTTCACCTCTGAAATCTCTATTTCTTAGAGACATTAATATAAAAAACTCTCTTAAAATAGGTGATAGCATCACCCTAGACTACTCTGCAAAGTAAACAAAATAAACCAATCCTTGGCACAATCAAGCAAAGATCACTTTACAGCCACTGTCCACATTTGATGTTCAAAACATGTGCCAAGAAGCAGTGGCTGGTCTGCTTCTTGGATCTTCGGCAGACCATGAGCTGTTTTAACATATTTTAATTTCATGAAGTGTGGTGATATTTATAGTTGGGACCAATTGTTCAGAAGACCCCACAAGATTTTTAGTTGGCTTATTGCTCAATAAAAAAATAAATAAATAAACACACTCCAGAGGATCTGAGGAATTCAGCTTTTCTCTTCCAAAGTTCATGAATGCTTTGACATCAGCAGCTAGCTTAGGGCTCAATGGGAGGTTTCTGTTTTTCTGCCACAACCTAATTATTATTATTATTTGACATTTTGCTTTTCCTTATCCTATAAAATTGGTAGCTAAGGCTTCTAGGTACAAGCTTCTTGTATGCTGGTGAACTTTAAAAACTGTTAGAAGATCAAGTCTTTTTATATTGTTTTCATTTCCTGAATTAAGGCATTTGGTGCCCTCACATGTATATAGCTAAATCCTAATACTGAACCTTGTAACTCCTGGTACCCAGTTCAGGGATTTTCTAGAAATTTATGACAGTGGACAAAAAGAAGTAAATAAAAAAAATTATATAGAATTCTAGATGCATTTTTACACAGTATTAGTATTATTTCTATTTTAGAGTTGAGCACACATTAAGAGACTCATCCATGGTTTCCAGTATGATAAATGGTGGAATCAGGATTCAAACCCAGGTATTGTGTCTCCTAGGTTTGTGCTCTTAACCACTAGACTCTTCTGCCCCTCTATGATGGATATTTCCCCACCTAAAGCCTGTTCAGGGTGTTCCTTTGTAGAAAATGGCACAGGTGGCAGTCACTACTATAACTTACTTCCCTGTGCCTATAGGCTCAAGTCCACACAAAGCCACTGGAGCCACTTGCTCACTCTCCCATACCATTTCTCTTCCCTGTGTTTCTAGTACTTTGCTTAAATTTCACTATTTCCCAAGATGCTATGCATTCAGCCATTTTCTTCTGTCTGGAATATTCCTCCTTTCCCTTTCTCTTGATTCCTATCCTTCCTTCAAAATCCCACCTCTATGTTCCTACCACTGCCCCCATTTCCACAAAGCACTTACTACAAAACATTGTTATACAGTCTCTCTTGCTAGGATAGGACTTAACTTGATGACTTATATGCATGCCTAGCATAGAACCTGGCTTATTGAAGATGGAATGAATGAATGAAGTTTCCTAGGTCTATGCATTCAATTCACTGGAGGATCATTAAAATCTCTGCTGGGGTTCTCTCTCCTTTTTAAAGAAACACAGTTGGGTTATCTTATGGTCAAACAGGGATGCAAACCAGTCAAGTAGCAGTTTATGCATAAGAAAGCCCATTCATGGTTGATTATTGGGCTTCACAGTCTCAGGGAGAAATGCAGGGCATGTTTATTTCCTCCATTTTTCATGTTATTACTGGGCAAATGGTACATTCATTAAGGAAACTTAATGAATTCTTTTACACTGTATTCCTTTTGCCTTTGGAGGAAAAGTATTATAGAAATCAAATTAATATAAGTTTCTTGGATTCAATAGCTGTGTTCTTACTGAAGTTCTTACAAATTTCTTTTTCTTTCTTTCTTTTTTGTGTTTTTGTAGTACTGGGGATTGAACCCAGGGTCTTGTGCATCTGAGGCAAGCACTCTACCAACTGAGCTATACCCCAGCTCAACACAAATATTGACGATCTTAGGGAAAAATTTAACTCATGAGAGAAAATCTGCTTAACTTACCTTATTTTTCTGGTTCCCAAACAAAGCTGGGGATAGGGACAGGGGGCACTTGCAAGGCAGAAAGAGACTATTGCTTCCAGATGTTGCAGCCTTAGGCCACAACCTTGCCTTCCCCAGAGTGGAGTTTCATAAACCACCTTGAAGTGGCAATTTTCATTAAAACTGGACTGTGTAACAAACCGTCAGTTTCAAGAAAGAGTGCATATTTTACCCTACAGCTGAAGTTGGCATTAAAGCTCCTAGACACCTATGTTTTTGAGCAGTGGCTTATAATTAATAGCAAGTTGTACAGCCAAGTGATATGTGCATCTGCAAGTCTAGCATTTTCTTGCCAACAGGGAGATTCCTGTACCTGACTATTGGAAGACCTTGGTCTATGACCAGATGGTTGACAGGAAATCACCCTCTTATAGGTGGTTTTCTGTTAGTTTTCATATGGTTGGGATTAATAAATGTTTTTTGAATAAAACTAAACCCTGTCTCAGGGAGGCACATGGCATGGTTCTTTCCACTGGCAGATGTGGGATCATTTCCAGGTACACAGCTGCCTATAAGTAAATGAATACATAGCCTTAACCAATGCCTTTCCCAGCCCAAGCAATCCAAGTGCGTCATCTTCTGCAAAGCCTGAATTTTAAAATAAGGGTCTTCAGAATCTCTGACCCATTTTATTTTATTATTATCAATCCTCTATTCCTCCATATCTTTCCAGGGCATTTATACTCATTTTTCAGGGCTGTGGTTTATTTTGCTATGTGGATTCAATCTCAATTAGATTGTTTTTTTGAAAATCAGAATCCAGTCTTGTCTTTCATCTGCATCAGGGGTCTTGTGTTTTGATAAATAAATGTTTTACTGGCACACAGCCACTCAACATCAGTTACATATTGTCTGTGGCTGCTTTCCCATGGTAACCAGAATTAGGTAGCTGGACAGAAAATGAATGGCCCAAAAAGCCTAAAACATTTACTATTTGGCCCCTTATGGAGAAACTTCACAGACCTCTGTTTGAAAGGTAACCACTCATATATATATTCTACATCTGTTACTGAATAAATACTCTTTAGGTCTAAGCTTTTATAAAGCTTCAAACTTTTTTTCCTTTGGTTAGAAGTAGTTGAAAACTTTTGCTCTTATGGTTAAGGTCAAGACTTAAAAAGTTTGAGATTGTGATGTAGAAGCTGGAGTAACTATCATTTAAAATCCTGGAACTTTTTTTTTTTTTTTTAAATCTTCTGAAGGTTGGAAGATCCTTTTTTTAAAGTTGTAGATGGACACAATACTTTCATTTTTTAAAATTTATTTCTTTTAATGTGGTGCTGAGGATCGAACCCAGTGCTTTGTATGTACAAGGCAAGCACTCCACCACTGAGCTACAACCCTAGCCCTTAACTTTATCTTTGAAGAAGCTCCTCACAAATGTAAGTTCAATCACCCAACCAATGTTCTTTCAGGGACTGTAAAGTCTTTGATACATGGATAGTACACTTTTCTTGTGATATCTAGTGTTGGTGACACGATTGCCCAGGAAGTAGAATCCATCCTAGGATCCACACACAAGGGCCTGGGAGGGCAGTTGGGGGAAAGGAGGGAGCTTTCTTGGCTTGATATGGACTCAGAATACACTGAGCTGCAAACTGGGGCTGCTTCTTGAGTCTGAGTAGTCATTTGCAGGAAACCAGAGCTGCTGAGATGTCACAGGAATGGTTAGGAATGAGCTTGTCTTCTCTGGAGGAGGAAATGTACACAGGAACCAGCATGGACTTGGTTGACCTGACCTGGTCAGACTCCAAGTTCTATGGGCTGGGTGGGGAGGCAATAACCCAAAAAGTACTAGCGTGCTGGTTCTACCTACATTCCTTGATGGGTCCGCAAGGTAAGACCTACCCCTTGGGCCTGGAAGGGAAGTTTTTCTCTGAAGTAGATATTTCACAATGGCAAGCCTCACAGGAAATAGTTGTATTGGGGTCAGGATAGGAAGGCTTGTGTGGTACTGAAACTTTTCCTTCTTAGAACCTGGTGTCGAGTGCAAGGGCCTGAGGTGCAGCAGTGCTTGGCTGGAGACATAAACTGCACCAGCTTCCTGGAGGCAGGCTGGCAACTAAACAGAGGGACAATCCCGTTAAGGAACTCCAAGATTGGAAAATCCCTTTCAGGGAGTAGCTGGATGTCACCATTTGTGTTTCATCTGCTTTTGGTCACTCCAAAATATTTAGTAATGCTCTGATATATATAACAGCTCTTACCCACACTATGGAGAATTAAGCAGTTGCTCCTTTTTTAGGATGAAGGAACAAAGGGGGACCTGATAAGGAACAGAGAGGTGTGACAGCTACAGCAGACACCAGGGGGCGCAGTGATGCTCAGTGGATCACTTCCGGCCCCAGTGGCCAAGAGGTGTGAATGGAAAAGCTCTTGCTCCTTCTAGGCAGTATGGCTAAGAGCAAGAGGCATACGCAAAGGAATCTTGGAGTGGGACTGGAGGGGCTCTTCTGTTCTGGTGCTGGTCATAGGAGGCTCCAGTCATCAGAATTCGGGGACTGTGCCAGGCGTGGTGGCATACTCCTGTAATCCCAGAGGCTCCGGAGGCTGAGGCAGGAGGATCTCAAGTTCAAAGCCAGCCTCAGGAAAACCAAGGCGCTAAGCAACTCAGTGAGACTCTGTCTCTAAATAAAATACAAAATAGGGCTGGGGATGTGACTCAGCGGTCGAATGCCCCTGAGTTCAGTTCCTAGTACTCCCACCTCCACTGCCAAAATTAGGAAAATTAGTGAATTGAAACTCACTGGCTGCTAAGACTCGGGTCAGGATTTTTCCAGAGACACAGTACCCAGGCACATCTACAAGCCATCTCCCCTTGCTGCTTTCTGGTGGTTTGACATACAGATTAGAAACCTAAATGTCAAAAGGGCCCAAGCACAGATCTTCCTCACCATGGCAGGAAGGTGTTCTTTTTTCAGGTTGTAAGTCATGGAGGAGATTCTATTAGTGCCCCCACTGTCTATCTGTCTCTGAAAATATCTTAGATTATATTGAGTGTGTTTTTTCTTTTGCATTTTTCTATTTTAAAGCAAATATGAGACATTGTCATTTCGTCCCCACATAATTCCAACACGCATTTCTTAAAAAGGAACATTTTCCTTACTTAACTCTATTATCACCTCTAACAAAATGATCAAGAGTCTTTTGATATCATCTAATATCCAGCCTATACTCAAACTTACCTGATTAAGATGGTTTATTAATCTCATCCTCTCATAAAGAGGGGTTTTTCCTATTTAAAAAAAAAAACAGCTATGAAGTAATAAGCATTTTTATGTCACCAGAGGCTTTCATGGCAGATTTTTTTTTTAACCTGTGAATTTGGCAAGGAATATGCAGGCGCACAGGTTATTAGTCTTGGGTCTCAGTGTTATCTGTATTTATGTCTCTAATTTATGCATTCCTGAGGGACTCATTCAACTCTGCACAGCTTCCACACACATCCTCCTTTGGCTTAATAAATGTATAAATTAGGCTAGTGACCTACTGGATTTACCAAGGCTTTTGCAATGTGAAAACTGCCCTTCCTGTGAATTCTCCATAGCCATCACCTGGATGGGGAGGTGGAACGCTGCTACAGGACTGGGGTAAATGACCTGCACACCAGGCTAAAAGTGGCACCAAGCTGGCAGGGAAAGGGAGCAGAGCTGGGAGAAGGGGAGTAGGAAAATGACCAGAGGCAAAGTCTGAGGAGCACAGAGAAGAATTTGTCCCATTTTCTGCTACTTTCTTAAACAAAAGAAAGGGGAAAATACAAAACAGGACAAACAAAAATTACATGTGTTCACCTTGAAAATGTATAGAAAGTACAATGAATCATGTTTTCTTACTATCCATATCGAACCATTGTTAACCTATTGGTTTGAATCTAACTTTTAAAAATGTATATATATTCTACTAAAGCCTAGATTGTATACAACATTCTGTTGTGTAATTTGTTTCATACTTGCACTGCATGCTGTGTTAGGAACATTTCCACATGTCACTAAATATGTATCCAGGCAAGGCTTTTAATAGTTGCACAGTATCTAAACTTATGGGTATACCACATATTTAGAGTGCTTATGATTTATTGCCATTATTTTTTAAAATGCTACCATGAAAATTCTTTTATCTTTTTCTTTTTTCTTTCTTTTTTGGTACCAGGGATTGAACTCAGGGGTTCTCAACCACTGAGCCACATCTTCATCCCTATTTTGTGTTTATTTAGAGACAGGGTCTCACTGAGTTGCTTACCGCCTCGCTGTTCCTGAGGCTAGCTTTGAATTTGTGATTCTCCTGTCTCAGCCTCCCAAAGTGCTGGGATTACAGGTATGTGCCACCGCACTCAGCTGAAAATTCTTATATCTAAATTTTTAAATATATCTCTAAATATTTCTTTATGATAAATCCTAAGAAGTAGAATTACTAGGTGGAAAGATCAGAACATGTTCTAAATCACCTTCCAGAAAGTTTGTTCCAATTTTGATGGGAACTGAAAGTATATGAATGGACCCATTTTCCCCATCTTTGTCAATACTAGTACTGCCACTTTCCCTCTTTAATCAACATAAAAGTGGTGCCATTTTCCCTATTCTGCTTTTGCTCATGTCCCTGGAATCTCTGACTATTTCATTGTTCCGCATCAAAAGAATGAGTAGTGGTTTTTCTTTTTCTTTAGCTCCTGACTAGCTACTGGGGATTTGGTAAAGGAAAGATATAGAATCTACTGAGACCTGTGCTATGGTTTTGAAAAACAGCTGAGCTATGTCACTAAAATACTGAGAATTTATAAATTAATTCCCTAGATTATTTGCAAGTCTGAGCTATACACAAAACATCCAAAATATATCTCACTAGGTGACTCCCAACAGCCCATATTTTCAAACAACCAACATTATAGAACCAGTATATTTGTACATGTATTTTTACCTTTTCTTCTAGAACCTGGATTACCATATGAGTTTTGGGTCTGCTGCTTAATTTGGATTAACCTTCTTTACTTTCCCCACAGACATGAATTAAATGGTGTCACTCATCAAGCAGCTTACGAAGCTTGTGCAGATGTATGCAAAATACCTTATATGTGTATAACTGTGAATATTTTTCTTAGGAGAGAATCCAAAGCTTTCATTGTGCTCTCAATGGAGTCTTAAAAAAAAAGCCTACAGGAACCAGGCAGCAAATGTAAAAAAGTGAAGTGGACAGGGTGTTAGGCAATATAGAATGGTGGGGACTGTGGCATCCTCAAATGTATTTACTCTAATTAAATGGAACTACTGTCTCTTGGCTCCAGATGGCTGTTGGTGTGTCTGAATGGTGTATCTAGACCTTCATTTATTTTTTCAGAGAAAGCCAGAAATCTGGATTTCGATACAAAATTCTTCCAAATTTTAAATGCTTACAATAATATAAAAAATAAACATCATGTGGGACAAACAACTAATGTGCTGATTTGTTCCTGAGGCTGTGAGGCTTGAAAGAACTCAGGCATTTCAAAACATAATTAAATACATAAATAAAGATAATTAAATGTTCTCTTTATGTTTCTAATAAGCTGAGAACTCCAAGACCAGTTATGAGCAAAGCTCCCAAGAGACTCTAGTCTGACTAGAGTTTTGCTCTTGGGAAGTTCATTGGTCAAATGTGGCAGCTTTTCAAAGAATGTAGTTACTGAATGTGGCAGATTCCTCCCTTTCTCCTGGCCAATGTCTAGGACTCGACAAGATCAGATCTTTTCAGTGGCAGTGGAGAAAAGTATTCTAGAAGAGGACATGCCAAGTCTCCTAATTGCATGGTTACATAAGCCTTGATTTTCAAGCTGACAACAGTAGTGACTAATGTCATGCCACATTTTCTCAAGTGCCAGAATTGAGATAAGTATAAGCAGTGATGGAATGCACACAACCCCAGACCATTCCCAGATAAATGGCATTTTTGTCAACCAGGTTAGTCTCTACATAAGGGAGCTTTCTCTTTGACGGAATCCTACAATGTAATGGTCAATAAGAGAAAAGTCATTTTTAGATTCAACTGCATCACAAGTTTAAAAATACTGGCCTTTTTAAACATGGTGCAAACCCATAGTTAGGCCTTTTCCATAGCATCTGACTGCTGGTCCCTTGGCAAATTTGCAGGACAGGTATGTAACAAATTCTGAGTTCTGTGGAGGGGTGGAAGTGGGTGAGGACTAGGGAACAGAGGGACCCTAAAGGCAGCTGCTGAGAGACTGGTGGGCAGCTCAGCTGCAGCTGGGAAACAAATGAGTGAGCTACTGAAAACATGATCAAAATTGACAATGACATTTTTCCTGAGGACACTAGCTGACATTTCAGGGACCAAAATGACTTTTCCCCACTTCTGTGCCCTATATAGATAGATACAATATATTTGAAACAGCGTCTCCCTCACAAGACATCATTTGTTGAACAAATGAAGATTTGAGACAGTGCTAGAGGAACAGCACTACAAAACAATACCACGTTGAGACCAAGGAAATGTTTTCACTAAAGCAAATATACACTTTCCAAGTGAGGAGCATGTGTGAGTGTGTGTTTTGTGTGATGCTTCTAATGCATTCTAGTTTTTCCAAAATTAGAAAAGAGGTTCTGTTGGACTCCTTAAAGAATAATAGAGAACACCAAGGTACCTGTAATCATGCTGGATATAATTAATGGCAAAATGATGAGTTTCAGCATCCTCATTAGAATTTCTCCAGGAAAAGCAAAGTAGAATTTCTCCAGATTCGAGAGCTTGCTGTATTCTCGAACTAAGACTCCTATGGTAATGCCTTAGAAAAAGAAGGAAAAAAGAACATTGCTGAGTTCTCCCATCTACATTTTAATGGGAAAATATCCCCAAACTGCAAACTTCAATGGCAAGAAGTCATCACTCATGAGTCTGTAAAATCTACACTTAAAAAAAATCCCACATTTTAAAATGGGATGAGTGGAAGGTAAACATTATTTGGTTAATCTATAAAAAACAAAATTTCTCACGTGAAGGCTTTGATTTTCATTTCTTTCCCATCAATTCCATGTATTGTAATGACAAAACATCAAAGAATATTGTGGAAAAGAAAGTAACCCATCATCTTGGTCAAACCAATATAACAATTTTATTTTTACAAACCACCTTATTCTATTTACAGCAGAGACATTTTACATATTTCATAGTTTGCATATCCACTTGTATTTTCTCATAGTTTTGTTATAAAGTACTTTTACTGATGAATTTTATGATGCTCTTGTGTTTATGCAACTTTAATAATTTCAATAGCAAAATAATATTGATTTGACATTTATTATATTACTGACCAACTGTTTTCAATGCTTTGCATTCTGTCCAGTTATTTCTAGATAATGACATGCTCCAGTTTATCTGATTATGAGCTGTTTTATGAAGTTGTGATCTTGAGTTCTTGTATGTACATTGACTACAGGGGTGTGTTCACTATCAAGAAATGTTATGCATTCTCTGAAATCTTGCCATAACAAGATGTTTATATGAAGCATGGAGGAAACAATTTAATAATGACTTTGATAACTAAACACACAAAATTTTAATATGTCCTCTTCATCCTGTTTCAAATTGTTCTAATAACGTCTAAATCCCTGTGCTTCCTCTCCTCACTATACATACAAACACCTTTTTTAAAAAATCACAAAATGAATGAATTGGGATGACTCTTACATCTTTTTCTTTCACTAACCTCTGATGAGTGACATGCTAATTGGAAGTAAGATGACTAAATGGCAGGAAGAGTCAAGGAGTATCACTGGATATGCAAATTCACAAATTATAAATTGGTGAGAACTGGATACTACAGGAAAATGAAAAGAAATATGAATTATAATCAATATTAGAATTTCCATTTAATTTCAGGTATTCCTTCTTTGTCTACTAGTATACCAAATACATGAACCTCACTTGGTGCATTTTGTGTTTTAAATTTATTCTTAATTTTGTTTTCATACATAGTCTACCTTTCCCTTGATCTCTTTATTTGTGCATTTAATACAGAATGCACTTCTTGTCAACAATGTTTTCCAAATTGTAGCTAAGACAAAGAAAACACTATTACCCATCTAATTTAGTTCATATATTAAAACCTACTGTTAGAAACTCATGGGTGGTTAAGACGATTCAAAATATTTTAAGTGAATTAAAAAGGCATGATATGCTTCTTTCCTGCTTTATTAGTCGTCTGTGTTCAGCCGTTCTATATACATATACTCATGCTATAAAGACAATCCTATGCTCAGGGTTTTTTAAAAAAACATTCTCTCATGATATTTATATTGCTTCAAATAAATTTTTGGCTTGAATGTCAATGAAACTTCAATGTGTAAAAATAAAGATATGTTTGTGTTAAAAAAAAAAAAAACAGCCACAAAAGCCTTCTGTTGAGTAGCAACAGAACCCTGTGTGCCCAACCTTAGGGTTTGTATTCCCAAGGATGAACTGCACCTCTATTCATCTCCATCCAAATGAATGCAGGGTACTTAGAAAGAAATGTACTTGCTATTTTTCCAGGTTTCAGTGAGATATGGGTTTTTATGGGAGAAATAAAAGAATTGCAACTTGGAGTAGTTTAAAAACAATCAAAGGTAAACTGAAAGGTGAAGTGTGTTATTGTTTTTGGCAATTAAAACTTTCTATTAAGCTTGTTCTTGAAGGTCAGTGTCACAAATTGTACTCCAACATTTCTCTATTTTACTGAAAAGAAGAGGATTAGAAATCCCAATCAAGTGCTGGGAAAACAGTTGGGAGGTTTATAGATGTTATCCTGAGATCTTCAAGTACCTGAAGTGGCTGGTGAATGGCCTCAGCTGGGAGTTAGACCTTGTACATGGGTGTACTTGATCTTGGTCTCAACCAAGTTTGGAAATATTGGATTCAGGGTGAGGAAAATCACTAGAAGATCTTCCAGGTCCCTAGACTAGGTCAGGATCTCACAGGACACTTCCCCTCTCTACTTATTAGAGTTGGAACCTTGGGCTGGATTAAGGTGCGTGGAGAAGGCTCCAAA
The DNA here is from genome assembly GCA_028644305.1 of Xerus rutilus. Taxonomy (NCBI): domain Eukaryota; kingdom Metazoa; phylum Chordata; class Mammalia; order Rodentia; family Sciuridae; genus Xerus; species Xerus rutilus. Next base: position 126,381,840 of record CM053399.1, on the reverse strand, counting down.
GCTAAAGCTCCCTGGGAATAACTCCCCTCCAGTGGGTGTGCAGGCTAGGCCTCCCTGGTATGGCCACGCCCAAATGAGAGAGGTGAAGGTCAACAGCCTCCCTTAATGGTAGAATTCTATGGAGGCCTTTCGCAAGGCCAAAGGAATCCCAAAAGGTAAGGTAGTAACCTGGACCCTGTAGCTCCAGCAAGGAACTCAGGATACCATTTTTGAGTTTTCCTTCCCTACACAGGCAAGATGATCCCAAGTAGGTACAGAGGTAGCATGGAAAGATACTGGTGTTAGTTAAGCAGGCTAGGATTTGGGTTCCATCAGTTGTGAGGCATGTAATCAGGGCCATGAATTTTAACTCCTCTTGTTAAATGGTGGGGAAAGGGTTAGGTTAGCTGCATTCAGAGATCCCTCTAATGCCCAAGAGGCTATGAGCACCTTTGAGCCTTGATGTCCTCCACTTTAAAATGAGGGTCACAGGATCTCAGTTCCAAGAAAGCTGTCCACACTTTCTCCAGGTTTTGTGCTAAATATAAATATGTTAGTAACACAAAGGAGAAAGGAACACAAGAGGAAAACAATCAACTAGGGATTCTTAAGTTCAAAGACATAAGTTTAAAAGAGAAGATATCCAGAATGTCACCTATTCATGCTTCTATTGTGCGAGAAAACAACTGCAAGTCCCACAGACTTGTCCCCAGGGTTCTGGTGTGATTTGCTTTCTATTTCTAAGTTTATAAAAAAAATTATTATTCAGGAAGCAATACTGGAAACAAGGATTAAAAAGCCATGTATCATTACATCAGCCTGTCTTCCTCACTGCTGCTTTCTCCAGGTCCTCACCAGTCCTGGTTCTCAGGAGCTCACACTTTTTAGAGTTATAAAATTAACCTGAGGACAGTAGCTGAATTCCATTTGACTTAGATTTATGAAAACAGCATTGTTACTATTTGGGGGGATGTGAAGGAAAGAGATTAGAATCTTTTGTGTGTTTTTTTCCCATTAGTTTCCCAATACACAAATTAATTTTGGCTTGATTAAATAAGAATTATTGACAAAGGAAAATGTTTTAAATTTTCACTGAAGTAGTTATCAAACCGTGCCATCATGCTAGGCATGCTAAGCAAATTAACCATGTGCCTTTTTGCCCTTCTGGAGATATTCTGAGATGCACATTGATGGTGAGAACAAAAACATAGAAGGAAAATGACAATGCACTTCCTAAAATGACAATGCATATACACTGGATAAATGGAAGGACAGTTTATCTATCCTGTCCTTACACAGCAATATATCTGTACCTTTTTCCTCATCCTTTTCTTGTTCCCTACAGATCTGAGTAGCTCCACCAATGTAAGCCTTTCTCAAAAATATGTCTCAAAAACCAGATGCTTGGGTTTGTAAAGCTCTTTTTTGTTGTTGTTATAAAATTCTTAAAAAAGTATTCACTATACTTGCAATATTAGTACAGCTCTACTGGAAATACAATAGAGTATAAAAATTCACCCCCAAACTACCAACTCACTCAAATACATGCAAAGTGAAATTGTTTTTATTTTACATATTCTGCTGCAGTTAATCATACTATAATGGTTAACACAAATGAGCACATACAATATGTCAGGAGCTGCACTACATACCTCAAATGAATTACTGTATCATCTCTTGTCATTTTTAATGGCTAAATCATCATGGAGTTTTTGGTATTTTTCTTCACATAATACAAAATTTGCCATTTAAAGTGTACAATTCAGTGGTTTTATGTGTATTCACAACGTTGTAGAACCATTGCCAATATCTAATTCTCGAACACTTCTATCACCCCAAAAAGAAACACAAACTTTTCAGGAGTGAGTCCCCATCACCTTCTCCCTCCTAATTTACTTTCTGTCTCCACAAAATCCTGCTCTGGCATTTCATATAAATGGACTTATACAACGTGTGGTTGTTTGTCTGACTTCTTTCACTTAGCATGTTTTCTAGAGTCACACATGGTGCAGCATGTAAATGGGGGGCGTTAAAAAGCATTTTTCATTTAACTTGACATCATAAACATTTCCCCATGTTAAACATTTTTACTATTTGTAAGTGTTGAATACTACAAGTTTGTATAGACTTGCTTATTGACCATCAACCAACTGTTAGACATTCAATCCCAGAAAATTTTCCTGAATGTTGCTGACTTTTCCTAACAACCAAAGAGGGCAAACATCAAATGTGATGCAAAGCCTTCATACTATCATACACGTTCAGACTTAAGGGAAGAAAGCACATTGAATACATTCTTTGTAGTGTGTGAATTCAAGAAAAAGCAATAACAAATTAACATTTATTAATTTCCAATAATGTACCAAGCACTGTATTGAGTGCTGGAGGATTTGAAAAGGATGAATTTTTAAAAAGTACAATCTTGTTGTTATTGCAATAATAAATGTTTTTCTTCATGGATGACTCTGTCCACTATCAACAGGAAATGTGGTTTGCACTGTTTTGTCAATAGCTGCAACTCCTTCCATTGAGTCATCTCTCCTGTGTCTACCACCTACAATTAATTCAGTCTGACTCAAGAAGAAAGTTGACCTTGGTGAGGATCTCATGGGTTTCTCTGGGATAATGGTTTGGGACCATAGAAAAAACAGTTTCTGTTTGGCACATTACTGAGCTAAACCAGCATTGCCATGCTCTAACGGAGTGACTACTTCTCCCCCCAGCACTGCCAATCTTGAATACACTTCTGGAATCACAGGTTACACTTTGTTCTGCACTATTACCTTACAAAGTGCCCTTAGTTATGCTACCAATGCCTCAAAAATGAATGGGCCATATTGGAGGGTTCTGACAATGCAATGATCCAGATTTCTGATTATCCACAATATTCCGCTGTCCAATAGGTCAGATATCAGAGTTTGTGATATTATACAACTTGAGAGGGAGGGAAGAATTGGGCCCCCTTCTTTGCATGTTCCCCCCTGTTCACTCCTCCTCTCCCCAAACCTTCTGTCAATCCAAATAAAAGAGAAAATAAGGGAAGGCATCAGGTCATTCACTTTTCATCATTTATGATGTATTTTTAGGAAGATATTAAATACTCAAGTTATTCTTTCAGCTTACTTGATGTCAATAAATAAAATACATACACAATTTTGTTTTTATTTTTCAACTCAATTTTATCATCTGGTAGCTCTCAAAGCATTCATTTCACAAATGACTGAGAACTTTAAAAGGGACTAGCTCCACAGACCATGAGCAAAATGACTCCATGGTGGTATAACAAATATGCATTTAAAAAATGAGAGCTGATGGTAGGGACCACTGATTATTATATTCATCTGAATTTTCATCTGTTCCCTCGTACATAGGTTTATTACTCCATTGTTATGATCTAGATATGAGGTGTGAGACAATGCAAGAATGTTTAAAGATAAAATGACTGGGTTATGAAAACCTTAACTCATCACTGATGAGGATTAATCCACTGATATGAATTAACTGGGTAACTGCAGGCAGGTAGGGTACAACTGGAAGAAGTAGATCACTGGGAGCAGGCGTCTGAGGTTTATATTTTGTCCCTGGTGAGTGGCGCTCGATCTCTGCTTCTTGGTTGCCATGTCCTGTTTTTCTCTGCTATGCCCTTCCATCTGACGTTCTACCTCACCTTGGGCCCAGAGCTATTGAGTTGGCTGTCTATGGACTGAACCTTTGAAACTGTGAACCCCAAATAAACTTTTCCTCCTCTATGTTGTTCTTGTTGCTCACAGCGATGAAAAGCTGACTAAAACATCCACTCACTAATATGCACACATCAAACACTTACTGAGCACCTATACAAACAGACACCATAGCATACTGCATGACTACAAGGACAACTCAATGTCCAGCCCCTGTCCTCAAGTAATCACCTTTGAGAGGCAGATAGACAAACTGTTTTAAGACAACAGTAGCCCGATGTGGTGGCACATGCCTGTAATCCTAATGGCTGGGGAGGCTGAGGCAGGAGAATCACAAGTTCAAAGCCAGCCTCAACAACTTTGTGAAGCCCTAAGCAACTCAGTGAGACCCTGTCTCTAAATAAAACACAAAATAGGGCTGAGAATGTGGCTCAGTGATCAAGTACCCCTGAGTTCAATCCCCGGTACCAAAAATAAATAAATTAATTAATAAATAAGTTAAGTAAATAAAAAATAAAAAGGGCTGGAAATGGGGCTCAGTGGTTAAGCATCCCTTGGTTCAATCCCCAGTACCAAAAAAAAAGAAAGAAAAAAAAGAAAAGAAAAAATACAACAGTTAAAGTGTTAGAATGAAGATAGTTTATTCAAGACAGTAGAGAAAGTAATTAGGAACTAATAATAAGACCAAAAGTAAAGACATTGCAGAAAAACAGAACACTCTTGCAAAGGCATTGAGTTTAGAAATCCTGGCACATCTGAACAGCTTCAAGCCATTCAGAATGGGCAGTGATCAGCAGGGGGACGGGAAGCTGCTGAAGATAAGGCAGACTGAGAAGGGACCCTTACACTATGCTAAGGATTTGAAGTTGATCCTGAAGGCAGTAGGAAGGCCCTGACAGGTGTACCCATTCATCTGAAAGAGTTCTGAATGAAGAGAACAGTGTGAATCCTAGAAGCAGGGAGAACAGTTAGGGAGTCACTGCCATGATTCTCAGAGAGGAGAGAACTGGACAGACTTAGGAGGTAGAAGTGCAAGGACTTGGTGATGAATTTGTTGGTTGTGGGTAGAGGGTGGTACAGCTAGGAAGAAAGGGAGGCTCTGGGATTCTTGCCAGTTTTCTAGCTTGGGCAACAGGGTGGATGGTGGTATCTACCCCAGTGGGGAATTTCTGTCATTCTGGAGCAAGGTGAAAAATTAACTTTTGGATGGGAAAGATGCTTAATGAATACATGGATATGTAGGTATGGAACACTGGAAAGAGGTGTGAGTTTGTTAATATGGGTAGCATCAGCATAAAGGTAACTGGAGAGGTAAGGGTAGATGAGGCCACACATCCGCCAGCTCAGGTTGTGGACTGGTAAGCATGCACAGCTAGTGTTTACATGACCTGAGCACACTGTTAAGGTTAGGAGGAGCTTTAACAGGGTTCTGGCTTCCCTAGGTAAGACTACAAGCCAATTTTCCTTCTTCCTATCTTCTTAAATCATAATACTCTCAAACTATGAGAAAATCTAACTTGCATTTTTAATAAAACCAAACTCCAGTTCTCCATGATTGTCCATGGAGGGAGTATCTTCTCGTGGGAAGGAGAGGCAGGCCTTATAGCTTGGTGTTTTGTTCCTGGAGATGCATTTGCCTTCAGGAGCCTTCACTAATTAGCAATGGCATCCCCACACTGTGGCCCAATGTTGAAAGTGTCCATTCTCTTAGTACCCCAGCACAACAAAAGCCAGACTAAAAGGCCTAAATGAGACTCTGCTAAAAGCTAGGAATGATGTGTGGGGAATCAACAAAGGGTAAGATGCATAAGATAAGTTGGGTAATGAGATGACTGTACTCACTGATTCTTAGCTGATGACCCCAAAAGGAAAGCCTTCTGGTACGTTGCTCGCTATTGCAGGAGGATTTTCATTTCTTTCATGTTCTGAAGCTCAAGTACAAATGCAAATCTCTGTTTCTTTTCAGAAGATTCACCACTTTCTCCTTCAGAGTGGTGAGCCACAATGACATTCAACAAAAAGGTTCTAAACTCTACCATCCATTGGGTACCACTGGTGGCCCTCAGTAGACATTAGTGTAAGATAGGTGCTGTAATTTTTATCATGAAAGCTTAGAAACAATTTTTTTGTGGATCTTTTGTCTAAAATAAGTCTGGTTTGAAGATCCCAATCAAAATTGTATTCTAAGACTAGACATAAAAGGCTAGCAAATGCAGCACCTTTGCTAGTCTGGTTTTTTGATCACAGAGGTTCAGATAAAGGATGGATAATCAAAAGCAGCATTGTTTGTGGAGTATCCCACAGTTTACAGGGTACAGCTCCAGGAATAATTTCTATTGCTATGTAGCAAACAACAAATTTAGCAGCTTAAAACAACACATATTTATTATCAGTTTCCATGAATTAAGAATCGGGGCACAGCACAAAGCTTCATGGGGTCATCTGCTCAGTGCATCACAAGGCTGCATTCCTTTCTGGAGGTTAAGGTTCTTCCCCAAGCTCATGTGATTGTTTTCAGGATTCACATCCTTGTGGTTGTAGGACTGAAGTCCTTGGTTTTTGTTTTTTTTGTTTTTTTTTTTTTTAACTATCAGCTTGGAGTTGCCCTGGGCTCCTACGGGTTTCCACCATTCCTTACCACATACCTTTCCCACAATATGGCCCACACCTCTTCCTAGTCAGCAGGACTATATGTTCAGGATTGGCTCAGTCTCTCATTTAAAGGGATTACACTGGATGAAGTCAGCTTTGCCTGGAAGACTCTCCTCTTTGATTAATGCAAAAGCAGCTGATTAGGAATCCTAACTACTCAATAAATCCAGGTAATATCTCACCTTTCAGATAGTGTCAGTAATTACAGAAGTAAAATCTCATCATAGTGTCATTTATGGGAAGGACATTATATAGAGCGTGTGTACCAAAGGTGAGAATCTTAGGGAACATCTTAGAATTCTGCCTACCATATCTATTTTCCCATAACCTAATGACATAGAGTAAAACCCTTTGGCAACACTGGCATTAACTTTATTGTTTAACAGTAAGTTTGTCAGAATTCCATGCCATGTAGTATAGAATTTGGATTGTTGATTATTTGAAAAAGTGCTATCCTAAAATATTTCAAGGAAAAGTAAAAAAGCATAAACATGCATACATTCTCTATCCAGAATGAACAAATCATTATCATTTTACCAAATTTGCTATAGATTTTCTTTGTTCTAAATAAATCCTTATGGTTGAAGATCTCCCGAAGCTCCCTCAATTTTATTCTCTTTCTCTCCTCAGGGATATCACTATTTTGAGCCTATTTTCTGTCTCTCTATCTGTATATGTACTACATATTTGTGTCTATATCTTAAAATGTATGTGTTTGTGTTGGAGACTATTACATACATGGTATCTCTCTGTATGTTTTCTTTCTCAGTATGCCTTTTAGTTTTGGAATGTTTTCATTATGTTTTTGAGATTTATTTATATTAATACAAGATCTAGTTCATTTATTCTAAGTCTATTTCAGTGTTCCATACCATACTCTTATTTTGTTTTTGTTTTCTGTTGTTAAATTCCATCCTTACTAGCAATATATTTCCTTCTAATTTTTTAGGTTTACCTGTTCTTTTTCCAACTTTTATAAATTGACTGTTTAGCTCATTTGTTTTTCCATGCATTTCATACTATCCTTCTAAATTCTGTGATGGTGGTATTCCATGAATCATTATACAATATTTTCATTGCTGATTAGTCTAAATGCCTTATAATTTCTACTGTGACTTCTTTGAATTATACATTCTTTAAAAATGTGCTTTTCCAGTATCTAAATACCTAAGAATCTAGGGGGCTTTTTATATTCCTTCTTTTTATCCCTCTGCGATGCATCTGACTGGTTTTCTCAAGCCCATCTTCCAGTTTACTAATCCTTGGTTTGTTTTATTTAATGGATATTTAATTCATCCACTGAATTTTTTTTTGTATTTTGAAAGTGGTTATATATAACAATATATATGCATACAAGTACAGGTAGAAAATTGAGTACAATTGGTGGATTGTATCCATGTTAATAACTGGTTGTGATATTACAGTATAGTTTTTTTTTCCTGTTTTCCTTTTGTTTATTTCTTCAATCTATCTCTTTTTAAAAAATCACATTTTACTATTGGCAACAGGAAACCAGATTGTATCTTCAGTGCTGCTTGGAAATCTCCTTACCTAAATATACAGTTCATCCTCTACAAGTTCTGTGTTCTAGATAACTGTAGAAAACAGTTCTGCTAAGATTTCTGCCACTATGAGAAGTGCCACTGAATTTTTAATCCCGTTGTCTGTTTCATTTTATCTCCTCATACTATGTCTAAATCATTTTTTCTCTTTTTCAGTTTCTGTTCCATCTGTTTTTCTTGAAGCATTTGACACATTTTTAGTATGTACTCTCACAGATTGTTTTATCATGTTCAGTTTTGGGGACATGTACTCCCCTGCGCATGTTCTTTCCTGCTTGCTTAACAGTAAGTTTGTCAGAATTCCATGCCATGTAGTATAGAATTTGGATTGTTGATTATTTGAAAAAAGATTGTTTGTAGTTTTTTATTGTAGGCTTTTGGTGAAGGGTAGCTTTTTCCTGTGAGTTGTGAAAGTGTCTGTATCAGCTACTTGCTTCTCTTGGGGACTCAGGAGTTTTGAGGTCTCCAGTTTTCATATTAGATTTTTTTAGCTTAGGAAGTCAGGATTACATGGTAGTATTAATTTAAATCATGCACCCAGGAAAACATAAGTCAGAGTTTTAATTTATTCATAAGTGCCCCTTTCCTCTACTTTTTGCCATGGGCAGATGGCAAGATTTCTCAAGGTTTTCCTGAGGTCACTGGGTAGGATTTTTCTGCTCTGTATTCTAAGGACAGGGTCATATTTTGAGGTTGTAGGCTTTATGCAGAAGTCTGATTGTGGGTCCCTCATTCATGTAGATCAAGATCATCCCCTTTTCCCATGTGAATATTAAAACCCTAGTCTCTCATCATTAAGGACCATCATTGAGTATAGACATTAGCATCAGCTCATTTATAGTATGGGCTTTGAGTTCTGCTATAGATTGAATCTCAAAATGTTCCTCAAGGCCCATGTGTTGAAGGCCTGTGGTGCTGTTAGGAGGTCGTGGAACATTTATACAAGGCTGGGGCCTAGTGTATGGAAGTGAAGTCATTGGGGCATGTCCTTGAAGCCATATCGGGACCCCAGCCCCTTCTTCTTTCTTTGCTTTCTGGCTGCCATTAGGTGAGCAGCTTCCTCTGTCACACACTCTCACTATTAAGAAATGCTCACCACAGACCCAAAGCAACAGGGCCAAGCAATCATGGACTGAAATCTTCATAACTGTGAATCAATTCAATCTTTCCTCCTTATAAGTCGAATTAGGTGCTTTGTTTTCAGTGACAGAAAAGTGACTATTATGAGTTCCCTTTTTATTTATGACATGTAAAAATTTTCCTTTATTTCTTTTGAGCTTGGGTTTGGTTCTATTTTAATTTGGAGAGAAGTGCTATATTTTTGTGTGTGTGAGATGGTAGGAGAATACATCCAGACTAGCCAAATAACCATATTCCATGATGTTACACCTTTACCAGTGATCTATTCCTTGTCCCTTCCAGTGTTTCCATTTTAGGATGGGTAATGGACTCAATGAAGAGTAAAACTGAGAGCCCCATAAAACAGAAAAGATCTTGCTATAATAAGGACTCGCTATATTAAAACAATTACTGGCTTTTCAAGTATTTCCATGTAAATCAATTAGCCAATAATCATTTACAGACAAATTCTTAAAAGACATTAGTCAATGAAAAAACATAGATGAGAGTAATGCGTATTCAAGGGGACCTTTAATCTACATAATGAAATAAGTGTGTTAAATCACATGAATTATTTTGGGAGGGGGGAAACTAATTTAACAATAACTACTCAGGAGGAAGGCTCTGGTCAGACTGTGTTCAAATCCTGGCCTCATACTTTATTAGCTGTGTGATTGTAGATGAAAGACTTGCTGCATGTGCCTGTTTCCTCATCTACACAACAAGCACAATAAAATACAACCTCATAGAGTCATTAGGAATTTAAAGGTGAGACTACATGTAAAGTTCTTAGAATAAAAAGCACCGGGCTCACGAAGTAAGAGCATCTAGTAAATGTTTGCTATTATTTTAAGCTATGCACTTTATAAATTTTCTCATAAAATACTCAGAACAGTGTGGCTTTGACAGGTGAATCATGGTCACAAATTTGAAATGCAACAGAATCAGGAGAAATTAATGTAAAATATTTTCAGTGAGACTAAATTTCCAGTTATTCCCTTAGTTTACTGAATTTACTTTGGTAAATAAATAGTTACTTTTATTCTATATACTTTAAAAGTTTCGGAGTTAAAGTTAGGATATGTGAAGGACTCATGAAGTGTACCAAATGTGATCTTAGTTCATTTCCACACCACTTGAAATAAAAGTCTCAAGATATTGGTGGGACTAGAAGAAAAGGCATTTTTAATTTTTTGGTGTCTTCTAAAATAATTCTTATTGTGATTCAATAGTCTAATTAAATTCTGCAAATATTTACCATGTCCAAGGATCTGAGTTAGGAGAGATGTGGGAGTAATGATATAAAAATGGATGATATAAGACCCCTTCCCTCAAGGAGCTCATGGTTAATTAGGGCCAGTCACAGATGCAACTTAGCCTAAGGCAGGAGGCAGAGTGGGGATTTCTATGCAACTGTTTATATTTCAGCGAAATGCTAAGTGACAAATTTTCTTCATCCAGTAATGAAAAGAAGTGCAGGCAGTATAGGATGGCATCAAGAGTACACTCAGGAAAATTCATGAAAGCCATGAAAAAAGAAAGATAAACCTGATTCAGACAGACACAAATGCAATAACCATGTGAAGTGAGCAGGAACAGGGATGATATCAATCCATGCTGCTCAAACTTTGATATGCATATGAGTCATGTGTGGAACTCATCAAAAGTTTCAGATTTAGTGGGACCATGCTTGGAGTAGCAAAGTTGTAAATAAACCTAGCAAGGGCATGGGACATCCTTGCACTAATGACCATGTCCACCTTGACAGAGCTGAAAGATCCTGATGCAGGCCTCGAGCAAATGGTACACTGAATATGCAACATATAAATAAGTTGAGTGTTCAGCTTTATTTGTAAAAGTCCTGAACTAAGAGCCCTCTTTGCCCACTCTTTCTCTCTTACTTAGCGTACTATTTCAACTGTGGGTCCCCCTGCCTGTTGTGCAGGGCAGAATTCGAGGCTTCTACAAGGTGTGCATCGATGAAGGCAGAGCTGATCCTGAATGAGGGAAAATAGACGTTAGCCAGCCATTTTACTACCTCATCAGGCAAATTCATCTTAACAAGAAGAATGTGCTGTAAATACTCTCCTTGGATGGTGGGGACAAATGTACATCAAAAAAATTTTGTTTCTGGTATTGGGGATTGAACCAAGGCTACACCCCCAGCCCTTTTTATTTTTTATTTTGAGACCAGGACTACAGGCTTGTGCCACCATGCCTAGCTCAGACTTTTTTTTTAAAGATTAATTCTGAAGCAAAAACAATGTTTCCTTCCCACCATGGGTTAAATAAAATGAGATAAACTGTAAGGAATCAGCTTGACATGACCTCAGCCATCTTGAGTCATAATGGCCAATGTTGCCCCTAAGTCTAGTAGGCTTTCTTGCATAGTTTCCCAGTGTACTATAAATAAGCAAAACCTTTACAGAGGTATGTAGAGATTTATGACTAGACCCTGGAGCTGTCTGCACCAGGAATGTGCCTGATACTAGCTTTATATAAACCAAGTATATTTGGCTTGGATAAGTCACTTTTGTCCTAATCACTTTTATAAGCCCTTTTCCTCTGACCGAGATTGGAAGGATCCATTATATTGGTTTTGCTGCTGCCCAGGATCCTGCTTCTATCAGTAAATCCCCAGAAAATTGAATTTTTTGCAATCCTGGATCCATAGACCTCTTTCTTTGTTCTCATGGCAACTTGTAGCTGGTTCTCACACATTGAGACCAGGTTTTTCTGGAACATAAGCCCATAAACTTCTGTCATGACCCCCATCCTCAGCCTCCATGACACTTTCCACTATAGGAGATGGTGACCACAGCTTTCTTCAAGGTGGAGGGATTAATGTATAACCTCAACAGTGAAACCCTTCACAAACAAGTTGCTTCCTTCTCAACTCAATCCCTATGTTTGAGCACAAATTCTGATGACGTTCTAAACACTAATGGTTAAATACAAGGCAGGATCTGGTAGAAACCACTAAGTTTCACAACATGGCAGTAAAACTCACATTTTTTTGAAAAATGTTGCTTTTCAGCTGACTCAAGAATGACAGACATGTGTTTGGCAAAGGTCTAGAATATATAAACTCTCATGCGACTCAACATTAAGAGCCTAATTTTATTAAGTGAGCAAAGATTTTGAATACATTTCTCTCAATAAGATATATAAATGTAATAAGTACATGAAATGTTGTCCAACATCATTAGTCATTAAAAAATGTAAATTAAAATCACAAAACATCCCATTTTACATTAATTAAGATGGATATATGTGTGTGTGTATACCCACACACACATTATATATATGTAATAGAAAATAATATATTTTTGTGAAGGTGTGAAAAAATTGAAATACTTCTACATTGTTTTTGGGAATGCAAAATGGTGTAGCTCTTATGGAAAACCATTTAGCAGTTCCTCACAAAGTTAAGCATAGAATTAATATGACCTAACAGTTCTACTTCTTGGTACACATTCAGGAAAATTGAATACATACCTTCACACAAAATTTATACATGAAATGTTCATATGCAACATTATTAATAAATAGCCAAAAAGCTAAAACAATCTAAACATCCATAAGCTTATTGCTGGATGAAGAAAATGAGGTATATCCATGCAAGGGAATATCATTCAGCTATAAAAGGTAGAAAGCACTGATAAATGTTACAGCATGGCTGAACCTTGAAACTACACTAAACGAAAGAAAGCCAGACATTATATGATTATATGAAAGCCACATATTATATGATTTCCTTTATGAGAAATGTCCAGAATAGGCAAACCCATGAAGACAAAATGTAACTTGTAGTTGCCACAAATGGGGGTAAGGGATTGGGACTGAATGCTAATAGACACAGGGTTTCTTTTTGGACATGAATGGAAATGTTCTGAAGTTAGATAGCAGAAATGGTTGTACAACACAATGAGTATACCAAAACCACTCATAGTGTACTTTGAAATGGTAAATCTTGGAAAAATTATATCTCAATTTTTAAAAGCATACATACCCTCTTAAATGAACTAACTTGATTATAAAAGGGGGAAAGAACCAGAAAATAATAATATTAAATATGATTCATTTACATTTTGATTAACACTTCAAAGGCTTATTTATGGGATAGGAGAGATGATGACAAATAGGAAACTTCTTTTTCTTTTAATCATCATACCAATAGCACAAAGATTGCTAATGATGTGGCATTTTGTTCAGACTTGGTTAAGATATGAGTTTATCAGATTTGAAAGTCTCACCAATAATTTTAAAACTCAAATGAAGCCAGACATGTTTATTAACAGCTCAAAAGCAGATGATCAATTTTAAAAAAATTATAATTACATATTATGGTTCATAACCTGCAAAGATGTTTGAGAGCTTAATTTTCAATAATGTAGTATAAAAATGAATCAAAACAGCTAACACTAAACCAGAATTATTCTAAGATTATGATCTGAAAATCCTTGGAAGAAAAGAAAATTCAAAACTAATGACCTAGCTAGGTGTGTTGGCACATGCCTGTAATATTACCCAGCTAATTAGGAGGCTGAGGCAGGATTAGGAGTTTGAGGTCAACCTGGACAACATAAGGGGAGATCCTATATTTTAAAATCCCATAACATAAAAATATGTACAAAATACAAATTTTAAAAATTAACAGCCTAGAAAAAAATCAACTGTCATTAATGAATGACTTGCATGCTACATACAACCATGCTGCTAAGCTCTGTGGAGGTTACAAGAGCCTGGTCCCACATGTCATAGCAGAAATTTCCAGGAATTTCCCAGGCCTAGAGTTGAGTCTGCTGTGCCAATTAATAGTGCAATAGTAAGTAGGCCACTTAACCCTTCTAAGCTGCAGTATCCTTGTCTAAAAGGGGAAAGAGAACCTATGTCACACGGCCATTGGGAGCATTAAGTGAAATAATGAATGCAGAGGACTTAGCCCTGCCCTTGGCCCATGGGAAGGCTTAATAAGTGTAAGCTATGATTGAACATGACAACAGATAATACTAATAGTAGCAAAAGCTGAAAGAACAGCACTTTCAAAACTAAGATGCCCTGGCGTAAGTCAAAACTACAGAGGAGACAATGGAAGAGAAGTCAGGAATCAGGATTTTAATTCCATGTCTATCACATATTTAGCTATGTCATTTTACCTTTTTGCTTTTAGGTTGCTTCATTTAAAAACTTCAACAAACATGCCCCAGAAATGTAAGAACCAAATGAGAAAATGTATATAAGAAGCACATTGTGATCTAAACCAACATGGTCCATTATTCTTATTTTAGAATGTACATGTCTATTATTTCTTTTTATTTGTTTTTTATTTCTTTTTATTTGTTCTAATTAGTTATACATGACAGTAGAATGGAGCACAACTTCTCATTACTTTGGCTGTACATGGTGCAGAGTCACACCGGTCATGCAATCATACATGTATATACAGAACTAATGTCCATCTCATCCCACTATCCTTCCAACTCCCACACCCTCTCCCCTCCCCTCACTCCCCTCTGCCCAATCCAAAGTCCCTCCATTTCCATTATTCTTATTTGCTCCCATTTCCTTAAAGACCATTCAAACTATAGATATTTATGGTGTAAAATTTGGAGACCTAAAGACACATTCCTGATGGAGAGTTGAAAAACAATTCTATTAAAAGCAGAAAGAAATCTGTTTTATTTTAGTTCATAATTGTCTTCAAACTAATCAACACATGCAAATACCAGTCTTAGAAGCACAGCAGAAAGATGTTGAAGACCGTAACGCAAACAGAATAGTGGGAAAACATGACATAAATTTGACACAGTTGGACCCAAACTCCACTCACTATTTATTTTCTCACTCTGGGACAGAGAATAAATGACAGCATCTTTGTGCCTTAATTTTGTCAGTAGTCAGGAGAGAATGATACTTGACTCAGAGATTCAGGGTCTGAATATTAAAGGTGATAAAGCATAAAGTCAGATAAATCTCTTCCTCTTCCTTTTTATTCCTTCCCAATCACTTCCACCTTTCCTCTTGGGGAGTGTAGGGATGGAGCTGAAAGGCCATAGTGGAAACAAAGTGACCTGAAACTTTTCACTCTGATGGACAGAGTGGGACCGATGACTCCTCCATCTGCTAGAAGCCACAGACACTGCATGGATAGGTAGCTGGAGCTGGAACACAGTGTGAGGTCTTCATCACCACAGATTCTAAACAGATGCAAGAAGTCTGCAGATGGTGGCCAAAAAGACATTTAAAAACACACTTTATCGCTCTAAGAAATAACACTTCCTTGGTCATCTGTCCTATAATCAAAAAGGAAAAATTCCATTCTTAAAGACAGAATTTAAATACATTTCAACAACCTCCACAGCTGGCAATAAGACTGCAAACACCCAAGGCTTTCGGGATCAGGGCAGTACTGAGGGAAGCAGGTCGGAGGATGGGAGGCCTGTGGTAGTCCTGCCAGCTCTGGCCAAGCATTGTCACCAAATAAGTGAGGCTCCATGAGGGACTCATCCTCTTTTATAACAAGTAACTAGGAATGTGGGTCTTTGTGTGAAGCCACCTATTTTCAAATGTTAACAAATATGTAAAAACAACTGTTAAGTTCTGTGAGGTCATGCCAAGTACCTCTGCAAGCCAGTTTCCTCCTAGGCTGTCATCTTTCACTCTGGTTTTCCCGTAACAGGACAGGAACACAGAAACAGAATAGGGAAAGCAACCAGTGTTTGGTTGAAAGCAAGCATCACAGCATCAGGAAATGAGCACAATGAACACACAAAGCCTCCTGTGGTCTCCAGTCAATCTGACAAATCTTATCTGAGTGACTGATTCACACCAGCATCCTAAGAAATACCATGTGGTGAGGCCAAGAAGAGGACAACCTCCTGACATCCAGAATTTACAATCTAGTAGGCAGGACCAGACATGCACATGATGACATGAAGAGGTGTCGCTAATTTTTTGGAAAGGCTACCTTAAAATCCCTGTTCGATGGGGATTAGGAAAGTGGAAGAATTCAGGATGTGCCTTCGGTGCACAAATAGGAATTCAACAGGCAGGACTATGGAAGAGGGAGAGCGGGGAGAATACAAAGAAAAGGGGTCAGAAGAACTGACATGCATCAAGTGTCTACAGTTCAAAACATTTTGATAATACATTATAGGTTGCATATCTTTTATCTGAAATGCTTGTGACCAGATGTATTTTTGGATTTTGAATTTTTGGAGATTTTATTATACTGCATATACATAATGAGATGGGAATCAAATCTAAACATGAAATTCATTTATGCTTCTTATGTACTTTACACATATAGCCTAAAGGTAATTTAATACAATATTTTACATAAATTTTGTGTATGAAACAAAATTTTTAATTTTCCACTTGTGGTATCATATTGGTGTTCAACAAGTTTCAGATTTTGGAGCATTTTGGATTTGCAGTTTGGAATTCTCAACCTGAATTTTACTTAATTGTCTCATCTAACAAACTGTATTTATAGATGAAGAAAATAATGCAAGAAATGTTAGAAAACTTGCTCACAAATCACAGCCATCCTCAAGACCCAAGACTGTTCTTTCCATAAGGAGGTGATGAGAGTACATTTGGTCCATAGTTTGGCTGATTCTTGAGGGGGTAATTTAGACAACTAAGACTAGAAACATGGCCTGGGGCATTCCATGAAGGGCCTTCAATACCAGGGCGAAGAATTTGTATTTCCCTGACACTTTGTTCCCTTCATTATTGAAACAGTTCATTGTGAGGATTAGATGAGATAAACGAACTATAAAGTAATACAGATTTAAAGATTAGCTAGTAGAAGAGATAGTGAGTACCATTAAACATGTTTGCATAAGGCCATGCCTGGGGTAGACATAAAGCCAGCTGAGGTGTGTAAGAAGCATTAGAATAGGGACAATAAAGCTGTTCATGGCAGGCGCTGTTCATGGCAGGGCAGCGCATGGGATGGGAAGACAGGAAGGAGCTTCATCAGCAGTGGGAAGGTTGAAGGCTGAAGAGTGAGGATCTCAGACCCAAGATTTGGGTCAGTGAAAAGTTTGGAGAAATGACAGGCTGGTTTATGTCAGAGTTTGGGTGGGAGGGAGTTTGAGATAGCTTGTTACTTGATCTTGTTTCCAATAGAGAAAGGGAGGTCCAGTGAAGCCATTCAGATTCTGCCACATTCCTCTGCAAGTCCTATTTTATTTCAACTTTTGGCTCAAACTAAACCCATCATACTGGAGCCCAATCTGTCAGGAGCCAGCTGGTGTGTACTTTACTCAGTTGTTCACATGTTCAGGCCCATTAGGGGCAAATTCACACAGGTTTCTCTTGGAAGGAGGCTTGGGGTGAAGAGCTCAGCCACACCTGTTTTGGAACTGGGCTCTTTCACAGAATTGCAGGTCACTTCCTGTTCCCTTATGGCAAGTCACAAAGGAGGAAACAGGCTAGCACTTGTACCAATGTGCTTCTCTAAAAGAACGGAAGGCTAATTATTGGGATGTGGCTTGAATTCAGAAGAACATTTTGAAGTGGTTGGAGAGGAACAACGGTTCAAAGACTCTTTTACTTTAGGGAAAACAAATGACTAAGGGCAGGGAGAAGGATCTATTTCCTTGTCCCATTCTGGAAATTTATAGGACAGAAGCAATCAGAACCTCTGTACTCCCTGCAAGGCACAGCCTGGTCTTAGGGAAAGGAAGGAGCCTGACCATCAGCAGCCTGTGGTGGGAAAAGACACTTGATCTGGCCAGTCCTGCTGGAAAAATGACACTTCTTTTGAAAAAAGATGCTTAGATCCAGAGAAAGAATGTTTAGACAACAACATTCTAGGGCTAAAAGTATAAGGGTATTGGGAGAAGCCCAGCCAGGCTTCGTAAGCTCTCTCTAAACCTGGTGGCATGCCCTCCATGATGCTCCAACATCCTCCTCCTCTTGATCTGCACCCTTTCCCAGGGTGATTTATAACTTAAATTTCCTCCTCTATCTCCTATCTGTGTCCCAAGTGCAAAACCCAATGTACAATTGCTTTCTGGGTTCTCTATCTGGATATATACTTCAACATGGAACCCAACATGGGGAAAATACTTGCTTTTCCTTTCCCCAGAAAATTTTAAGACTTGGAATCCTGGGTTCCCTGATGGTTTAAAATATGTCAACATTATCTCTGATACTCTCTCCGTCAGGCAGTAGCCTTTGTCCCCTCTGCTTGAGCCTGGGTGAGATTTTTGCTTGTCCTATAAGGCAGAATGCAACAGTAGTGAGACTGTATGGAGTCTGAGGCTAGGAAGTGAGGGCCAGTATCTGCTGGCTTCTCTTTTTGGTACACTCACTTTGAAGTACTGAGGCATCGTATAAGAAGTCTGAAAAGACTATGTTGAAAAGACATACTTGTTCATGGAAGGCTCAACATAGTAATAATGTCAATTATATATTTAATGCAATTGTGATAAAAATCTCACAAGGAGGGGCTGGGGTTATGGTGCAGTGGTAGCATGCTCGCCTGGCATGCGTGAGGCACTGGGTTCGATCCTCAGCACCACATAAAAATAAAGATATTCTGTCCACCTGCAACTAAAAATAAATATTTGAAAAAAAATCTCACAAGGAGTTTTTGTAGATATAAAGAAAAACTGATTCTGAAATTTATATGGAAAGTAAAATGAATTAGAATAGCTAAACGATTTTAGAAAACAAGACAATTGAAGAAGTCACACTATCTTATTTACTGTAATTAAGATAGTACAGTAATAGTGAAAGGATAGAGAGCAGTGGAAAGTGAGGGCCAGTATCTACTGGTTTCTCTTTTTGGTATACTCACTTTGAAGCCCTGAGGCATCATATAAGAAGTCTGAAAAGACCATGTTGAAAAGATCATATGGGAAAATCAGAAAGACAGAGGGAGAGGGAGAAAGAGAGAGACAGACAGACAGACACACACACACACACACACACCAGAGGAGCTCTATAGCTGTATGAGTCTTGCCAGACCAAGGAATAGCCAAATGAGTGACAGAAATTTAAATGATTCTAGATCCAACCATCAGCACCCTGCAATCACAAAAGAGACTCCAAGGGAGTGCCTTGCTGAACCCAGCCAACCCTCAGAACCATAAGCAATAACAATATGATCATTGCTATTTGAAGCCACCAAATTTGCTCTTTATCTTTAGGTCTAAGATCCACTTGATGTATTTGAAAAATGTGATGGTGGAAGTTTTTTTTTCTTTCTTTTCTTTTCTGTTTGCATATAATGTCCAGTTGTTCCAATACCATTTATTGAGAAGACTACCCTTTTTTCTTTGGGTGACTTTTGCAATTCTGTCAACACTCAGTTGGGCATATTTGTGTGAATCTACTTCTGGAATCATTTTATGCTCCACTGCTCTCTATCCTTTCACCATTACTACACTGTCTTAATTACTGTATTAAAATAAGATAGTGTGATTTCTTCAATTTTCTTGTTTTCTAAAATTGTTTAGCTATTCTAGTTCATTTTACTTTCATATAAATTTCAGAATCAGTTTGTCTTTATATCTATAAAAACTCCTTGTGAGATTTTTATCACAATTGCATTAAATATATAATTGATATTATTACTATGTTGAGCCTTCCATGAACAAGTATGTCCATTTATTTAGGTGTTCTTTGATTTTCTTCATCAAGGTTTTATAATTCTTAGCCTACATATCCTATTAGCTATATATCTAATATTTTATTTTTTGTAGATAGTCTATATAACATTTTTAAACTTCCATGTCTAATTGTACATTGTTATGACACAGAAATAAGAAATGACTTTGTGTATTGACACTGTATCCTGCAGCCTTGCTCAACTCATTCACTGGTTCCAAGAATTATCTAGAAAATGATGCCATAGTTTGAATGTCCTCACCAAAACTCATATTGAAGTTTAATCCCAATTGTGAGGTATTAATAGATGGGACTAGGTGGGACCTTTAAAAAGTAATTAGATTAGGAGGGCTCTGCTTTTCACGAAAGGATTAATCCATTCATTGGTTTTTTGGGCTAAAGGTTTATCTTGAGAAAAGATCTGTTACAATAGTCAGGTTTGGATCTCTCTTGTAGGTACCCTTCCTGCCATGTTATATTCTGTGCCACCTTGGGATTCTGCAGAGAGCCTCCACAAGCAGAAAGGTCCTTGCCAATGGAGCCCCATGACCTTGGACCTTCCAGCCTCAAGAACCATGAGCTGAATAAGTCTTCACATTTTATAAATTACCCAGCCTCTGTAGAAAACATAGTAAGATGCTTGGTTAATAACTCAACAATTCAATGATTTTGTAACACTGTGAATTCAATAAGATTTAACCTTAGTGTGTACCAATCACTGTCAGGAAACAGCTCAGGAACACAGCAAATAAAGGCACACTGCCACCCAACACCCATTGTCCCTGCTGTTAACAGAGAATCTCCCAACTCTTAACCTGTTTCAGGAGAAGCTGACCTCAAAACTACAGTTCAGAAGTTTGGGGGAACAGAATAGAATGAAGAGTGACTTTGGTCTGTCGATCAAATCATCACATTTCTTTGGTCTCAAGGTTTTCCTAAAGATGAGTCTATGACTCAAATAGGACTGAGGGACTCTCAGATTAAAGTCCAAGAGTCTTGTTGGAATCTACAGAGATTCAGAACTCTCTCTTTTCCTCCATGTGTAATTGGGAAACAGAAACCCTGAGCTGTGGTTGCAGCTCTCACATCATCTGTGTATGTCTTGCTGGAAGTGCAAACAACAAAGTGCAGAGACTCCATGTAAAAAAGAACAGGTCTGAATGATATTGTTTGAATCCCTGAATCTCGCCATACCTGAAGCCAGGTACTACTTCTGGTACTACTATCTGAGCCATAAATTCTAAATCTCTCTCCTCACCTTTCTGGTTTAAACTTGCTTGAACAGGGTTTTCTGATGCTTCCAGCTAGAAGAGTCCTAATTATAGGTGAACAGAGCAGAAGATATCCTGCGTACTCTCTCCATCAAATACATCTGTCCTACTACATGGAAGAAAGAGCAATTGATGTGGGACAAGTTCTTCTAGATGTTGAGGCCAAGGGGAGAGGATTATGTGACAGGGCAAAAGCAGGAGGGTGGCCATAGCTACAGAGGTTGTGGCAGCCATTTTTTTCCTGTTATTTCCCATAGTGCCCATGAGTGGCAGCCACAGTCATCACCAGAACCATGAAAAGATTTCTATGCCACCATTCATAGACTTTACATTTTTAAACAATTCTTTTTTTTCCCCACCATTTGACTCAGCTTTCCCATTCCTTGGTCTATACCCAAAGGACTTAAAAACAGCATACTACAATGACACAGTCAATTCAATGTTTATAGCAACTCAATTCATAATAGCTAAACTGTGGAAGCAACCTAGATGCCCTTCAATAGATGAATGGATAAAGAAACTGTGGTATATATACACAATGGAATATTACTCAGCAATAAAAGAGAATAAAATTATGGCATTTGCAGGCAAATGGATGGAGTCGGAGAATATCATGCTAAGCAAAACAAGCCAATCCCAAAAAACCAAAGGCTGAATGTTCTCTCTGATAAGTGCATGCTGATCTATAGTAGGGGAGGGGGCATGGAAAAAATGGAGGAACTCTGGTCAAAGGGGAGGGAGGGGGCAGAGGACATAGGAGCAGGAAAGATGGTAGAATGAGGTGGACATCATTACCCTAGGTACACGTATGACTGCACATATGGTGCAACTCTACATCATGTACAACAAGATAAATGAAACAAGTTGTGTTCCATTTGTGTACAATGAATCAAAATGTATTCTGCTGTCATGTATACCTAATTAGAATAAATAAATTTTAAAAATATCAACACTTCTTTTTGACAATGGTGTCCTGAAAAACCTTTCAGTGTGGCACTCAATGCCATATGTTTCTCTGCTGCTTATTCTCCATTTGTCCTCCAGACTTGCCCTCTGTCCTTCTTTGTCATGCTCTGTGTATTGGCAGGCTGAGCCAGGATTCCTCACCCTTTGGTTTGGGCTGGGTTTTGCCAACGGTAGGCACTGGCTGGAGATTTATCTAAGAGTGAAAAGAGAGAAGTTGGAGTATTTCTTTTCTCACTTCCTCTCTGCCTTGCCAGGGTTCTGGAAATATCTTCGTTCCTTAGTGGTTACACAGGTCCTGTCATTTTTTTCCCTCTGCCTTAATCTTTGCTGGATTGTTGTACTTTTCCCTGTTCAGGCCCAAGGAAACTAATAGAGTACATAGTTATTCGTCCCTAGGTGCCTCTCCATTCCTTGCTAGTTCCCTTAATCCTGCCTAACTCTCTATAAAATCCCTTGATTCAATTCTGTTCAGTAGAACCCTATTGAGTGAGCCGACCATCTGTTTCCGGCCAGGTCTCCGATCCAGGCCTACTTGGCCTTCTCACCCTTAATATCAGCATACACAGCTGTCACAAACTCCTTACTATTTCTTAAAGATGCTTCACATTTTTTCCTTGCTTTCATCCCCCTGTTCAAACAGATCCATGTCTTTGGAAAACTCTTTGCCACTATTGCTGCCTAAAGAACTCCTACCCATTCTTTAAAATCTACTTAAAATGCCACTTCCTCCAGAAAGCCTTTCCCAGGGTTTCTCCTAAAGAATGAGTCTCTCCTCTGGGCGCCACTAAGCTTTAGTTGCATCTCTGTTGCCCCCTTTGACCAATCTCTTGTCTCTCTCCCCTCCTGTGTCATTTCAGGCCTGAGGCAGAAGCACTGTCTGCTCACGCTCATGCCTGTACCCCACTTCACTGTCCCAACACTGAGTTTGACATACTGTGGGTGTCTGATCTACAGTGTTCAGTTCTGTTGCATTGAACTGAACAATTGCAATGTAATGTATGTACCTAGGAAATCACTGCAGTTTCCATCTTCTGCTCATAAAACCTTTTATGAAGGGCAGGAGCAAGCAGCTAATAGAGGATGCTATTTGCAGAGCATGAAGACTGTGCTATAGGAATGTGGGTACAAATTCTTCTATCATCCCAGGACCACCAAACCCAGAAGTGCATCATAAAAAATGGACTCTTCTTTAACTCTTGACTCATGGTTTGGTCTCCATCAACAATAGTTATGGTGCTGTGCATATGAGAAGTGAAGGGCCAAGTTCCTACATCTGGGAACTTCTTCCAGGCTTCTGAAGCCTCTGGAACCTGAGGAGCCCTCTGGGTTCAAATGAGGGTGAGATTAAATGGGAAAAATGAAGACTAAACAGGAATCCAGTCTCTAGAGCAATCATCCCACTGGTTCAGAGGCCCAGCTGGTGAGTGAACCTTTAAATCTTAGATGGATCAGACTCTTGATCTCCCCCATAAGTGCGTCCATCCCACGCATGCATGGTTGGTTATTTCCAGAGATACATATCTATGTCTTGACTTGTGGGCTCTAAAATATCCCATTTTCTACCTCTTTATTTCACTTTTCTCCTCTTAAAACATTTTGTCTGATAATCTCAAGGGTGATTCAACCTATAGATGTGTTCCATGCATTCCTACGAAATACCTTCATGTACCTTGTGGTCATATTCCACTCTAACCCCTCTTTAGAAAATATTAGCTTGCAATCACCCACACCTGTATGGTTTGGAGAAGGAAATAACTCTTTCTCAAGTTTAATACCAGATGTCCCGGATCACTACCTCTTTGCAACAGCCAGTTTCATAACTGCTATAAAAATGCCTTCTCAGTTCATTATACAATCTTAGGAAGACTTCTCTCTGCATATAAACAAAATCTGACCCTCTCCCTCATAGGAGGTTTAGTCAGGAGCAACCTGATATCAGAATGAACTCTAGAAGAAAGAAGTGAGCCAGACACCCAGACTTTCTAGACCTGCCACAAGCCTGAAATTCCTACCCTTAGTCTAAGTAACTGGGACACTCCCACTTTTCTCCATCTGTTTCTGATCTCTGCTTACAAAGCTGTGTCATCTTGAACTCTCTTCTCCATCAGGCTGACCATGCAGCCTCCCTGCCAACTGTATACTCTTTCTTCCTAATTTATGTGAAGATATAACCTTACTCCTTCTCTACTCTCAGAAGAATCACAGAAATACTTACTTTTTTTTTTTTTTTTTTTTTTTTTGGTACCAGGGATTGAACCCAGGGGCCTTAACCACTGAACAAAGTCCTCCGCCCTTTTTTATATTTTATTTAGAGACAGGGTCTCTCTGAGTTGCTTAGGGCCTCACTAAATTGCTGAGGTTGACTTTGAACTCTCAATCCTCCTGCCTCAGCCTCCTGAGCTGCTGGGATTACAGGCATGTGCCACCATGCTGGGCTTAGGAATATTTACTTTTATCTTCAAGTGAGTTAAGACATACTGTAAGAATTTTGTGATATTTCTTAAATTAAAATGAGATGTCCCCAGTGTTGAAAGGCTAGTTCAGAAATCTCTGTTTATAAATACCTTGATATTTCTCTTAATCCTCACTGGAATAAGAAAGGCAAGGACAGGTCAGCTTGTTAGGTTATCATTTTGAAAGGAAAGAACATCCATGTATGGAATATTAAACATGTCATACAGCCACCACAAGGGGCCCAGAAGCCTCTTCATACAGGATGAGAGTAGGGCTAGAGAAAATACATGAATATGACACCTTAGGCCAGTGCCTATAAGGAATAACATCCTATTCAGAATCCATATTTTATTGCTTGCAACCTCCTTTTTGTTTTTGTTTCTAGGAAACAATAACAAACATTCATAAGGCACTTTATGAAGTGCCTCCACATGTATCAGCTTATATGATGATGACAAAGGATTAGATTTAAGTTCCAGAAATGAATATGAATATATCCAAGATGACCAAGATATCAAACATGGTGGGGATCTTCTTCTCCTAGTAACATTTGTTTGCTAGTGGAATCATGTATGTTTGTGAGACTCTTGGGCCTCCTAGTTCAGGTCTGTACTCCTGGACCACAGATGTTCCCTCAGGCAAGAGGAGAGAGAAAGAGAGAAATAGAATCTAAGCAAAAAGACATAGCTGCAAACCCTACCCACAGTGATCAGCCAACCCCTTTCCCTAACCAAGACGTGTGTAGGATTCAGGAGACTCTATAGGAGCTCAGTGATGAGCACCACTTCAGGCCACTTCAGGGGTGTAGATCTAGGATGCAATAAGTATAGTCTTCTGTAGACATGCACTTGAGATTTAGGAAACAACTAAACCTTACTCAATAATTTCCACTTAAACTTCTAATTTTTTAAAAAATAAATAAGCTAGTTGGAAATTACTGGACAATATCAATATTTAATGCAGGTGTCAAACCAGTCACAGAAGAGACTGGGACGTGATTCTCAGTTATGTGGTTTCTAAACTGGCAATGAAGTATGAACTCCATTACTCCATGGATCTCAGAATGTCCACAGTCTAGTTAGTGAAACCTTGGGAAACTCTCTTGGTATGAGAAAGGAACCCAGGGAGAGGAAGCACAAATACAGAAAGCCTGTTTCATCTCCTAGTTGACGATTAACTCCACTAATAAAAAAGAAAAAAATCCTATCTTTAGAGTCTTTAATAACTACATCTAGTATTTATTCAAGCAGTGTTCAAGGTTTACTGGAACAGGTAGCACAGACAGGCAAATTAATTTCTTATCATAGGAATAATCTCCAGACAGGGAGAGAAATGAGAAGACTATGAGTAAGGAGGAGAAAGGAAGGATACTTGGAGGGGGGCAACTTAGAAATAAATTCACTAAAAAATGTAGGAGTTGTGGGTTGGAGTTGCAGGTCAGTGATATAGCTCTTGCCCAACATGCTTAAGGCTCTAGGTTCTATCTCCATCATTGGAAAAAAAAAGTGGAGGATTTGCTAAATACCAATTTTAAAAGGTTCTGCCATCCAAGGCTGATTCAGCACTTCAGCACTAATCCATGGCCCAACTCTTGGAAACGAGTTATTCCACTTTTTCTAATTAGCCCAAAGAATTCTCTGGATATCAGACTTTCCTTAGGAAAGAGATGCTGAGAGTTGCAGGGCCATTTTGAGATCACACTAAATGGCTTCAGAACTGTTAGCAGCTAGGCTTACTCTTTTTACTGGGGCCTCTCAAACTAGAAGTTAAATATGTTGGGATGACTTGGGTTTTGGACAAGAGTGCCCCAGGGTCTAGGACTGAGTGGGTAACTAGGGAATCAGTGGCATGGGCTCGGCAACAATTTTTTTCTATTTGCCTCAACAAATGTTTTCAGTGAATAGTGTGTACAGCTTCTGATAATTTGTTTTTTTCTGTTATGTTTGCCAACATGTATTAAAATGCAACTTTTGGGAAAAAAAATAAAATAATAAAAAAAAATAAAAAAATAAAAAAATAAATAAAAAATAAAAAAAAAAAGAATTTATATCTTTCATTCTTCATTGAAGGTGGCTTGTGATCAGTCAAAATATTCTGGGGCTCATTTGGGACAGCATTATGAGGCAAGAGAGAAGTGTGGAGACATAACAATAAACGTTGCTATGGGCTGAATATAGTTTGTCCCTTCTGAAACTCATGTTGGAATTTGCCACTATGGCAGTGTTGGAGGGCAGGGCCTCTAAGACACAATTAGATTATGAAGACAGATTCATGCCTTTCTTCCCAATGTGAACTCTTGCTCCTGCAGGACTGGACTAGTTACTACAAGAACAGTTTGTTCTGAAGTGAGGCTACTCCTTGCATTTTGTCTCTTCCACATGCACCTGCCTGCCCTTTTGCTTTCCCACCATAAACTGAAGCAGCCTGAGGCCCTCCCTGGCACCCAGCTCTTGGACTTCCCAGTCTCCAGAACTGTGAACCCAAATAAACCTTTGTCCTTATAAATTACCCAGTCTCAAGTGAACTAAGACACATGAATGAAATAGTAGTTTCATGTAATACTCAAACAGAACAGGATGGGATAAAGGCTCTGTATTCCCATCTGGACTCCATCTTTCTGATCTTCAGGCTCAGAAATCCTACTGCACCTGCTCAAAGACATTCCAACTGTTACCTCCTCCAGGAACTTTTCCCCAACCCTAACCCTCTTTTTAAGGCCTAAAGCATGTTGTAGCTTTTGTGTAGCAGTTACCATATTTGGAGGCTCATGTTAGTGATATTTGTGCATGTATTATCACCAACAGACTGAGAAGAAAAAACATAGACTTTGCATCTCTTGCCAATGACATCCATACTTGTTCAATTTCAATGGAGTGCCTAATTGATTGCTAAATGAATAGATTTTCCTAGCAACAGACAATACTTTTCATCTTTTATGTCAATCCTGTTTGATTAACAGTGGTTGCCTGGGGCCTAGTTTTGAGGATTCTGAAGCCATGACAGAGCTTAGTAGTAAGAAGTGCTGTGATTAATGACTGATGCCTCCTACAGGGCAGGGTTGGCAGTGGTGATGTGGTTACCAAATATTTGTGAATACAAATAGAGGATTATAAGAATTTAAAGAAGGGAGATTTTATTTCTGATTTAACAGTCAGAGAGGTCTATACTATAAAAATGGAAATTAGATCTATCCTCAATGATACACAGGATAACATTGGATAAAACATCTGAACAAAAGCATTCATGCAGGAAAGTACAACTCATCCTGGGAAAGCAACTATCAGACAAGTTCAACTAAAATATAAGCTCAAACAGAAGGTTTATGTAGGAAACAGGGCTTATCACTGTGGCATGCTCTGAGTAAATACTGCAACAAAGAGCCAAGAGAGAGGAAGGAGGTAGCAAAAATAATAGTTTTTATTTAGCTACTTTGCAAGAATGAAGTCTTCAAGAACGCTTTTAACTACCAATTAGATGTATCAAGATTTGTTAGGGAGGAAGAAACCTTACTTAGTGGTTAATAACCTAAGTTTTAGAATCAATCCTGGGTGCAAACCCCACCTCTGTGTCTGTCCTCTGTCACATGACTTCAGCCTTATATGTTTCAGTTTCCTCATCTGCAAAAATCAACCCCCCTAACTCATTTACTGTGTAGGGGTCAAAGAGGAAATCAATATGCATTAAACTCAAGTAAGTCCTCAATATATATTAGTATTAGGCTCAGTTGGCCATAAGAGAAAGAACTTTTCAAAGGAGAAAATGTGCTTCTTGTAGTGTCTCATAATTTAAGGAATCTTATGTGAAATTTGTAAAGTGACTAAGTAGCTCAGAAAGCTATTAAGTATGTGAGTTATGCACAGAAATTAGGCAAAACTAGTTTATCTTCCAGGAATAGGCAAAGGTTGGGAGATTAGGCTTTCTTTAGTTTAGACATATCTGATGAGGGTTTCTTTTTTTATTATTGTTACTGACTTAATTCTTTACTGAATTTGAAATATCCAGCTAACTCTTAAGCAATGGCACAGCGGTAGAAAAACAATTTAATTGCAAAATCTCACCTGGGCTCTCTTGCCTAAGGATTTTCCCCTGGTTGAGTGAGTGCTATAGTTTAAACATCTAAGCACTGAGCTCAAATATTTCTCTCAGAGCAGTTACAAGAATAAGCATACAATGCAGACCATCATTTCTGAGTTGAAGTTCCCATCCCAAAAGCCACCATTTTGCTTCAACATGCAGAGTCGAGCAGAGATCACATGATGCTGGTGCCAATACCCTTGCAAGACACTTGTGAGGTTTGCTGTGACCATGATCATGTTTTCCAATACAGTGAAGACTCTGAGACTAAGAAGGGGCCTGAGAACTAAGACTACATGAGCAGAGGGACTGGTGGAGGGTCTTACTCCTCAGTGCTGGTCTGAGTCTGAGTGGTGAAGAATGAGGCATAGTGTCCCCCCATACCCAAGATCCATCTCAGTCCTATTTGTTGGAAAGAAAGTGTCCTTTCTGTGGTAAAGGAAAAGACAGCAGATATTTTCTGAAGGAAGGTAACCACATTTCTGGCAAGGAATGAGTCACTGAAAACACTTCCTTTCCATTAACAGAGGTGTTACTGTTGAGTATATTAATTACAACAGAGCACTCTCTGTTGCAGTTTAAGCCTATTCTCCCACCAAGTATAATGAATTAGCTCCTTCTAAAAGTACCAGCTTAGCTAAACTATAGCTCCAAAGTGAGTTATGAGCTTCATAGTAACTGTCTCTAATATTGTCTTCTATTGGACGTATGTTTAACGTGCAAAATAGAAAAGGCCATTTAAAACATTTGCTAATTCAACAGATGATACTGGGGGTTTAAGTGAGCCATTCTATATCATCTAAAATGAGTACATTTTCTTAAGTAGCGCTTGAGTCATCACAGGCTAGGTGACCCTAGATCTCCAGTGACATGGGAGATCTGCAGATTTCCTCAGGCAAATACAGCCTCCCTGGCAGCAGGCTGGCAAATCACTGACTCTCCAGGAGTTATTTTCAGTCTCAACTCTGTTAAAGGTAATCACAATTTCTTACAAGTAATTAATGTGAAAAGCTCTCTCTGTATAAGCAAGAGTTCACACGTGCATTCACATGCTCTCAAAAGCTGAGTACTAATCCCACTGGTTTACACCTTGTCTGACTTAAACCCAGGTTTCTTACCCATCTGAGCTACTCCCTGAATTAGCACACAAAAATGTTATACAGCATGTGTCTCCATTGAAACTTCCTTTATTTCTTGTACCTGGTGCTCAATATTTTCCTGCCTCCTCCTCCTCCTCTTCCTCCTTCTCCTCCTCCTCTTTCTCCTTCTTCTTTTTGGCAGTGCCCAGGATGGAACACCCAGATCTTTGTGCATGCCAGGCAAGTGCTCTGTCACTGAGGCACACCCCAGCCCTGGGTGCTCAAATTTTGACAGGTGGGTAATTTTGATTCTATAGTTGAATTGTACTAGATAAAACACTATGTCTTAGATTGAGCAACATTTACAAGACATTCAATATATATCAATCATTAGCTATTTACTTCAAAGTCCTCTCAACAGGTGGCATTTGGAATGTGCACCCTGATGTGCTGAATCTAATAAAAAAATCATTTTAAGGTTCAATTTATAATTCTTTTTTTTAATATTTTTTTAGTTGTAGATGGACACAATGTCTTTATTTTATTGCTTTGTATGTGGTGCTGAGGATCGAATCCAGGGCCTCACACATGCGAGGCAAGCGCTCAACCGCTGAGCTACAATCCCAGCCCCTTATAATTCATTTTATAATTTTGTGTTTAGATAAATTATTTGAGGGTTTTGATTCAATAGACTTAAGGTATATGCCTTGCATAGAACAACACCAAATCAGAATCTTTTCAGTGATTCTTCCTATCTGGTAGGTTCTGATTTAGTTTCAAAAATGAAAGCAACAGGAACAGGCATTCAAAGCCCAATTTTCTTTTCTTAATTCTTAAAGTGGTGGAATTTAGGTCAATCCAGCTAAAGGACCTGTTCTTTAAGTTTCTTAATTAAGCAGATATGGTTGACAGATTGATAGATGATTGATTGATACATAAACAAATAGATGTAAGTATACAGGAAAAGTACAAGAAATACCTTATAGACACATACATAAAGGTATGTCTGTATACATTTAGTCACAAATAAAGTGACTTAGACAAATCTAACATACTATCAACTTCAAAATTTATAGAAAATATCATTAAAACCAATTTGTAGTAATTATTGTCTTACTGATAATACTATGATATTTGTGATATGCCATGGATTAAATTACTAATACAAATGAAATTTATATGACTAAATTAACAACTGTTTTCATCAGCTTTCAGAAACATACAAATATCAAATTAGATTCTTCATTAAAAGCCAAATTTCCTATCACACACGGACAACTATGTCATCTGTTTTCCCAACATCGAACCGATTACTTAGTTCATGTTGTAAAAAATGGCCAATTTTGAAGATACAGGAACTAGGCTATTTGTGTCATTTTAAAGAAAAGCTCTTAAAGACACTTATTTTATTCTGTGATTTGGAATATTCTGTGCTTCATGAATATTTTGTTAGAGATATATTAAGTCCCAAAACATACATTTATTACATCTTTACTTTGCAAACAATGATCTTAACACTGATATAGAACATTACCCTGGTAAAAGCCCCATATGTAATTTATATTGTTATTCCTAAGTCAAAGAATAGTTGACTCAAGATCAAGGTGATTCCATATTCATGTCATACTCTTTAACCACCCCTCACCCATCCTCTTAGCTCCCTACAGAAGTCGCTGGCTGCCAGCAGTGAACTGAGGAATGACTATATAATCAGAGAGCCAAAGATTCTTAAAATTGAAAGCAACCTCAGAGATTTTCTAACCCAGGGTCTACAAGTATGCAGCACATATACCACTATACCACAGTGCTATGCCCTTGACAGACATCAGTAATCCATTTCAGAACTTTGGTTTCCTTTTCTTTCTCAATAAATATCATACCAGACAGTCTACTACCTATAAGCAGGAGTTAGCACATGAATGGTTTGTTTTTCCAGTTAATCCAAATCCCTTTCTTCCCTTTCTTTCTGATAAGAAACAAAGATCCAAAGAGTGTAAGTATAGCACATATATCTTTTTTCACATAGTTTTTAAGAGCCAGTTGCACAATTTTAAGGTCTCATTTTGTTTTCAAGTGCCTCCTAGGAGGAATAGAAGTTCCCTCAAGGGGTTTATAATCCAGTTTTGAGGAAGAAGAGATGAGTGTGCTTGATATAATTGTAGACTAATGAAGTGTTATTCTGTGCTACTGACATAAGTCAGAAGGGGCTGGACAAGACAGACAAGAATTTATGTAGAAAATGAAGTTTGATCTAAGTTTTGTGCTCATTGATTCATTCTTACTAACTCTCTGGGTCATAAATGGCTCAACAATTCAACAAATGTTGAATGTTGCCTACCAGGCAAAAAGACAAGTGCTGTGGACACAGAGAGGAGCAGCACAGGATTCCTTCCCTCCAGGGCTCATGGGTTGATAGGGAGGCAGAGAAATCAGAATACAGGGTCATAAATACCAGGCAGATACTAGTTCTGAACAGCAGTGGGAAAGCACAATGGTCAGCAGCAGTCTCTGGAGCCAGACTGCCAGGGTTTGAATCCCAGCTCTGCCTTTGATCAGTGACTCTGGGCTAGTTTCTTCACTCTCTTGGCCTCAATTTCCTGAAAATATGCTTGATGGAAAGATCAAATGGATCAGAACAGTGCTTACTTAGCATATGGTAAGGAACGCTGTCTTGGATCTCATACATGAAACTGGAAGGGAGAGCATTTTGTACTACCTGGGAGAGGTGAGGGTAGGGAGCCACCCAGAAGAGGCAGGGTCTGATCTGGGTCTTGAAGGACGAGGTGAACAGGCTGGATGCAGACTGTGGGGTATTGTGGATGTCATGCTAAAAAGACGTCCTCTCCCTCACCCTGAGGGCAGTGGGCAGTTCTGCACTGTTTTAAGCCCCAGAGCACTATGATCCAGTCTGCTTTTTAGAGAAAGGTCACTTCAACAGGAGCCTTAACCATTAACTGTTGTAGGGGTTGGAATGTTGGCCTCCAAACAGACAGGTCCATGCCCTAGCCTCTGAACCTATGAATAATAGCCTATATGGCAGAAGAGTGAATATTATCTTATGCGGCAAGATGTGATTTAGTTAAGGATA
This sequence comes from Xerus rutilus, assembly GCA_028644305.1. Lineage (NCBI taxonomy): Eukaryota > Metazoa > Chordata > Mammalia > Rodentia > Sciuridae > Xerus > Xerus rutilus. The sequence goes on along the minus strand of CM053399.1, from coordinate 126,349,287 downwards.
TTCAATGGATAATTTTCCAAGCAAGTTCATCATTGAAGACAGGGCTAGCAGAAGACCACACACACAAACACAGGAGACAGTGAAGTGAAAAGGAGGTATGTCTACAAGCTCAGGAATGCTGGGACAGCCACCAGAAGGTGGAAGAGTCCAGGAGCAGATTCCCCCCTAGAGCTCCCAGAGAGTGTGGCCTTGCCAGATTTCAGACTTCTGATCTCCAGAACTTGGTGAGAATAAATTTCTGTTGTTTTTAGTCACCTCATTTGTGGCTCTTAAAACAGTTTCAGGAAATGAATACAACCTTAACTCCTCACCTTCCATCTCAGGACTGTGAAGGCCCATCCCCACCGAGGGCAAGCCCTCACCAGAGCCCTCCACCCACAGAGAAGTGTCTTCCGTTCTCCTGGGTCTCATCACCCATCATCATTCATCTTTCTCTCTCTGTCTGCATCTTTACTTTTAATGATTGTTTCTCTTCAGATTAAATCAGGATCAAGTCCCTTAAAGCAAAACAAAACAGAAGATAACATCTCTGGATCTGAAACTAACTACTACTTTCTCCTAATTCCTTCACACCTAGTTAGCTCCAAAGAAAGACCCAGAGGGTCACTTCCCCCTCTTCACTCCCATGGTGTTAAGCATCTTCCTCCTTCTAACTGAGCCTCTTGCCCAGTATTCTCTCCAGTTCTTAACTCTTCTGCCTTCCCCTCTTTGAGCCCTCTTCTCTACCTGCATCTCCAGTTTTGAGTGTCCAGGGCTCTGTCTTTGGTTTTCTCTTCTCCCCAGATAGGTACTCTCCAAAGTTTTAACCTCTTTCAGTACCTGATATGCTCTCTATTTGACACTCTACTCAAAATATGTCTCTTAAGCAGGAGATTCATTCATCCAACTGCTTGTTGCCTACTTTTTACCAAATGCCCTCTGGGCCCCTCCACCTCTGAATATTCACAATGCAACAATGTGTCATGCTCTTTTCCAAGAGGGTACCCCTTCTGGGACTCCCCTTCCTGCTGGAGACCACCAAATCCTCCAATCCTGCACAGGTTAACCTGCTGAACACCTCACTGTCTTTTCCCCTGCACTTCCACTTGCACAGCAGGCTGCTCAACTGTGGCACCCTTTCTCCTTGCCTGGACTTGGTACCTAGCCTACCCTATTGCTCTGTCCTCTTCTCATCTCTACCTCATCTCCTTCTACTCTATGTTCACCTCACACTTTTCCCTGCTGTTTAATGAAAGGGTTGTGATGTTTCCGAGGCTACCTGTGCAACTTGTTCCTTCACCTCTTTCAGTCTTGATTCAACCATCACCCTCAGTATGGCCTTCCCTGTCACCTTCTTAAAATTGCAGCCCTCACATTTCCTAATCACTTCCCTAGCTTTATGTTGCTCCAGAGCACTATCACTACCTCACATATTCTGTGCTGTATTTTGCCAACTTACTGTTTACCCTCTGCCTCTCTCTACTGGAACGTAAATGCCACAAGGGCAGGGAATTTTGACAGTTGCCATGTGACCTGGCTTTAAAATAGACTCTGCACACAGTGGGCGCCAATTACATATTTGTTGAATGAATGATGTAAGTGTTGGTTCCTCAACCCTGCTGAGCCAAGGCTCTGTGATGAGAGGGTCTGGTCCTATAACCAGCATGAGTTATGGCTGGCCTTGTCCTCAGGAGCTTCACAGAAGAACATAAAATCAGACAGAAGGAAGCAGACACCAAATCTCAAATGAACACTGCCAGGTATATGCCACAAAAACTCCAGAGGAGGAGATGTGAGGCAAGACTATTACAAAGAATGTGAAGGAATTGTTTTTGATTTTGGACCATGGAAAATTGGAATCTATCAATGATTACTTCCTCAGGGCTCCAAAGGAAATGATTTACAACAGTAGACCTTCTTGTCCCATTGTGTAAACACCACCTATTGCCTCCTCCCAAGATCCCTAAGCTTGAAATCACAGATTTTTCAAATGAGTTGAAATGACACATAACCAGTTTGGAAAGGAAGATGAGACTTTATGCTGCAAGGAGGTTAAGGGCACCACGAGTAGCCTACCAACACCTCATGCAGTATCGTTGCTACAGGATAACTGGGGTCAGAGTGCTCACAGAATTCTCTTACTCAGTGATTCTGTTTGGACAGAATTCCCACGTATAGCACAAAACCTCTTCAGAATTTCTGCTTGTTAAAGGAATTGAGAATTAGGTGATAGAGCACAAAGTAAAATGATTAATTCTTTCCAGTTCCCTTTAAAAAAGGAGTAATGTTATAGAGGCTAATATTGGCTTAGAGCTCCAAATTATAGGCTGAACACTAAAAGGAAAGAAGACAGTGACATAGCATGGGAGACTTTATTTCATAAGAAAATATTAATTTTCTCATAATCAAATTATTCAGATGTACCTTAAAATAACATTTATTGAGTGCCTATCATATACCAGCCACAAAACTGGGTATTTTTACATTATCTTAACCCTAATAACAAATATCCCCATTTTCCAGATAAGGGAACTGAGGATCCCAGAGAGTAAGTAATTTGTCTAGATGGTAGAGCCTGATGGTACCAGAATTCAAGCCCAGGACTCCTAGCTCCAAGCTCTGTGCTCATTCTCCTCTAGTAGAGAAGCAGAGGAAAGCCTATAAGAATTATAATCAGGGGCTGGGGTTGTGGCGCAGTGGTGGCGTGCTCGCCTAGCACGCGGGGGGCACTGGGTTCGATCCTCAGCACCACATAAAAGTGAAGCTATTGTGTCCACCTACAACTAAAAAAAAATATTTATAAAAATAAAAAAAAAAGAATTATAATCAAAGCAATGACAATGATCCTCATGGTATTTTAGGAAAGGCTTTTCATGTGAAAATCCAAGATATTATTTTCAGGATCTTGTATGGTCTCACCTATTTATTTAATCCTTTCACTTTGTGAATAAGAATTTGAGAAACGTTTAGTTCATGGCATCTTCTTGTCCACGAAAAGAGTTAACTTCCCATATAATAAAGATGATCTTTAATTACATTTCCTCTCATATGTTGTATTTTAGAAAACCAGAGACTTTAAACAAGCTCATATAAAGTCTTTGCCCTTCATTTTAATAACTAAAATATTTTATAAAGTCAGGGCTGCTGTTCAGCATAGCAAGAACCAAACATTTCAATGACTATAATCAGATGACATTTCACCAGCATAGTTAATAAATTTGACAGTTGTTTCTTCTTTAAGGTCCACATGCTGAAAAGTCCAGAAAGGGTGGCTGCGGAAGAGCTCTGTGATTCTTCTGAATCAATTAAGGCAGTTATAAACTCTTATTATCATAACCTAGCAAAGGGCTTATGGATACTCAGTGCCACTGTTGTTAAGTGGCTAGAATTTCATTGCTTGTTAAGCAAGTGAACTGGTATAAATTACACAAAGAGAGGTATGATTTTCCACTCAGGTCCAGTGCATTCTAAAAAAGAAAAGAAGACTCCAGGAAGTGCCAGGATGGACACACTGGAGATTGTCTAAACTTGACCCTTCTCAGATAAGAAGCAGAAATTTGTGGAGGGATTTTCCTGGGTTGCAGTCTAGAGGAGCAAATGTCCAATCATACGTTAGCTGGGCACTTAAAATTTTTAAATGGTGAATTTCCTTTATGGAGAAGGTCCATCTGCAAAATGGACACAAAATCACTCTTGATACTAAAGACATATTTATGGAACTGTGTCCAAAGGTCAGGAAGCAACTACTCAAAATCTTCCAAACTGGTCTCTAGTGAGTGGCTGTAGTGACCACTGGAGAAGCCAGAGCTGAAAAGGCAGCATTACACTGCACTTGCACAGGGACTGGGAGGGAGACACTGACTAGGGTTATCCCTAAAGTCTTTACAAAGGCATTTAATAATTCCAGTCATTCACTGGGAAAACAAGCAAGGCCATCTCTTCTATTTGGTTGAAGAGAAATCCAATCATTCTTTGTAGAATCTGCTATTTACATATGGTAGGGCAGGATAAGCCTTCTCTTAAAATGCCCAAAGTCACTTGGCACTTTCTAGAGGGAAGAAGTCAACACTTGTCTCCTTTCCTCCCACAAATGTTCTCTGCTAAGGCAATTCCAGGATGTTATTTATTTACCAGAAACATGACTTTCCTTTGCATAAGGTTCTGGAGGAGCCAGTCTGACCCCAAGGATTCCATTAACATCCAGAGGTTTTTCTCTTGTTTGTTGACATCGTTTTTGATGGGGAGGATATTGGAAGAAGGCTGGCAACACCAAACACTCAGATTTAGAAGCAGCAGATTTAGGAGAAGAGGGTGCATGAGGTTAGGGGGACAGGCCCCCCGCCCCCGCCCCCCAGCCTTTCCAGCAACTGCAGCAGGTTTACAAGCAGAGGGTGGAGCCTTTCAAGGAATCCACTTTCCCCAGAGGGTGCACTAACCTACACCTGCAGGGTGTCTCCACCTGTGCAAGCTCAAAGAAGTGTATGGGGGGGCCAACTGAGAAAACTGACAACCTTGGCAGAAATTAAGAATCTAAAATACGAATAACCCATACCTCCAAGCTCTGACAGCAATCTAGTCCAGTGATCGGTCCGGAGTGAATCACTTAAATACACCCTTGCTTAAAAACAAGTAAAAATGGCTTAACATTATTTTCATTAGAAAACGTGGAGAGCAAGGTAGCACAGGAAGACGGGGCTATGCGAGTTCTGTCTTTTTTCTTCCCCTGTGATCTCCCGTGGGCCACAACTGCACACCCCTCAATTTAGGCATGAATCTGGCAGCTTTACAGAGTCCTGGTGCAGGCAGCAGGCGCTCACCCCCTAGGAAGGTACATTTCCATGAACCGCCCGGGGTTAGGGGCGGCAACATTCCTAGTCCTTATCACCCCTGGGGGCCAGGCCATCCCTCAGAGCAAGGTGTATCTTCTAGTCCAACTGAGAACTGTAATTCATATCAGTATCTGGTGGGATACCGCGGTTGAGGGAGGAAAAAAACGGGGGGTGGGGCAGATAGGGTAGAAAAAAAAAATTAATCCATGCTTGCTTTCAAAGGGGCAGAACCGAGAGCTACTTGCTTCCCTTTGCACCTTTCAAGCCTCTTGATCATTTTAGGTAAAACAAACCCAAATGAGAGTCTCCGAGTATCTTTGTTCTTAGCACGCAGAAATCTGCGCGCTTGGGGGAAACCCCCGGTCTGGGGGCCAAGGCCAAGGCCCAAGGGGCGCCGATGGCTCCCAGCGCGAGTGAGCCCGCACCATGCCCACCCTCGCACCCGCACGCCCTGCACGCGGCCTGGGCTCTGGGCACGCGTGAGGGTGCGCGCATCGCCCACCCGCGGCGCCGCTCACCTACCTAGCACAACCGAGGCCACGGTGGAGAGCAGCAGCCAGTTATTCTTCAGGAAGCGCCTGCCGTTGTATGCCTTCCTCGCCGGCTTCCCCATGGCTAGCGCCCAGGTTCAGAGCCGCAGCTGCGGCCACCGCTATTGTGCGAGGGTCTCGGCCGTGGGCTCGTGGGCCGGGGGACCAGGGGACCGCCCGGAGCTCAGTGGCGCTGCGGAGGCGGGATGCGGGTGCTCCAGGGAGAGGGAGCGCGCTGACTGCTGCCGCTGTCACTGTCACCACTGCCACCACTGCCACCTGGGATCGCGCAGCGCGCCCGCCACCCAGCTAGAGCTGTGGTTTTGCGTGGCGGGCGCGCCCGGCTCCTCCCGCTGCCGCCGTGCTCTGCAGCGACCCGGCCAACCAGCGAAGATGGAGGGAGGAGCGGCGGGCCCAGGGAGGCGGGTGGGTGCGTGAGTGGGGCGCTTGGGGTCCCACAGAGCAGGCGTGGGAGGGCGCCCAGCGCTGCGGCTGGAACGCGGGGGATTCTGCAGAAGTAGGTTCTGTCCCATGGCCTTCAGCTAGAGTGGTTACCGCTCATTCCCCCTTCGTGTTAGTTCTTGGGATTTAGGGTTCCGCCGGCCCCTTATCCAGAGGGGGCGGAGTCACCGCCCCTCCCTCCTTCTCTCCCCGCCCCGCCCCCACCAGCCTTCCCACTGCTGGCACTGGGAGAACCCGCTGCTGTTGAGTTGGGAGAGGCTTTGAGTTGGGGGACAGTGGTTCTGCCTTGGGTCCCTCTTGCTTCTCACGCAGGATGTGACTTGGCAAAAGCCGCGAAAACCTGAAGCCTCTGGGTGAGCGAAGCAAAGAGTGAGCGCTGGCGAACAAGGCTTCCGGAACTTTCACACCAGGACACTAATCCCCCCACAGAGATTATTTACTTTGTTTTTTTGTGACTCAAGAGGTGAGGCTTCAACAGTATTAGCTTGTGGACACAGGCTTGGAAGTGTTCCCTGCACATGGAGATGGTGATTGCTGTCACAACTCTACTTCTGCTCCTGGTGAACTGCTCTTCAGCGCTTGGTAATTAGGACTGAGAACCCGTCCAGGCTGTTCTGGGAAGGTGGGCGGTCCCATCCCTAAGGCCAAACACATTAGAAAGGCAAACCTGGAGAAATTAGGTTAGTGGTGCTAAGTGAAATTTCTAAATGTTTCATTCTTCTACCCATTTTTTTAAACCCTCACTGAAATTCTTTCCCTCCCTTTTAGCACATTACCACCTCCAGCACTAAACTGCCTTCTCATAAACTTTACTGAAATTAAGTGAGCCCTATAACTTTCTGCCATTGTGAAGTCTACTCTCTAGGTAGGGGTTGGGGAAAGGTCTTTCACTACATTATCTGATGACTATAACCCAACAATTCAAGCTTCATTCCCTTGTCTTAGATTGAAAAAAGCAGATTAAAAAAGAGAATAAGCTTTATCAACCATGTACATTTTAGTATGAATGAGTTTGATAAGCTCCCTTCTAGAAAGTAAACTTTGAGAGAAGGAAGGATAGAGTTTTATCAGGATCATTGGGTGGCTGCTGGGGATCTGAAGAAGTGTCAGAAAAGGGGAAACCATCAAGAAAGAGGGGACAAAGATTCATTCCACTGTGAAAAAAACTGGAGAAACTCAAACATCCAACATGAGAGAAATGATAAATATATTCTGGAACTGCCATGCAGCAGTAGATTATGAAGTCTACTTAAAGGAAATTTATTAAGTTTTTAATATCATGTGACAGGAGAGAAAAGAGAGATTTAAAATTGTGTATATAATTTTATCACATGTATGTAAAATAAACTTAAAATAAAATCATGTGCTTAGGAAAGACTAAGAAGAATATACACCCAAATTTAAACAATGGTCATCTTTGGGTGAAAATATCATGTTTGAAGCTTTTCCCTTTCTGTCTTTCTGCATTTTCAAAGTGTCTGTTTTAAAAATACCTATGGTCATAATAGTTGCTGGTAGGGCTGCATTCACAAAATAAATAAGCCCTGATGAGAGAAGAAAATAGAAGAACCTAAGGAACTTTGCATATTTCACAACTTTCTGAATTGTAAAAAGACAATTGCACCTGAGTTCTTTGGATAAGATATTTAGGTTTAAATCCCATAACACCACGTATCAACTGGGTGACCCTAGACAAGTTGCTTAAGATTTTTGTGCCTCTGTCTTTTCATCTGTAAAATGGGGCTCTGATAACTTTTACCTTGTAGGGCTATTGTAAGGACTGAACATGATAATGTATGTGAAAGGCATAGAACCATGCCTGGCACACAAATATTATCACTGGTTTCACTTGGAGTCAACCTGGACAGGCAACTTCAAACTCCCTGTGCCTTGAAGCCTGCCTGTCACGTGATCCTCCAGAGCCCTTGCATATTGACCAATAATAATTGCCCTTTAGAAGTACAAGAAATCAAATGTTACCCACTGCACTTACACGCTAAAAGCCCATATAGTGCATGCTCATTTACATTATGCAAGTTTAAAAACAGTGCAATGTAGATTAATGAAATCCCATTAACTACATACATTTTGAACTAATAAAAGTCTCCCAGAGTCAAGTAAATTTTACACTGCTTATACTATTGCCACATGGCAGCCCCAATTTAGCTGATGGTATAAAACGATTAATAAGCAAACACAAAGCATGCATGTGCCAGCCTTGTTCTGAACACTTCACACACATTAATTCACTTGGTCAGTGCAACATCTCAGTGAAGTAGGGAGTGTTGTTACCTTTGGAAGCTGTTGGAAGAATCAAATGAGATATTGTGTCTCATCATTTTCATCTTACGAATGAGTAAACTGAGACACAAAGAGGTTAAGCAAGTAGGATCAGGGATTGAACTATGAGGTATTTCTAGAATTTATGCATTTAGCCAGCACCTTTTTCATGAATAACAAATACAGAATTGCTATAGGAAAAGTATTCTTGCAATACATGTTTTATGTAATGCAAGGTTTGTCCATATTTTGGAGACACTATGGTGTTCTAATATGCCACACTCAGGTAGACACTGAATACATTTTATGGGGCAGTGGTTGAACTCCTCAATCCTTTATCACTCACTGTTGCTGGCACCTAATTCTGTGGGATTTCTCTGCCTCAGACAAGCAATGTACGAAGGGTTCCTTTGGGAAAGGGAAAGTTGGAGACCTCTACTACTGAATTCCTGTTCTTTTTAACTTTCTTGGCTTATGAGTCATGGACACACATGATCTCAGATTACAGGAGAGTTAAGAGGCACTTCCCTTGTAAGCTCCACAAAGGGAACTTGGCCACCAGTTCCTGAAAGAAAGAGTTCATTCCCCTAGGATGGGACCTTGAAGCCAAGTAGGAAGAATTGCTAGGATTTTTTTCCCTCCAATAAATGTTAACAACTCCTTTTTTTTCTTAAGTCTTTTGAATTCCTTCATCTGAATAACCCTGTGGCTGATTTTTATTGATTACATTTTGCTCATCATCATCATCATCATCATCTTCTTCTTCTTCTTCTAACATTTAAAATAACACTGGTGTTTCCCTTTATTGCCCCCCCCCACCTTTTTTTTTTTAACAAGTTGACTCATGGACTCTCCAGTTAGTTATTATAGATACGAGACTTTGACTTTGTCAGACAAGGTTAAACCAGCATGTGACGGCCTGGCCTTATATATCAATTGAAATATAAATGAAAAAGACATTCAGAAGCAGAAAAAGTGAAGTGTCAGCTTCTGAGCCTCTCTTAAAGTAGTCTGCTAGTTGCAGTCTCCTTCATAAAGCAGACACAGTTGGTTGCTTTGTCTCATAATGTGGCGGTGGAGAAGGTCATAGGGGACCAGAGTCTCCTCCATCTTCTCAGCTTCCTGCTTTCTGTGATGGAGAGTGGTGAGAACAATGCTGTCAGCATATCCAGATGCCCCTTTTAGCAATCTCGTTATCTTCTCAATCTGGATCTAATTTATCTTGGAGTTACTAATCAAAGAGAGGACTGTAATTCATTAAACCTTCACAATAATTCTCCAAGCAATATTTTATAAAGATGATACTTCCTTGAACCCTTGGCTTCAAAAGAACTTTGCCCATGGGCTTTATTGCTCTCTCTGAAAAACTGAAGAACAATTCCATTTCATTTTACTATAAGGTTTTCTTTCTGCTTTACACAAGCTATGTGTCCTTGAGTAAGTCATTTAACTTCTTTGAACCTCAGTTTCTTCATCTGAAGATATTAAAAGTAATAAATACAAATAAGTGATCAATATATATTTGAAACATAATAAAAGCTCCCATGTCATTAGAACTCGAGGAAATTCAAATTAAAATGTTTGCTTACCAACCAAAGACATTTTAATATAAAAATGTAAAATACATTGTTATAATAAAATATATAATATTAATATTTAAAATTTTATACTTAAAGTACATAGAAATGGGCAGTGTCACATCTTGCTCATAAAACTAGAAAAAACTGTGACTTTTCTGAGGACAGTCTATATTCTTTTAACTCAGCCATTCTACCTCTAAACGTTTATGCCCCCGAAAGTACCCAAAGATGTGCACGAAGGCTGTTCATTCCCAGTCAGTTGGAAACAACAATCTCATAAAGTCGACTGGCTAAAGACTAAATGTGTAAAAGTACATTGGACAATGGAACACCGTTCAGGAATGAAAAGCATATTTATTAGAATATTGAATTAAGTGGGAATTACATGGGGGAATTGAATTATACTGGAAAATGGCAAAGACTGTTTTGAAATGACAAAAGTAAATTATAAAACAGTGGGCAGGGTGTTTTTTGCCATGAGGATGTAGTCACTACTTATATTCTTGAAAATATAAAACAAAAATATGCCCACTATAATCCTACTTAAATGTGTGTGAGAGTAGTCATTTGAAAATTATTAATGTGCATTTTACCTTTGCTTTTCTGAGCACATCTCTTTGCCCTGCCAGGACAAGGTATTCGTATGTGTGGGAGATTAGGATTTGTTACAGAAAGAATTTTAAAAATGTGGTAACATTCCACTTCTGCTAATATATAGGATTACGTAACAGGAGAGTCTCCTATTGGAAACCAGACTGTTTTCCAGTCCTTCATCTTCCCATTAGAATATCAAAAGCCCAGACTAGAAGATCCAGCTCATAGCATTCTCCTCCTGCAGTGTAAGAAGGACACACCCTCCTTCTAGAACAGCTATGGGCCTCCGCAGCTGATGGTTAAGACACAGGGAAATAAGAAAAACTCACCACTTGGTCCTCAAGGGCATGGTAAAAAGAAGAAAGGGAGAGAAAAGAGATGGTCTTATCTTCTCTCTCTTAAGGTCTTGTCTAGGAAGAAGTTGGACATTAGAGAAAAGATGGCAATCCTCCTCCCTACATAGGAAGTTGCCTCCACACTACCCCTTCTGAACCTGTGGTGCACCCACATTAAAGCAAATGTGGCAGGGCAGGGTGGTCAGGCAAAGAGAATCCCTGAGATTTCATTTCCCAGTGTTATGGTTTGGATGTGAAGTGTCCCCCAAAAGCTCAGGTGTGAGACCACGCTAGAAGGTTTGGAAGAGAAATGATTGGGTCATAGCCTTGACCTAATCAGTGAATTAATCCCTGATGGGATTAACTGAGTGGCAACTGGAGGCAGGTGGGGTGTGGCTGGGGTATGGCTATGGAGTATATATTTTGTATCTGGAGAGGCGACTCTCTCTGCTTCCTGATTAACATGTGAGCTGCTTCCCTCTGCCATACTCTTTTGTCATGATGGAGCTGGCTGTGTATACGCTGAGACATGGACTGAGACCTCTGAAACTGTGAGCCCTTAAATAAACTTTTCCTCCTCTACAATTGTGCTATAGGGTCATTTAATCACACTAGTGAAAAAGCTGACTAAAACACCCAATCACCCTTAGTTCCTGGTGCCTAGGATGCTGAGTTGAGAGCCTCAAGATAGTCATGACAGGATTAGGTGAGCCTTCTGAGGGTCTGGTGGTGGAGGTGTCACATGAGAACTGGACCTTTGCAGACACTTGCATATTTGTTACTGGCACTAGCAGGGGTAAGGCTGAGGCTTTGGTAAACACCTCTGGGCCCTAACCAAGCAGACTGACAAGATAGAATATATCTCCATAGCTGCAGATTTCAACCACAAAGGCTGCAGGCAAGTTGTAATCAGAACCACAGAGGGTAACCCAATAGACACCAGGATCTAGATAAGTCTGTATATTATTTTTGGTTGTTAATTTTTAAGTCTCTTACTTTATAACTGATCTTCCTTGTCTTGTATATTTGTTAAAGACAATAGGTTATTTATAAAATTCCCCGCATTCTAAATTTGGCTAATTGTTTCTTCATGGTGGCAACTAATTTCTCTGTCCCCTCTCATTAGCTGATATTTAGATCTAGAGATCTGCCAAATATTGCTATTTGGCAGTGCTAAGATTGAACAAAGGGATTCTGATGTGGTCAGCCTGATTCACCTGTGATAAATGCGTCATTGATCTTTCAACCACAGTTTTAGTATCTATAGGTGATGATTGTTTAAGACCATTTCACTTAACTAACTCTAATTCTATAATTCTTTCTGAATACATTCACTGGAATCAACTACTTGGTTAACCCTGAAGTAGAGTTTATACAGAAAAAGCAGGATATGTGTCTTAATTCTTTCTCCTCATTGGTTTTCTCAACAGTGAATTGGTACCCTAGCAACTTCCAGTGGGGACTGCTGAGAGTTTTTGTTTTCATGAGTTTTGGATGGATTTTATGTGTTCCAGTCACATGCTCAAGTCATCCTATATTTGGCCAAGAAGAGCCCCTTCACTTTGGCTTCTGTGTATTTTTGACAATCATTTGTCTCCAGTAGTATCTGCTCTTTGACTCAGAAAGATGTCCCCAAGACCATTTTGTATATTTCTTGTCCTGGAATCAAAATCAGGCATTCATTCCTTCAAAAAGTTCAGAGTCCTTTTTTGTGGAGAATGGTATTTAGAAACTACAGTCTTGGTGATAGGGAGCTTGTTGCTTTGACATTGTCATTACTTGGGCCTTTTCCAATGACAGAGTTTAAAAATGTGCCTTTCATAGAAAGAGAGAGAAAAGCAAGTTCATGTTGTTATTTTAAATTCATCTTTTATTGTGGCATAATATACATAATCATCTTAAGTGTATGGTTTAGTGAAATTATGTACTTTCATACTACTCTGTAACCATCAACACCCTCTGTCTCCAGAACTTTATTTTCTCAGACTGAAACTCTATGCCCATTAAACACCAGGTCACTATTATTCCCCATCCTCAAGCCCCCAACTCCAATTTTCTGCAACCCTAATTCTACTTTCTGTGTCTCTATTTGTCATTCTGTGATTGGCATGTTTCACTTGGCGTGATGCTGTTACGGCTCATCCATATTGAAGCAGATGTGAGAATTTCCTTTTTAAAGCTGAGTGATGCTCATGTGTGTGAGCACACATTTTGTTTATCCATCCATTAATTGATAGACACTTAGTTTGCTTCCACCTTTTGGCTATGGTGAATTATGATGCTGTGAACATAGATGTACAAATATCTGTCTGAGTTGCTGCTTTAAATTTTCTAGAATATATACCTGGAAGTGTAAATTACTGGAGTGCACGGTCATTCTTTGTTTCATTTTTTGAGGGACCACTATACTGTTTTGTAACAACAGCTGGACCACTTTGCATTCTTACCAGCAATGTACAAGGGTTTCATTTTCTCTACATTCTTGCCAAATTTGTTATTTCTTTTTAAAATTATATATTTAGAAAATAATAGCCATTCTAATGCAAATGAAACAATTAAAATGTAAGGTTACGAGATTTTGACTGAATTAAAAAATTTTTATTCTTGTTTTTCTTTTCTTTTTACTTTAAGAATCTTTGTTCTTAAAGGCAGTAATCCAAGTACCTTTTTCCTATAATATACACATAATAGTTTTTAAAAAATAGGAACATATTACTTTTAATAATAAACCCACTGAGCTCAGCTTAAGATATCTTTGTGCTTTTTATGGCTCTAGGGTCTACACCATTAGGAACACACGATCAAATGACTGTGTTTAAAAAATGATTTGGCAATTATTTTCCCTATTGTGGTTATTCCATCAACTTGACATATAGTTGGGATATTTTTTCCATTTGTTTTCAATTTTCAGATATTGATTTAAAAATTTTAATAATTTTATATTATATAAAACATTTACATAGTTCACTCAAAACTATAAAACAGCATAATCAGAAAATTCTCCCTTGAATCTGCATCTCCTCTTCTTTTTCTCTTTTCCCTCCCGATGTAGGTAACAAGTCAAGTATCAATTAATGTTTGGTTTAGCTTTGTTATTGCTTTGTTTTTTTAAAAAAATAGACAAATATTTATAACTACATTTCACCCCCTTTACTGCACAAAGGTGACGTTTTATAAGCCCTGCTCTGTGCCTCACTTTTTTTTTCATTGAAAAACACATCCTGGTGCTCACACAACATCACCATGTGGAAATCTCCCTCATTCTTTTTTCACCTTAACACACTTCTGAGTAGACATTATTATAAAGAATTCTTCCTGTTTTCTTTACACTTTAGCAGAATTCCATACTGTGTGGATGTACCCATGGTTTATTTAACAAGCTTCCTAGCGACAGCTGTTTGGTTTATTTCTAGCATTTTACTACAAATAAAACCACAGCTAACAGCATTGACCTTAGTAGTGCTCTGCTAAATGTTTACCAACAAGCTCTCTGGGGAAAAAAGACAAAACAAAGCAACAGAAAAACAACCCTGATATATAATCTCTGCCAAATACCATAGCAAATTATTTCCATTATGGCTAGTTTCACATTACCAATGTGACGTCAGTGAAGGTGGAGTCAGAAAGAGACTTAAAGTAATATACTATTATGTAATATTTCTGCCACACAGATAGATTCAAACAAACTCAAGGGAATGGAAATATTTATTGCAGCAAATATAATCAGGGAGCAGTGAGTTTAAGTTGTTATTACCTTTGTTTTAATTACAATTTATTTTGTTTTGTGTTTATATGATTTTATTTTTAAAAATGGAAATGTTTAAAAACCAACTTACAGATATTTCTGAAAACTTAACAATTGAGTCTGATGAACTGGTTCAAGCCAACACACCATTGTTCTACACTATTCTTCAATTCCTGGATAGAAAGTCCTTCTGTTCCCTAAATTAGCTAGCATTAGCATCATCTGAATATCATGGAATGCATAAGGATCTATTTTTGCCTTAGAAAAAGAAGTTCAAAGATAGGCAGCCTGGAGTCTGTGTGGAAGCTCCCTGTCTGCATCCCAGGTTCCTTCTTCTGTAGCTTTGCCATCTAAGTAAGCAGCCTCTTGGCTCAAAGCGGTTCATGGTGCACAGACATCATGTCCATATGCCAGAGAATAGGAAAGAAGAAGAGGGAAAATGCAAATGCACTGCTCAGGTGTGTCTGCTACCTTCTAGAATAGTTCCTGGAGGCCCCATACATTACTTCTACTTGTAATTAAGCAGCACATAGCTCTCTGGTCATACCTAGCAGGAAGGGTGGCTGGAAAATGGAGCCAATATGCAGACTGCTGCCCCAAATAAAATCAGGGTGTTTATTTATTCTACCTTACTATGTAAGAAACAGAAAATGAATATTGGGTAGGTAACTAGTACTCTATTCCTTAACTAAATCTTTCAAGTCCACCCTCCAAAAAATTATCTGACTACATCCACTTTTCTTAATTACAGCATTTGTGCTCTAATAATCGTTTTGCACACAATATTATATTTCTTATGCCATTCTTTTGGTGTTTCATATGTATGCCAGGCTTCCCCTTCCTAATTCACTTACATGAAATTATAAAATATGGAACAGGACTATATTTTATGCTTCTCTTATAGCTTACAATTTTTTAAAATGTAAAACGAAGGTAGTACACAGTATTTTGGGGAGAAGTAACGAAATAATACATGTGAAAGACTAAAATATGAAGTATTTACTGTGTACACATCCTTCTCCTCTCCCTTCCTTCCTTTTATCACTTCTTCCTTCCTCTGATGAAGTGTAAAGAGAAACCCGAGGAAGGGGGAATATAAATGTTTTGTCTTGGCTTAAATTGGGGTCAGATTTTCACATCGTTAGAATGACTGTGCAGGTACATACCTATTAGCCTACCTACTACTGACATATTTTGTTTGTCTTTGAGATTTATAATAAGTAAATAATGCATCAAACTCTTTCGAGTCTGACTTTTTATTCACTGTTCATGAAATTAATCATGCTATTTTATACAGCAATACTTTTCATTATATGAATATGCAAAAATTTATTTATCTATATACTATTGACAGACATATGGTTTGTTGCCAGTTGTTGACTATGATAAACATATTCTTAAACCTGCCTTTTGGTACACACATATATGTATTTGATATATGTGGAATTATAAATTATATACTGGGGAAGTGCTGGGTCACATGGTACGTATTCAACTTTACTAGAAACTTCCAGACAGGTTTCCAAAGTGGCTGTACCAAGCTCCCCTCTCACCCACAGTGAGAGTTCAGTTGCTCCCCATCTCCCTCTGCACTTGATATTTGCAGGCTGTTCGTGACACTTCACCTAGACCCTGCTTTGGGACTGAAGCACTCATTCACATTGCTGCTGGTAGTGTTGGTGGCTGGTAGCTCTCTGCTGACACCCTCTGTGTAAATTAGTCTCAAGTAGAGAATGACTCCACACCCAAGGTCATGCCCCTACTCCTGGGGCTGCTCCTGCAGTGACTTACCTATAGTGGTGGTGATGATACCCATTAGACAGTGGTGGGGACAGTGGTGGAGTGGTGGTGATGAACATAGTCCTGGTGGGTGGAGACAATTGCCATCACAACTTGAATGCTCCCTGGAAGAATAACTGAGGCTTCTGTTGCAGGATCATTCCCTGTGTCCAATCCTGCTTTCCTCACATCCATAAATGTTTTCCCAAGAGCACTCCCCCACCCCAAAAACACCCTCTACATACACATTCTACAGTGTCAAAAGTACATTTCTCAGAGAATCTGGTCAAAGATTGTATTATCTGATTTTTTAAAAATTAATTTTGACCATTTTGGAGGGTATGTAATGGTATTTCATTGTGGTTTTAATGTCCCCTTCCCAAAAAACTCATGATATCGAGTACCTCTTCACATATTTAATGGGCATTTAAGTATCTCCTCTTTGGTTAAGTGTCTTTTAAGTCTCTTCTCACATTTCCATTGGTCCATCTTAATTTTTTCTGAAAATGATATGAACCCTTTGCTGGATATACATCTTTCAAATCTTTTCTTACTATTGCTTACCTTTTCACTCTCTTAATGATTTCTTCAATTTTAGGAATTTAAACATTTAAACACTAATTTATTAAAATTTCCTTTAAGTTTTGGAGAATTTTGGGTTCTGCATAAGAAATATTTGCTGGCCCAAAGCTATGAAGATATGATGTTTTATTCTAGAAACCATATTTCATTTCTTTCCATTTGATCTAAAATTTATCTTGTACATTTTCTTCATATGGATACTCACATTATTCTTAATCTTTAGATATGCTTCCTGTCTAAAAGTCTTTTTTTTTTTCTAATATTTATTTTTGGTATTGGGGATTGAACCCAGGGGTGCTTAACCACTGAGCAACATCCCCAGCCCTTTTTATTTTTTATTTTGAGACAGGGCCTCCCTAAGTTGCTTAGGGCCTTGCTAAGTTGCAGAGGCTGGCTTTGAACTTGCAATTCTTCTGCCTCTATCCCCTGAGCCAGTGGGATTATAGGCCTGTACCACCAGCTTAATATTCATTTATTTATACCACTTTTATTTTAGTTAGTGTTTACTTTTAAAACTTCTGTGTTGTTATTTAAAAGTGTGTGTCTTTAAAGCAAGAAATAGTGTTTTTTTGTTTTTTTTTTTTAATATTTTTTTTAGTTGGAGATGGACACAATGTCTTTATTTTATTACTTTGTATGTGGTGCTGAGGATCGAACCCAGGGCCTCACGCATGCGAGGCAAGCACTCTACCGCTGAGCCCCAGCCCCAGCCCAAGAAATAGTTTTTTATTTTATTTTCAGGATGAAATCTTAGTTTTCATTACACTGGGGTGTTTA
>CM053399.1:126309615-126331315 GCA_028644305.1 Xerus rutilus | reverse complement strand
TTTTATTAGCCTCATCAATTTATTGGTCACACATTTCTTTTTTCCTCTGGTGGTAGTACTGGAGATTATTGTATGGATTTCTTAATTATTAGTGTCTAATATAAATTAGTACTTCCCACATAACGTTAAAACCTTAGAACATAATTACTCAATTTCCTTTTAGTGTTTATGTCATGCATTTTAATTTTACATAAATCTGAAACCCACAAGATAGAATTAGTACTAGTAGTGGTAGTACTGGCATTTTTCAAATGTACAACATGAATATAGGTTTACTCATACACCTTTTCTAATGCATGTAATTCTTTTCTTCATTCTTCATGTCTACATGGACTCATGGTTCTTTTCCTTGAAAAGTTCCTTTTAATATTTCCCACATTACAGGTCTCATGGTAATGAATGTACTTTGTCTGGAAATATCTCTGTTTCACTTTTGAAGAATGCATTTCCTCTCCTCTCAGCCCCTGCTCCGGCCCAGAGAAGACATCTGGCCCTCCCAGTACAGACAATTCAAGCCCTGGATCTTGTTTGTCCCCCAACTAGTGACTGGTCTGCTGATGCCTGACTCCTTTGAATACCCACCTGCCTGCTAGCTTTGGTCCATGTGAGCTTCAGAAATGTGCTTCTTGCTTTCTTGGTGAACCAGTGATTGCCTGTGCAACTCAGTGAGGTTTTTTTCCTATTCACTAGGCTACAACCACATCTTCTCTAATTAGGTCTCAGTATTGGCTTTAAAGAGAAATCTAAGCATATCCATTATTGGGCACTCTTATCAGAGCTGGTATATTCTTTAGCAATGTCTTCATAGCTTTGTAAGTACTTCCCCATTGGAATTAGTAATTCTTTACATCAAACTTCCCTGTTTAAATTACTGTGTGATTTCTTTCTATTGATTGAGTCCTGACTAATACACCAACCTGCATTCTCAGGATGATAAAACCCATAGGTCATAATACAACCACACCAAAAAAAAAAAAAAAAGAGCAGATTTAATCCAACTATGTAATTGTTAGAGTTTGCATTAAGAACTTGAGGGTTAATGTTCTGTAATTCTATTTTCCTATGATGAGTTTGCCTGGTTTTGGAAATAGAGTAATACTGGCCTCATCAAATGATTTGGCATTTCTTCCTTATCTATTTCCAAAAAAATCAAAACATGTGTAGGATTGATATTATTTCCTTAAATACTGGGTGCTATTCACTAGAGAAGCCATCTGGGCCTGGAGTTTCTTTGCCGGAAGTTGTTGACTATGGATTCAGTTTTTCATTGGTATTAAGCTGCTCGAGTTTTCTATTTCTTCTTGGATCGATTTTGGTAATTCATATCTTCCAACGAATTTTTCTATTTTATCTAAGTTGTCAAATTCATTAGCATGAAGTTGTTCACAAAATACCCTTATGTCCTTGTTGTCTTTTAGCTATTCAGTGAGGCATTTTTACTCCTGATATTGGTAACTTGTATTTTCCCTTTATTTTTCTCTGTATCACTCTGGCTAGGAGTTTGTGAATTTTGTCATTTTTTTCCTTCCAAAGAATCAACTGATTTTTCTGTAACATTTCTCATTTTGGTGGGCCACATTTTTAAAATTCCCTCTTCTCTGTAATTATGTACTCTCAAATGCTGGCAATTTTTTAATGAGTTCAAATAGAGCTAAAGCCTTCAAACAGATTTTTATTATTGTATTTTATGGCTTTTCAGTTTATTTTCAGCAGGAACACCAATTGGCCAGAAGCAGAAATCTAACAGAATAATTTTGGGTGGCTGGTATTGCAGGATTCCTAGGCTCAAGAATTTCTCTGTTGTTTAATACTGCTATTTATAACCTTGGGCAAGCCATCCAACTTGACTAAGCTTTAGTTTCCTTGTCTGTAAAGTGGGGATAATAATATCTTATATCACAACATTTCTGTAAGAATTAAGTAAAGTAATTCAAAGTGAAACTGTTTTATGAGCTATGACAAATTTTATAAATATAGTATGGCTTATTTAATTTCCACAAAATGTGAATGCCTTCTTGAAGAAGAGACTGTGTATTTTTTTTATCTTTCCACATCACGTAGTGCAGTTTCTGGAACATATGGTATTTAATAAGTGTTTGTTTAGCTTAACCAAAGCTTGATACATTACTAGTTATAGTTCTCACATACTGACTCCAGAGTAAATGCATACTATATGCACAGGTTATTGACTACATCTGAATTAATCAAGATCATACTGAATTTTATTTATTATCATTATTTAAACTAAAATGTATGTAACATTATATACAAATTTATTGCATTATTTTTAAGTGCTTTTTTAATTTATTTATTTGTTCTTATTAGTAATACTGACAGCAGAATGCATTTTGTTTCACTGTACACAAATGGAACATAACTTTTCATTTCTCTGGTTGTACACAATGTAGAGTAGCACCATTTGTGCAATCATACATATACCTAGGGTAATGATGTCCTTCTCATTCCGCCATCTTTCCTACCCTCATACCCCCTCCCCTCCCCTCCTTCCCCTTTGCCCAATCCAAAGTTCTTCTGTTTTTCCCATGATCCTTTCCCTATTATGGATCAGCATCCCCTTATCGGAGAGAATATTCAGCCTTTGGTTTTTTGAGATTGGCTTACTTCTTTATTTTAGTTTTATAAGATTATACTCTCTTTGGTTACAAACAGAAAAATGTGCTGAAAATCTATAAATGGTGGGAAATCCCCAAGTTCTGTCACATTGAAGGAAACAAGGAGGTAATGCCTTGATTTCGGCAATGTAGGTTGGGTATGCAAATGTAAACAGAATTTCCTGAGATGTCGCTGACGCTTGCTGTCTCTAACTCTGGGACTTCATCACTTTGAGTTTAGGCAAATCTGTTCAGAGGAATTAACTATGTTAACTACAGATGATAGAGTTGGGTCTTATCTTTAGACCATTTCTGCATTTTTTGCTCCACATGCATGCATATCTCTTGCATCAGGTTTAAACTTAAGTGTGAAGTTCATTTGGGCTAATTCAGTGTTGCTTCACTTCAATATTTGACATACACATGTATGTACACTTATATTATTTACCTAAGATTTTCTTTGAACTCATTTTCTTTTTCTCAAAGGAATGCATTTTAAAAGAATCTAATATCACTGCTGTAAATTAGAAATAAGTACCACTTTTCAAAGTCATAGTAAAATTTTAAAAAATTATTAAATGCTACAAAGAGACTCAGCTGCAGGTCGGCTCTCTTCATATGTAATAGGGGGGCTGGGATTGTAGCTCAGTGGTAGAGTGCAAGCATGAGGCCCTGGGTTCAATCCTTAGTACCACATAAAAAGAAACAAAATAAAGATATTGTGTCCATCTACAACTAAAAAAAATTTAAAAAAGAAAAATTAAAAAAAGTAATAGAGAGTTTCTAAAGCCCACATAATCTGAGCTGTTGCCTTTAATATAATAAAAGAAATCCCAAAAGAAAATTGAAAATGGGGTGATTTCATCTTACCTAATGATCTACCAGCATACCATCTAAAGGTATCACATGTGCTGCATCTGGGGATACACTGGGCTGAATCATCTCCAAGGTCTTTTTCATCTTGCAATATCAATGGTGTTCTAAATATGTTTTCTCTGAGGCATTTTGTATTTCTTTCCATTTTCATTCATGCAAGTATCATCAACCTCATGTACAAATGACTCCTTTTTGCCAATGACCATCTCCCCTTTCAATGCTGAGTATCACTGTTAAAAAACATGGACATTTTATGTAAGAAATAGCAATGAGGAAGCTGAAAAGCAGGAAGTGCTTGGGCAACAGTGACTCAGACAAAAGTCATCTTGCCTTCTTGACCTTGACTTTAATCTTTTTTCTAAACATTTTTTTTTTACTTTCTTGCAATTTTCATTTGAGATTTATTCATGTTAAAATAAGGGTATTCACCTTAAATCAGGGCAGCTCCAGGGTTCTTAAGAAAAATAACTCATGATGATATGTCTCTTTACAGAACCATCATCAGAATGAGGCAACTATGCAAAGGATAGCATTGAGACAACTGATAAATTTGAATACAATCTGTAGATTACATGAGAGTGTCGTAGAAATATTAATTTCTTATTTTTGATAGTTTTGGCTATATAAGAGAATGTCCTTGTCTTAAAGAAGTATATACTGACATTTAAAGTTAAAGGAGTATTTAGTCAGCCCAATTTGGACTCTTGTATAGAATTATATAAAGATTCCAAAGTAGCAATGAGGAACAAGAGAGGGCAGAGAAGTGGGGAAGAGATCTTCCCTACCTGACTCACATGGACTTATGGGGGTTGATTGATCTGAGGAAAACTGTGGTGCTATTAACTGGAGAGGTTAAATGAATACTAGACACAGACGAAAGCACAGATGAGCATTGTTATGGCTTGGATATGTGGTGTTCCTTAAAAGCTCATGTGTGAAACAACACAAAAATGTTCAGAGATGAAATGATTTGATTAGGAGAGTTGAAACCTAACTGGGTGGTAACTATAGGCAGGTAAAATGTGGCTTGAGGAGGTAGGTCAATGGAGTCTGCCTTTGGGATTTATATTTTGTCCCTGGTGAGTGGAGCTTTCTTTTGCCATGTCCTGAGCTGCTTTCCTGTACCCTGCCTTTCTGTCATGAGGTTCTGCCTCCCTGTTGGCCTAGAGCTATAGATTTGGCCATCTATGGACTGACACCTCTGAAACCATGAGCCACAATAAAACTTTCCTCCTCTATTTTTCTTGTCAGGTCTTGATCACAGTGACAAAAAAAGTCTGACTAAAATAAGCATTACACTGCATCTTCTAATTCCTGGGCCAAGATATCTGCCGGGGCTCTTGATCATCCCAAAAGGAGTGGCCACTTAAGTCCCTGACTTCAGAATCTTACTGTATAACCGAGATAAACTGTAAAGTGTTTGAACTACAGTTACCACAATTTTACTGTAAATTGGCAGAACCATGGACAGCACCCAAATTTGTATGATAAATTTTTCTGATGCACCAAGAAATCTTTGCAATTATATGTTAAAAACACTAATTTTATAAATAAGAAGAATAAAACTCCAAAAATGTTATATATGTTTTTTCCAAGGTTATAGAGAACTGAAAGTCTAATCTGAGTCTTTAAATGTAAGTCCAAGTGCCTTTGCTTATGCCTTATTTTTTCCCAACACATCAGGATAGCGGAGAGAAGATGAAAGGGTAAGTCTAGGGAACTGTAGGGGACACTTGTTATTTTTCCCTTTCAAGCATGCATCTGCTCTGATTTTGGAAAGTGAATCTCCACTTTTTCTTTTGAGGAGATAACTTTTCTCCTATTGTAGGGAATACTTTTGTCTGCTCTGGTCAGTGGGTGTGGTATGTTCCAGGCTGGGCTAACTAGGTTTTCTCTCCCATGAATTCAAATGAGTGGGGTTATTCAAGAAAGGACATGTAGTTGAAAGCCGTACATTCCCTTACTGGAACCCTGAACTAGTAGAGCTCACAAATTTGAAGAAATTTTGATTTTACATATTCTAGGATTGTGCATGTGTGAGTATGTCTGTCTATCTTTATACCTACCCACATATATCTATATACACACAAAATACATTTGTTAATTATATATTTCCCTTATTTTTCTTAATTTTTATTATAATTTTTCTTGTTCTCATACCATTAATCTTCCCACAAACTACCAAGAATTAAGAAGTCCTTAGTGTTTTCCACAAACTACCAAGAATTAAGAAGTCCTTAGTGTTTTCCCATTTTTCTAGGCAATGTATACATTTCCCCAGAGTCCTTGGCAGATATACAAAGTAGAATCTAGCTCCAAGATAATAATCAATTTTTCTTCTGAAATAGAAGTATAAGAAAATTTACTTGAGATGAACCCTAAACCAGCCTTTGTGGTATATATATGCTAAAGTTATTATTCTTTCACATGAGTGAGCCCATAAATTGCTGAATCTGGTTTGATTTGTTTCACAGCTGCTGTGAAGTTACCTTCCATCTTATGGTTTTTAGTCATCCTGAGTTCATTTACAATGTATCAACATGCTCTGTGTAGACAACTCAATAGCATTATCCACAATTTATTGGTGGAAAGATTATTAATAGAGTATATGTGGGTGTAACCACAGCAAACAGGATGAGAGTGAAAGGACAAGGAAGAAAGGAAAAATTAGGCATCTTGTGTAGTACAAGGAGCCTGTACTGAGGGTCAAAAAGACTTGGGATCCTAGAATTCTAGTTGTAGCTTGTTATTAACAAGTTATTCTGTGTGGATCATATAATTTCTTTGGGCAGATAAAGTTGCCTCTAACATTCCTCCCAAGTCTAACATAGTTTCTTCAGTCACTTTTTCCCCCCATAGTGTACCAAATGTGTATTTCAATTTACTGTATGCAATATAACAAAAAAATCTGATGATAATTTACCAGACATACATAAATGATTTAACCAATAAAAGAAAGTTCAGTTTTAAAAAAGTAAGTTTATATCTTCAGGAAAAGTAAAAATATGTTAAGAACGTAAAGCCAAGTCCAGTTTCTATGCAATAAGTGAACTATAGTCTAATAAAGCAGTCTTTAGTCACTTTTGCAGTTAATTATTTTTAAAACTCTAATATTTTCATGAAGTGATCAATAATGGGGCACTCAAAGGTAATGTGTTGGTTCTTCCTTTCCAGATCTTGAAAATATATATTTATAGGGGAATTGATTGCACCCCTCTGGAAGGAGAAAAGCAGATATTTAACAAGCTCTAGAAGAACATCATTCATTCTTGACACGATCTGTGACCTTGTTTCAGGTAGGTTGGGCACCTACATCTTTGGGCCCTGTAATTGGATAATGATTTTGCGTAGTAGAAACTGCAGGATGGTGCTAGACTAGAATTCAAAGACCTGGGTTCTGGGGCCTCACTGTAGCTCCTTCTGAATAAATGACCTTGGTGCACTTGTTAGAACCCTGCTGGATTCAGACTCCCTTCCCCAATGATACTTAAACATGGAGGGGTTGAACCACCAGCATGAACACATCTGAGCACAAGGAGCAACAGGGACTCAAACTTAGTCAGGACTTGTCTTCTACCTGGTCTCTGCTGCTCCAGACGTGCCAGCTTTTTTTTTTGCTTACTGCAGATTGCTTCTCCTGACTTGGTAGGAAATGTGGCTGCTACAGCTCTAGGTTAATTTATTAATTTATTAACACATTAATTTATTCACTCAACCAGCTATTGCTTTTGAGCTGAACTGCATGGCAGGCACTATTCTAGGCATTAACAACTTAATTGTGACAAGGTAAAAGTCTGCCCTCAGGGAGGTCATGTTCTAGTGGAGGGGATAGTCCGTCACGTGATAAACAAATGTAAAGACAATATGCCAGGTAGTGGTAACTACTATGGAAAAAAATAACCTGAGGGTTAAAATCAGAAGGTTAGGGAACGTCAAGTGTTGGTGGTGATGGTGGGGGCCAGGGATGGTATGTCTTACTTTATAAAAGCTGATCAGGAACAGGCTTCTAACATTTGTTGATGTTTGAATAAGTGAAGTTTGGGAAGAAGTAATGCATATATTTGGTGGAACAGCAAATAAAAGATCTTGAGGTGGGAACATGTTTGGCATGTTTTAAGGACAATCAAGGGAACCAGTGTGCTAGAATAAATGTAGGAGAAAGGGAAAGTGCTAAGAGGCAAGAACAGAAACAGCAATGGTCAGACCATATAGATCCAAGATAATTGTTAGGATTTGGTCTTTTACTTTGGGGTGGCAAGTGATTGGAAAGTACTGAGCTGAGAAGTAACATGATCTGACCTACATTTTAGTAGAACACTCTGGCTATAGTGAATAGAAGGATAAGAGTGGAAGCTGGGAGACTATTTAAAATGGCTTTTTAGGGCTGGGGCTGTAGCTTAGTGGCAGAGCACTTCTTTAGCATGTGTGAGGCACTGGGATTGATCCTTAGCACCACATAAAAATAAATAAAATAAAGGCATTCTGTCCATCTACAACTACAAAATATTTCTTTAAAATATAAATAAATAAAATGGCTTTTTGGCAAGGCATGATGATGACACATGCCTGTAATCCCAGCAGCTTGGGAGGTTGAGACAGGAGGATCACAAGTTCAACGTTAGCCTCAGCAAAAGCAAGGTGCTAAGCAACTCAGTAAGACCCTGTCTCTAAATAAAAATACAAAATAGGGCTGGAATGTGGTTCAGTGGTCGAGTGCCCTTGAGTTCAATCCCTGGTACACTACTGCCAAAAAAAAAAAAAAAAAGATAAAATGGCTTTTTGAATAATTTAAGAGGTGATGGACTTGGTCCAGATGGTAAAATTGGTAGAAAATGGCCATATACTGAATGTATTTTCAAGGTTGTCAACATTATATCTTGAAGTATTGCATAGTAACATATAAGAGGAAAACAGAATCAAACACTAAGATAAGTTGAGGATATAAGCAATCTGAAGACTGAGCCCTGGAGCTCTTCAAACTTTAGAGGTTGGGGATCTGGGAACAAATCTGCTAACAAGACTGAGAAAGAATAGCCGACAAGGTAGGAGGAGACTTGAAGAGAGTGGTTTTATAGAAGTCACCTGGAAAAAGTGGAGGAGAAAGTGATCAACTATGCTAAATGGTGCTGAATGATGAAGAAATATGAAACCTGAAAATTGACCACTGGATATGACTACAGGGAGGCCATAGGTGACACTTGGCAAGAACCGTTTCAGTGGAATGGTGGAGACAAGCACTCTAAAAGCTTTTACCACTGAAGAGGTGCTTAATTTTCAGTTCCAGCTTAAACAACCCCAAAGAGACCCTGATTAACCTGGTTCAAGCCAAGTATCCATCTTTAGACCAAGCAATTTTGACCTCATGGAAGAGCAGTTTAGTGGCTCAATGGTGTACAGATCAACAGTGGGGGATCTCAGGATGTTATGTTAGAACTTGGGCATTTCTAAGATACATATATGGATGAAGCAAGGAGGTCGTTTTTAGTAGGAAGAAGATGAAGTCATCATGGATTTCCTTCACATTGGGTCTCTCACTTTTCAATTAAAATATGGAGCTGGAAATTCCAGTTTTAGTGTCAAAATAAGATCAAATGAAAGAATGTGAGCTGGGTTTGGTGGCTGTACCTGTAATCCTAGCCACTTCAGGAGGCTGAGACAGCAGGGTCATTTGAGCCCAGGAATTTGAGGCCTGCCTGGGCACTATAGTGAGATCTCACCTCAAAGAAAGAGGAACAGGGAACATGGGAAATGTGGCCAGTGAACACTGCACATACCATAACTTCAATATAACAGGTTCTCATAACAAGCATAAGGAGTTGCCATCATGTTTCAAGATGGAAGTCTACACCCATTTGGCCCTTTTCCAGCCTCACTCTCTGGCTGCACTATGCTCCACAAAGAAGCTATAGGCATAAAAGAAGTAAAGCTGCGTATTCCACCTAGTGCAAGAACAAGCACAATTTTCCTCCTGAGTTTAAGTTTTGGGAGCTCTAGAAAAACATGCTGTTAATATCTCACAAAACAAAGTAGGAGAAGGTATCTCAATAGCAACTATAAAGGAATAGCAAGATAAGGCTCAAAAGAAAAATAAGAAAGTACTGTTAAAGAAAGGAAGGAAAGAGGCAAATAAAGAAGTTTCTTTTGCCTTTTTCTTTCTGTATGTCTGCTGCCTTTAAGATTTTCACTTATTCTTTCTTTCTAGCTCAGCAAGCATTTCAAATCTGAAATATTTTATAAATAAAAGGAAATATTGAAATACTCTAACCTCCAATGAGTTCAGTTATTCCTTGGCTGAATGTTATATACTTAAGAAGGCTTGTTAAATCTTTGATACAATTGAGTCCTATTTGAAGAAAGGTCTGAGAGAATTTTGCTCCTATCTACAGAGAATTAAGAACTGTTAAGAACTGCTAAGAGCAGTCTCACTGAATTTAGAAATGTCTTATCTTATTTTACTAAGTAAGGAATTCTCTGACAAGTCTCAGAGCATGAATATATTATTCTTTTTCTGTAATATCCTCATCTTTTAAATGAACCATGCAAATCAAGATAAATGACATTGAAGTTTTTATGACAGGCATAAGTTGAGTTAGCATTAGATTGAACTTCATTTTCATTTATGTTTACTTTATAATCATGCTTATTTATATGTCAGAAATCCTTATAATAGGAACGATGGATAGATTCCCATTATGTTTCTTTTTTTAATAGAAATCATCTATAATTCTTACACAGGGAATACATTTCCCACTTATGACACTCAAAGGACCAGTGCATCTCACTTTATCTCACTGTATCATTTGACCTGATGGTTCAACATTTCCTGTGAATCTCTGAGCAACACAGCATAGCAGAGATAGTTGTATTTGCTATTTATGCTGCATACATGCATTTATTTACCAGCATCCTCACATTTAGAATGGATTGTACTATTAGTTTTGGCCAATGAGCTATAAATGAAAGTACCATAGTGTTTAAGAATAGGTATGGATTCTCTGGCTTAAGCTACTTAGATGATCCTGTATATCCAAGTCACCAAATGCAGAAGAATTATTCTAAAGAGTTGGAAGCACAATCTTCAACATTACAGGAGTGAAAATGTAAATAGTTGCTATTTTAAACTATGAGATAAGGGGGGTTGATTTATTAATTTATTAAATTAACTTAGCTTAGTTAATTTGCACCAAAACACCCAATATCATTCCAACATTTTCATTTGATATAAGCTAACTAGGGTGGTTTTTGTTTCATGCAATTAAAGAACCCTTACTGCATACACCAAGGTTGCTGTAGTGGTCCTCCAGGTGGCTTCCTTGCTATCTCTAGCTTGTGGGCACTCCAATCTAACATTCAAACTTCTGCCAGGGCAATCTTTATACAACTCAGGGTGGCTCCCTTACCTATTCTTCATGGTTTACTGTGTGAAGCAAACTCAAGATCTTTCCTAATCCCATTGGCTTTATCTTCTTCACCACATTTTCTAGAGATGTATTGCTACTCTCCATTTCTCCAGCATATTCTATATCTTCTGTTTTCTGAGGGTCTGGCCATGATGCTATTCCTTCCACCAGGTAAGACACTCCTGTTTTCCATTTCTGCCTGTTAACATCTGTTTCCTGTAAGAGCCATCTCAAATGCCAGTCAAGTTTTCTCAAGTCTCCTAACTCAGGATTCATGTTTCTCTCTGTCCCTATTCTGCTGCTTTAACCTCTTTGCATCACTTCCTTTAACTTTAGTTTTTATATCCTTAGTTATCTTTTCTATATAAGATTTTTGAGACAAAGAACAAAGTTGTGTTTGTCTCTGTACCTCTCTGCTTCAACATTGCTAGCACAGAGCATTGCACAGACTTAAGGTTAATAACGATTTTCTGTTAGTTATTGTTTATATCTGACCCTATGGTCTCAAAGCTTCAGTAACTTCTTTTGTTGCCCTGTCTAGTCTCTGACCAACAGACAGGGGCTGATGATAATGAATATAATGCAAAAGCAAGGCTAGAAAGAACTTCTACTGTGGTTTTACACTCTTATTCCTCCACTTACTAACCGTATGAATACTTAACTGTGGTGAGCCTCATTTCTCCCCATAGGTTAGAAAGGATTACATTTAGCTTCAGAGGATTAGGCACAGGATGTTGGGAGTGCCAAGGAAAAACAATCACATTCCTCCTCCTCACCAAAAATTCAGAAGTCAAGCAGGGAAACTGAATTCTTGGCATGGGTCATTTGAATAGTAGTCTTTTTGAAAAAGTGGGATTTATTTTTTGCAGGATTTTTTTTTCTTGAGGTGCTGAGGATTGGACTCAGTGCTAGGCAAGTGCTCTACCACTGAGCGACATTCCTATCTCCTTTTATATTTTTGTTTTAAGACCCCCTAAGGTCTCCCTAAGTTCTCCAGGCTGGCTTCAAACTTTAAATATTTCTTCCTCAGCCACCTGAGTAGGTGAGATTGTAGCATGTGCAACCATGCCCGAATAAAGGATTTTTTTGAAGATATGATATATTTTGTATTAATATTTGCACATTTGTAAGAAAAGTTTGCCAAGATACAGCAAAGATCATGTACATTTGAGGAAACAAGCTTATTTTTTAAAATAATTTTTCTAATATGAATCAACTATATCAATTCTAAATTCAAATTCAACTAAATTCATTTTAGATAAAAAATTAAAAAATTAAGAAATCAATTAATTTACCAAAAAAATTTTTTTTCTTCCTAAGAACACATTATACTCCTGTATTTATTAGGTCTGTCATGTGTTATAACAGAGTCTTTAACTTTTTTCCTTACATTTTTTTATTTTAAAAATAATTTCAATTGTCACATAAAAGTGGAATTTAAACTCTATCTTGCATATCCTGTGAATTATAAATAGGTGAGGTACTTCTAGTTCTGTTTTTTTTTTCAAAATTTCCTTTCTTTGCAGACATCAATGGCTACAGAATGCATATTTCATGAAGAACTTGTATGCTCTTTTGACTCTGAACTTTTGCATATTAATAAAAGGGGAAAAAGACATTTTAAAATCAAAGATGTAACATGTATCTCTTCATTGAAGCAGAGTTGTTGGGAGGTAGTCTTACAAGGATTGGAAAGTTATGCTGCTCCAAGTATAGATGTTATTCATGGAATGTGTCTGCCACTGTATGAACATTTATAAAATTTGATCAAGTATTATGTAAAAAAGGAAATCTTATTAAAATCTCAAAAGTGGAAAGGCTACATTCTGTAAATGCTGTTATGATAGATAATTTTAAAGAAATCTAACCACTTGAAATTTTTAAAACACAATAAAAACAATCTTCCAAATAATTCCTGGGTGAATATGGAAAATATGCACTCTTGTGGTGAGGTCCATGTAAAAGTTATATGACTCCCTAATCAACATTTATGGATTGATAACCGGGATAGGATAGGCTTCAGTAACAATCAATCTCAAAATATCTGTGTCTTTATACAACAAAAGCTTATTTATACCTCAAACTGCATGTACAAAGTCACTAGTAACAAAATTTATCATAGTCATTTGGGGATCCAAGCTGTTGGAGACTGCAGTTCAGAATGCTTTGTTTCCGTGATTGTTGAATCAGGAATCAAAAGGGCATCAATGATTCTCACTCAGGTCCTTCTAGAGTGATCTAAATTACTTTGACTTCTAGGTTCGTTTTTTTTTGTTGTTGTTGTTGTTGTTTTGTTTTAAAATCATGACATGCAAAAGAAAGCATTGGGTTGAAGTAGGGAGACCACTTAAAGACTTGGCAGCTTATCAGTCACTTTTATAGCTTGCTTAGGCTCCTTCTCTGACAACAAAGGAAACTGAGGAGGCACTTCCAGTCTTAGTGCTCACAGGTGTGGAGTTGGGCTCTGGCTCTCTGTGGACCTAGGTTGGCTGACTCTATTTGTGTGACTTTTTTGGGAATGAATCTTCCACTAGGTTCTCAACATCTAGATGAAAGATCTCAGATTGATGGATACACAAATGGGATGTGAAGTTAGTAGGGAATCAGATCAAATCTGCAGCTAAGGAGATTGTCTTGAAAAACAATCAGTTTTGTGTTGGAACAGGAAGCAAGCAATCATGAGAGCTCTAGAGAGTTGGCTTTAATGACTGGCAACAGTGAGGAAAAGCTACACTCTATCAGAGCACAAACAGGACAGAAATTAACAGTGAAAAACAATGTAAAAGAAGGATCCACACATGAAACACTGTTCTTTGGTACTGAACAAAGGACTGGGCATAGGAGGTTGGCTACTTTCCACAACCTGGAGTGAAAAGTAATGAAACCTGGGGGAAGGTTCCCTCTGTAGAGCTATTCATCAGAGAGATTTCAACACATTTTCCACAGATCAGCAGTAGTTAGAGTTAAAGACCAGTCTAGATGTAGAGAGAGAGGTTCAGGAAGGGAAATTAGTGGTCACTCTAAGCAAGAATGAAGAGTTTGATTTCAGTTCAGCATTAACCAAGATTCTGGTTAGAGCAAAAGACAAAACAAGTACATGCAGTACTACAGGGCAAAAGGAATACAATGTACAAGATTGGATGCACATTGGATGCACATTTGGATAGTGGTGTTGTGATGGAAAGATTGTTCAGGGATTACTTGCTTGTGGGAAATAAGATCCAAACCATCTTAAAAGAAATATGAGATTTATGGTAAAGAGGTTCACAGCAGGCGTAGAGCACATTATTAGTAAACCGCAAAGATGGCAGAGTGGCCAAGTAAAATCAGTGGGCATGAATTAGGGAGTATTTTTATTGATTTTCAAGCTATTCAGTGCAGCTATAACCTAAATCCAAGATAGAAAGAGATAGAAGTGGGGTGGAGAAGGAAGCAGGGACTAGAACTTGAAACGTCTTTGACACCGTGAGAAAGAATTTGATGTTTGCCTGTTGTCTTTGTCCATTCAGGCTGCTACAATAAACCACTTTAGATTGGGTGATTTATAAATAATAGAAATATATTTCTCATAGTTCTGGAGCTGGGAAGTCCACCATGAGGGTGTCAGCAGATTCGGGGTCTGGTGAAGACTTTCTCTCCACTTCATTGTTGGTGCCTCTGGCTGTATCCTCACATGGTGGAATGAGGAAAGGGTGCTCGCTTCCATTCCTCTAATAAGGACACTAGGCTCATCCATGTGAGTAGAGCCCTTTTGACTTAAATCACTTTCCAAAAGGCCTCACCTCCTAATTTCCCACAATGGGAATTCTGTTTCAATGAGCATTTTGTAGGGACACATCAGACCATAACGTCTGTACCTCAGAAGTCACAGGCAAAACTATGAGCTGACATAGTTTGACCTTGTGTAGTTTATTTGGTCAACACACATTATTTAAAAGATTGAAAACCATTTAAAATTTTGGAAGTTTCACACATCAAAGAATCTTTCTAGAAAAAAAAAAAGTCTGGCAATCCTGAGTCTATCCTTGGATATAGTCAAAACTACACTGGAGACAAATATCAGCTGTGTCCTCTGGATAGAGTAGGTCCATTTCCAGTTCCCCACAGTCCTCACTACATTACTGATTGCCCAGCTGACGACTAGCTTCCTCACTCTTTTATGTGTATACCCCCCACCCCCCGTAGTGGCAAGAGTAGCTGAGGAGGATCAAAATACCAGCATTCAAAGTTTGACTTGCTCCCAAAATGTTGCAGGTACATGAGAAGGTCATTTGTTCCTTTTGGTCCTAAGTTTTATCAGCTTTTAAATCCAGACTAGTTTATTTTTAGGGTTCCTTTCTGCTTCATCAAGTTATGGTTCTATTACAATTAGAACAGTAATAAAAACTGCTGTAGTAATTTATACTTTTCAAATTGTTCATATACATTTTTCACAGACCCTATTAAATATTACATTTTTGATTGAATAGATTAATAAACTAAGGCCCAGAGAGGCTAAGAAACAAATTCTGTACCCTTTCCCCCATACTACACTGTACCACTCTGCCATGCTTGAATTTCCCTCTTGCTAATATTCTCCAGGGTTGTGGTGCACACAATGACTAAAATAATGAAATTCAACCAACTAGCATGTATAAGATAAAATGTATGAGATGCAACTCCAAGGAAATGAGACAGATTTCGTACGTAAAGCACAAAGTAGCTTTATATAGATTTTAATCCTCATGTTTCTTGCAAGATGTTTTGGCATCCTGGGCAAGAAGGAATTACGCAGCCTATAAGAAGGGTTTCACTCACCTTTTTATCCCCCAGATAATTTATCTGGACATGAAATCTTTGCAGCTATTTGTAACCAGATTCAGATTCTCAATACCCAGATACAGTAAATCCTGTAGTAAAGTGTGAGTCTGTAGGGAATGCAAACATCACTGATTCCATATATTTTAGGGGCTTTCACTCTCATTTTGTGTCCATCTGAAGGGAGAGCAAGCCAGACTTTTGATGATGGAATGGCTGCTTTCTTTATGAAAACCAACAGGGAATCAGAAGACCAGAATTGCAAAGTCATGCCCAGAGACCAGATGTTTTGCTTCATATACAGGTGAATTTGAAGTTTCTGCAGAGAAAAGCCTGCTATACAAAGGAATTATAGAAGTCAAGCTTTAATAGTTCACATGTGACAGACAGACCAGAGCCAAGAATTATTTTGCCTGTGCATTCAAGAAAAGTATGTAAACTGAAAGATAATTGAGAT
Source organism: Xerus rutilus (assembly GCA_028644305.1). Classification (NCBI taxonomy): domain Eukaryota; kingdom Metazoa; phylum Chordata; class Mammalia; order Rodentia; family Sciuridae; genus Xerus; species Xerus rutilus. The sequence continues at coordinate 126,315,173 of CM053399.1, read as the reverse complement.
AATGATGCTCATCAACCCAGACAGAAAGGCTGGGGACAAAATAAACTTAGCATGTGATTACCTATCACCTCTAATGGGGGAACAGAATGACATTGTTGAGGTATCAATTACTGTATGTGAGAAGCATGGTAACTATTATAATGCTCTTGTGAGTTAAGTGGTGTATATTATTTTGCAGAAGAGCCTTTGTCTGAGGTGCTGACAAACAAAGGGCATCCTGAACTGCATGAAAACCTTTGTCTGGTCAAAGGGCGTCCTGAACTGCATGAAAACTTGAGATCACATTTCAAGACAATTAGCTCTCATCATTTTCTCTAGTCTTTACTCCAGTGAAGGACCTCTGGACCAAGAGTTTTGTCTTCTTTTGCCTATGGTCCTATTCCTTCCTTCTTCCTGGGGTTCCTCCTCTGTGGTGAACCAACACATCACACCATTTTGGGAAATCAAGTCTCTTTGACTGTATTGTAGAGAAGCTTGGGACATAACCTCTCCACAATCAGGCAGTGGACAGGGGCACACATAGCAGAAGGGCAGTGTGAGCCTGAGACACATTAACATAATTTTGACTTCTTTGAGCCAAGCTCTTTGACCAAAGTCCAGGTAAGGAATTTTCCTCTTGGATTTGGAAAAAACAAGGATTTTTCTGAGTTCTCAGGGCAATCTGGAGTTTAGGTCAAAGCTGCTTTCTTTGCAATCACTTGATAGATAAGCTTATCATTCCTTTCCCTAGGCCCCACACCCACTTGGAATGGCCCCTGGAAACATGCTTCACAGGGTTTCCTCGAACAATATACTGTTCATTCCTTTAATCTCATCTTGCTCCCTGTTTCAGCCCAGGTTATTTTCTTCTTCATCATTGCTCTCTCCTGGTTTCGTCTTCTTAGTTGGGTGGCACTTCTTTCCTATGATCCTTCCTTCTAACTTTAAAAATCCTTTATCTTCATTTTATTTTTCTGCACATCAACTTCTAACTCATTATAAATGAGAATTTCTTTTAAGGGAGAGAGATGTCTAGTGATATTGAAAGAAATTAAATTCACATTTTGATATTTTCCCTCTGCTCTAAAATATAGATATAAATATGAAAAAGAAAAACATTACATTAATATTTTGTAATTATGATTTTCATAGATTAAAATGGTAAAAAATTTTAGGAATTTAAATCAGTTCACCTTAACATATAACTGGACAAAAAATTAGATAGTCCTTTCATATTAGAAATAAAGGGACCAGGGCTGGAACTGTAGCTCAGTGGCAGAGCGCTTGCCTCGCATGTGGGAGGCACTGGGTTTGATCCTCAGCACCACATAAAAATAAAGATATCCATGTCCATCTACAACTAAAAAAAATTTTTAAAAAAAGAAAAGGTCCAATGAGAATGGAGTTACAGCGTTGCTCAGTTCTGGTCCTGGAAAGGCAGTAGCTGACTGTTAGACATAGGGACATAGAATATTCCATGGAAGTCAGAGGACCAGACACAGTTTCCTTACTTGAAGCTTCACTGCATTAGGGCTCAGTGTATCAGTTACCACTCCAGGGTATTTCTAAACTGTCATTCTGAGGCTCTGTTCTGAACTGGAGTCTAGGATATCAAAACTCCTGGAATGTAGAAAACAAGAAGAAAGGGAAAATAAAAACAGTATCTATTCAATTTTAAATGAGGCTTTACATCAATAACTATAAACATATAAATGAATCTAGTGACAGGAAAGATGAAAATTAATTACAGGTGGATCAATTTCTAATAAATTGTAATGATGAATGCTCAATTACCCATCATACAACTCTAATAAATGTTAACATTTTGCCATATTTTCTTTAGATATATAATATCTTAAATATATATATGTAACATCTTAAGTAAATGTTTGCTTTAGTAATGAATATCAATTAAAGCAATGAAAGACCAGGTAGCAAACTGACTACCTTGATCAATATCCCAGTAAGCCTCCCACCCCATAATCATTTCCCTAAGGCAGGTGAAATAGGCTGATATACCATGGTGGCAGTGTGACGTTGTTGTTTCACCTTGACCCCATCCTTAACTAATGTAATTTTATTAATTTAGTATAACAAAGACTTGGAAAGCAGTTTCTTATTTGAGGAGAAAAAGGAAGGCACAACATTTATCAAAAATAAAGAATTATAAGACATAACAAAAATGAAACTTGAAAGTCTAAATTAGCCTGGAAAATAGAAAAATGTAATCTTTTGAATACAAAATTTTACACTTGGCAAAGGAAATGAATGAATTGGAAGATAATACTGAAAGCAGCTCAGAGAGATAAAGGAATAAAAACATTAAAGCACTCTGAAGAGACATTAGATGTTATGATGTCATTCTGAGGCTGTGTTCTGAACTGGAGTCTAGGATATCAGACTCCAACATCAACCATTACACCCATTTTAATGGCACATTATGACCCCTATTTATATAATTCTTAAAAGTAATGATAAATTTAAATAAGATCTACCTATATAGTAGGATTATGCAAAGTCTGCAAGGACTAATAAGTATCAAATTCAAGAAAAGACATTTCTTCTAAAATAGAATGAGTCAGGCTGAAAAAGTGTCACACTGCCATCATCTCATATTCTTTCTGCTCATTCCACCCTCTATTATGTGGTAGAGAGGCTTCACTGGGACATAGATGAATATAGTCCATTTTTTACCTGGCCTTTCATTGTTTGTAATTAATAGTTTTCATTACTCAAACATTAGCTATATCTTATTTTTCTTAAATGTTACATATGAAGAAAATATGGCAAAATGTTAAGATTTATTGGTGCACATTCATCATTTGTGTTTCATTATTATACTTGTTTGTAGAATGGGAATATTGCATTTGCAAATAAATTTGTGAAATAAAAAATAAGAAGCTATGTAGTTACCATGAGTGCTCAGAACATTGAATGTGGAGCCAAATTGCCTGGAGTCACTTTCTAACACCTCAACTATTGACTGTGTGACTGTGGGCAAATTTCCAAATCTATCTACACCTTGGTCACCTGTGGAACAGGTGTCTTTGGGAGAGGCAGAGCAAGATGGAGGCTGAGTAAGATCCTCCAGTAATCATCTCCCCACAGACTAGGTTGAACAGCTGTTCACTAAACCAACTTGACAAGAGCTAAGGATATTAGGTGAGAGCTCATAGTGCCTGAGTTCAGTATAATAAAATGAAAGGATGCCATTTAAGAAGGCTGTGTCACCTTTCCCCAACTCCAAAGAGCCCAGCACAAAGACAACTCCTAGTGTGAGGAGGGAGAGGGAATTAAGTCCAGGCCGTAGAGTTGAGACCCCAAACCAGGAATGCCACTATGAAGTTCAGTGCTGAGCAAAGTCCCACCCTACTCCCAGGCCAAAACCTGCAGTGTAAACCACAGGAAATGTGTTAGGCCAGGGGGTTGACTATCTCTACCAACCTTTCCCCAAATTTGGTACAGAGCACATAGCAGGACTCCATGCTCTGGGGAGCAGGGCATGAAATATAGTGCAGATCTTTGTCTTGGAGTTCAGTACCAGGCCCTCCATGGTGACACCCAGAACCCAGAAACTAAAGACCCCATGCACAGGCCAGAGCTCACAGATGGAGCCTTTGGCCCGGCCCTGGCATCAGGCAGAGGCCTGTATGCCAGTGGGACATGTATCATTTCCAGCTTTGGAATGGTCCTAGGATGTATCTGTTTTCTTTTTAAGACAGAAAGCCCCTGTGGCTATGAGACTCAGCCTTGCTAGCCAAGGAACTATCTCGACTACCCATCCCCCAACCTCAGGCAGCACAGCTATCACCAGGCCAACGCTCACAGATGGGGCTCTACAAGTGCCCTGGCACCAGTGGGACAGTATTGTTTGAAGTCGTGCCTTGTGGGTCTCGTCGACGAGAAGGGGTCCTGAGAGAGAAAAGAGGTCTTTGGGGAAGACGAAGCGGGGTCTCACAGGATGAAGGTAGGGGTAATGGTCCACAGAGTCATTCCACCCAGACTCCCCGGGTAGATAAGACTGCTCTGCCAGAGGGATAGACAGAACTCGTTTAATCCAGGAAGTACAGAGGCTTATATAGGGTCCTCAGACCAATCACGACCTCGAGGTTACAACCAATGAGGCACGCTCTGCTGGGCATGCGTTTCATCACCATAGAATGGGAAAAGAGGGAAGCGAGGGGTTGAAGGTATAGGGAGTGCTCCTACAGGACAGGTTTGTGTTCTGACTTATATCACCACTAGCTATGGTATGGGTACATCCATGAAACTGTGAAGGTCAATTGGGATGTAGGCATAGCCCAGTTTAGAATCATCCTAGGTGGTCAAGGGACTGTTGTCACCACTACTAGAACCTTGGGCAGCATAACATGGCACAAGACCCCATCTGCTAGGCATAGGACAGGGTAGTAAACAGAAGACTTTGCTTAGTATTGGACTGGTGAAACTGAACACTTGGTAGATCCTAATGGCCCCCATCCCAGGCTTGCTTATGAATGGAACCTCTGGAACAGTTCCAGTGCTGGGGAAGACACATGACCTCAGTTGATGGCACTTCTATTCCAGGTAGCATCACCTGTACCCGGTTACAGCAGTCTTGGGCCAGGTGTTGTCTAAATGATAGGACACCCACAGCAAGATGAGTTTTGGTCCTATCCCAGTGTCATGCTGGTTTTGGTGAACTGTGAGCTCAGGGTGTGGCATGCTTGATGACATTGGTGGCCACAGTTGTGACACAGGAGCCTGGAGCTGGTCCATACATCATGATGTCCCAGAGCCAGGCAGAATTCTGCAGTGTCTAAACCCAGACTGGTAACTGTAGATGAGGCACTTGGGCCTAACCTGGCTCCAGGCAGAGCCTTGTAGGGACAGAATACTCTTTTTAGCTACTATCCTGTTTCTTTTTGAACAATACATCAACGGTGTACTGGGGACAAGTCTGGGCTTGTATTGTTCCTCTAATACCGAATCAGTGCAACATGCTAGTAGTTAACTCCTAGCAAATCTGAACCTTGGCACCATCCAGTGCTGAAATAATGGAAGTAACTAATACTCAGAGGAAATAAACAGCTTGCTAAGAATTTCAGGAAAGACACACACAAACAAAGCCAGATTAGAAAGACTAGAATAAATACTAGTCCTTTAAAGCCAAGATGATGTTTCATACTGACGAGCATCAAGAACTTTGAGGACACTATAACTTCACTTAATAAGGGGCCAGAAACTGACCTATTAAATTGTAATCAGTAGATAATCAGTAAAGGAGAACTTAGAAAATATAAAACAGCTGTTGTAAGGAAGCTCAATAAGCTTGAACAGAGAAATGTTTTAATACTCTAACAGAAATTTAACAAAGAGACGTAAGCAATTTTAAAAAAAGATAAATTCTTTAGCTGAAAGATACATTTAGCAAAATTAAAAATTCAAAAGAAGGCCTTAAGATCACACAGACGAGTAGCTATTCAAAAATACACAGTGGAAGAAAAAAGAATGAAAAGAATGAAGAAAGCTTATGGAAAATTGGGATGATATTAAAAGAGTAAATACTTGGGTAACAGAGGTTCAAGAAAGAATTGAGA
>CM053399.1:126280999-126309115 GCA_028644305.1 Xerus rutilus | reverse complement strand
CACTGGAGAAAAGATAGCCTCTTCAACAAATGGTGCTGGGAAAACTGGAAATCCATATGCAGCAAAATGAAACTAAACCCCTATCTCTCACCATGCACAAAAGTGAACTCAAAGTGGATCAAGGACCTGGGAATCAAACCAGAGACCCAATACCTAATAGAAGAAAAAATAGGCCCAAATCTTCACTGTGTAGGATTAGGACCTTACTTCCTTAACAAGACTCCTATAGCACAAGAATTAAAATCAAGAATCAATAAATGGGATGGATTCAAACTAAAAAGCTTCTTCTCAGAAAAAGAAATAATCAATGAAGTGAACAGAGAGCTGACATTCTAGGAACAAATCTTTGCCACACACACATCCAATACAGCACTCATCTCCAGGATACTCAAAAAGCTGAACACCAAAAAAACCTAACAACCCAATCAATAAATGGGCCAAAGAGCTGAACATAAACTTCACAGAAGAAGGTATACAATTGATCAACAGACATATGAAAAAATATTCTAGCAATCAGAGAAATGCAAATCAAAACTACCCTTAGATTTCATCTTATGCCAGTCAGAATGGCAATTATCAAGAATACAAACAACAATAAGTGTTGGCATGATTGTGGGGAAAAAGGCACGCTCATACATTGCTGGTGCAACTGCAAATACAACCAATCTGGAAAGCAGTATGGAGATTCCTTAGAAAGCTTGCAATGGAACCATCATTTGACCCAGCTATCCCACTCCTGGGTCTATACCCAGAAGACTTAAAAACAGCATACTACAGTGATGCAACCACTTCAATGTTTATAGCAGCTCAATTCACAATAGCTAAACTAGCTAGGAACCAACCTAGATGCCCTTCAACAGATGAATGGATAAAGAAACTGTGGTATATATACACAATGGAATATTACTCAGCAATAAGAGAGAATAAAATTATGGCATTTGCAGGTAAATGGATGGAGTTGGAGAATATGATGCTAAGTGAAGTAAGCCAAACTCAGAAAACCCAAATGCCGAATGTACTCATTGACACGGGAACAATGGAGGAACTCTGTTCACAGGGGTGTAAGGGGGGAGGGGGCATGGGGACAGTAAAGGTGGTGGAATATGATGGTCATCATAGCCCTAGCTTTATGTATGACTGCATGTATTTGTGATTCTATATCACTTACAACCAGAGAAATGAACTGTTATCCTCCATCTGTGTACAATGAATCATATTGCACTCTGATATCATCTAAGCCTAAATAGAACAAATAAATTAAAATATGAAAAAAAGAAATGCTAGAGGGAGCTCTTCAAATGGAGAGAAAGGGACGTTAATGAATGAGAAGATAATATGGGCAGGTATAAAACTCACCAGTAAAAATAATTACACAGAATGCTCTACTATTCTAAGCATGATGTGTAAACCATTAATATCTGCAGAATGAAGACTAAAACCAATTAAAAACAATAATACCTACATCAATATGTTAAGAGATAATATAGAAAGAATATTCATGGGAGATAAATTCAAAACGTGGGGAGGAATGGATTGCAAATGGAGAGTTTCATTAGCATATTTTCTCTTCTTTTTTTTCTGTTCATATCTTTATAATCATGTTACATTGCTATCATTTAAAAATAGCTTGTTATGATTAAATGATATTCTCTCTAAGCCTGTCGTAACCACAGAGCAAAAGTATATAACAGACAAACCAAAAATAATAAGCAAGGAATCAAAACACAATACTAGAGTAATTCATTTACCCACCAACAAAGACTATAGGGGTGGGGATAGAAAGGAATATCATAAATTTAGAAAACAAGTTACATAATGGCTATAGTAAGACTTTACCTATTAATAATTGCCTTGAATTCAAAGGGATTAAATTTTTCAATTAAAAGACACAGAGCCAGGCATGGTGGCACACTCCTGTAATCCCAGCAGCTCGAGAGGCTGAGGCAGGAAGATTTAGAGCACAAAGTAAGCTTCAGCAAAAGCAACGCACTAAACAACTCAGTGATCCCCATGCTGAGGATGTGGCTCAGTGGTCAAGTGAGCCTGAGTTCAATCCCTGGTACTCCCCCCCCCCAAAAAAAAAAGACATTGAGTAACTGGATTAAAACAAACAAAAAACTAGACCCAGGAGCTGAAACTGGATACAGGTCAGTGGTGGAGCACTTGCGTAACATGCAAAAGGCCCTGGGTTCAACTCCAGTAAAGGCCCTGGGTTCAACTCCAGTACCAAAAAAAAAAAAAAAAAAACAGACAAAAACATCCACAAGACTCAACTGTATGTTACTTATGAGAAACTCACTTCACCTCTAATGACACACATTGACAGAAAATGAAGGGATGGAAAAAGATATCCTATGAAAACAACCCAAAAGAAAGCAGGAGTGATCATATTTATATCAGATAAAGTAGACTTAAAACTAGTAAAAAGACACAAGGAAGATCATATAATAAGGGGTCAATTCAGAAAGAGGAGATAATTCTAAATATATATGTACCCAGTATCAGAGCATCCAAATACATAAAGAAAATAAGGCTTAAATGGAGATGTAGACTCTAATACAACAATTAGGCATTTTAACATCCTACTTTCAGAAATGGACATCATTCAGACAGAAAATATAAATGACAGAGTTAAATTGCACCTTAGACCAGAAGTATTTAACAGACTTCCATAGAATATTCCATCCCTCAGCTACCAAATACATATTTTTCTCTTTAGCACATAGAATATTCTCTGGGGTAGATCATATGAGAAGTCACAAAACAAGTCTTAACAAATTTAAAAATATTGAAACCATATTGAGTATATTTTCAACAAATGCGGTAAAATTAGAACTCAATAACAAGAAAAACTTTGTACACTATACAAGTACACAGAAATCAAATAGCTTACTCTGAACAACTGGTGGCTCAAGAAAGAAATCAAGAAGAAAATTAAAAAATTTTTTGAAGCAAGTGAAAATAAAGATACAACATACCAAAATCTATAGGATATAGCAAAGGCAGTGCTAACAGGGAAGTTCACAGCAATCCATGCCTATATCAAAAAAAAAAAAAAAAAAAAAAGCTCTTAAATAATCACTGCGGCTCAAGGAACTAGAAAAACTAGAATATGCCAAGCCCAAGTAAGTAGAAGGAAAGAAATAATAAAGAGCAGAGCAGAAACAAATAAAATGGAGACTAATAAAACAATACACAACGAAAGAGTAAGCACTTATTTCAGTTCTGACTCTCATGAACTATTTCTACTGCTTCCAGCACCAATTCAGTATCTGTCACACAGCAGGTGCTTATAAAAATATGTGGAATAAATGAATATATAAGTAACTATACATGTTAAATATCAGAATGAGGTACTAGCCTTGGGTGCCCCAATTTTGAGGTTTTCCACTCAATTACAATTTAGGTGAGCCATAGTTGAGTATCAGGACAAAGTTCTTCAACAGCAGGTAGAATTAGGGATTTCTGGGCAACAGTAGCCAAAGTCAATGCTTTCAACACAGGCTCTGACAAATAAGGTTTGCATTGAGGAATGATAAGTAATTCTTTTTAGATATCTAGAAAAGTAGGCCTAGCTAAACATGCTTTCCACTCCATGATTTTACCTTTATGTAAATAATTTCCCAGGGTCCAAAGGAATGGCAAAAAATCAAGTCTGTATTTTATCATGGCACAGCCTTCTAGGAATTTCAGTAGTTGGCTATTAATCTCGGTAGTGTTAACTGGGGCACATTTCCTAGGAAAGCTTATTTTAATTAAAGCAACGATAGTCTTAGCAACATTCATATGACTCTGTAGCTGGCTGACTACCCAGGCATGCTGATTGAGTAAAACAGTTCTTTTTTTTGCAGATAATTACAAACACCTGAGAAGCAAACTTCTGCGGATCAGTCTGAGACTAACTTCCATTGCTGTTAGAAAATAGCCTGTGTTTCAATAACAGATTTACAAACATATTTTTGGAAGACAGGGCCTATTTATGTATTTCTCAACAACAGCCACTGGCTTCCTATTGTCGCTGATTTCCTGAACTTTAAAACTGGTATTCAAGGCCTTCCCCCTTTTGCAGACTTATAGGTCCGAACTGAACTACATGCATTGACAACACAGTGCTTTACTGCTGTTATGTATTTTCTCATGCAGTCCCACCACTTCTATTTTACCTTTGAGAATTATTTTTAGTCTTTCCTGATATACCTCAATTAATATCTAATCACTTCTTCCTATAGATATCAAAGCTACTTATTTCTATATTTTAAAACAGTGACAGTTGCATTTATTGAGCAATTCCTATACTTACCTTTGCATGATGGACTTAGTGAATATTGTTTAATATAAAGCTCATGACAGTTTTATGGAGATAGGTATTAGTTTTGCATTTGCCTCTTCTGTGATGCTCTCTCTTTCTCTACTTGCTGGCTGCATGCAGAGAAAGCCAAGGACCTAGAGCAGAGTTTGGCAGACTATGGCCCATTAGCCAAATCTGGCCTGTGGCTTGATTTGATAAAGTTTAATTAGAAAATGACCACATCCTTTCATTTGCATATTGTCTATGACTACTTTTGAGTTACAATGTCAGGGTTGAATTGTTGTAACAGAGATGATATGGTCTGTAAAGACTAAATGATTTACTATATAGCCCTTTGTGGAAAAAATTTGCCAATCTCTAGACTGAGAAGGTGATAGAACCACAGGATGGAAGGATTCGAGTCCTTGATTAGCTCTATGGAGAGAACACCTCACCAAACTTAACAATCAGCTCTGAACTGTAATAGGAGTAAGAAATGAATTCTCTGTCATACAACAAACTTCCTGGTTATTTGTTCCAATAGTTAGCCTAGTCTCACTAATACAAGAGTGGTGTAAATATGCTAACTGTCCAGGATAGTAATTCAATGAGTCCTCCTTCCGTGACCCAGGGATAAGTGAAGGTTGATGTTGAGTAATTCTATTGGATTCTGGTGTTTTTCTAAACTACAGATATGGATTAGAGGAATTCTAAGACCTCAAGTCAGGAATATGTTTTGTAAAACAACTTTCATAAAGGCCATGGTGACTGAATTGTTAGTGGTTTAACTAAGAAAATATACAGGAGGAAAAAAAGATCCCAGTAATTACTAAGGCATGTCCTTGGTGGGGAGTCCAGTAAGAAAGGATAAAACGAAAAATTTTTTGAAACTATTTTATAGATTCAGGCCCCTAAGAGTTAGAGGAACTGAAACTGAAAGGCAGATGACTCCCTTTATCACAGAATCTCTCTTAGAAGAACAGATTGTGACATTCTTTCATCCCTTCAATGTCAACTACTAGGGAAGGAACCCAAAGATAAACATGAACTTTCCCATGGTATACTGGAAGTGACTACACTTCCAATGGACTTTGAATAAAGTCAAGAGCCATTATCAGACATTGTCTTTGAACTATGTATTTTTTGAAAGGACAACAGGTAATCAGGAATCTATACATTCTCCAGTGTGATCATTGAAGATTCTTTGCCATTTGCCTTCCTCAGGGATCATGGGATGAGAATGTTTTTCTTCCTGTTAGTTGTTGTTCCTTTGCTTTAATGGGACATAGTGATCTTGGAACCATAAAGCCAGTTACAGATTAACTAATCCTAGCGTCTCTGTTTCATGGAAGTTCATCAAACTTCAAGTTGGATAACTACTGCTGAGATTTATTTATGAGATTCCCACCTAAATGCTTTCCATGCATGATACAAGCATCAGTGGGTACTGACAATAGTGCACTTTTTCTGCTGACCTCCTCCTATTCATCTAGAGGAGGGGTTGCACACTTGCACCCACATTCCTCCTATAGACATGTTTTATGTGATCCACCCAGTGTTTTAAAATCAGAAGGCTTGAATGACCCCTATACTAGTTAAATTGCCATCATGGGTCTTTTATAAGCTAAGGTCTTCCAAGTGATTTTTTTTTTTTTTACCATCTTAAAACCCCAGGCAGAAGTCTTGTTTATTCAGGGAGCTCAATTCCATTCTTAGCTTCCTCAGGGTCTCAACCACTTTTTAATTTTAAATGGGCATTAGAAATCCAGCTCCCTTGATCCCGAGCTCTATATATCCACCTAAATTCCCATGGCTGCTTCTAGAATCTGCTTATATTTTTTTTTCTTACTTTATTTCATGCTATTCCTGGTATCTAAGTATTCTTTTTAACTGATCAAATTTAGTCTAGTGGAAAATAGTTTTGTTATAATGGGCTGAAAGAATCTAGTAAATTTTTATACATATAATAAAGTTATTATACAATTATTTTATAACAAAATATGACATGCCACTCTGCCATTTGACATAAGCATGCATCTCTTGTCACAATGCGGGAGAATCCTACCCCCAGTTTCCACCTGGCTTTGGGCTTCAAGCTCGTGAAATATAAAATGTGCATTATGTCCCGAGTCATAAACTTGAATTTCCATATCAGATAGTAGCTAGTTTTCAAGAACCCAAGGATATCTCTAATCCGCATCCTTTATCCATGCTGTCTGGTACCTAATAGTTGCTAAGTAAATAAATGTATAACTGAACAATTAATGAAAAAATTATAATTGGAGAAGAAGAGAATTCTTGGCATGTCCTTTACGATAGTATGAAATTTGGGGGATTAGAAAAGAGAGTTGCAATCAGGTTGTTTTTTTCAAGAACCAAAATAATTTGTACTGTCAATACAGCATCCATCTTACTGTGTCATGACCTCTCCCCCATTCATTAAACATTGATGACAACAATAGTATCTGTATTCTTAGATACAATGTTTATGAGTGATTCATTTTCATACAAATAGCATATTCTGTTTATTATGTGCAGTTATTTTTGGGAGGGGGCTAGGTCCTCAGAGGTATAAAATGATGACTAACACAGGCTCTACCCTCAACTACTTTATAGTTTAATTGTAAGGGGTATGAGTAAAAATATACAATTAAAATAAAAATACCTGCTCCTTATCAAATTCTTTTGATGTGTCAGATGCTGTGCTAGGAATTTTTTATGAGTTAGCTCATTAATACATACACACCCTATGAAGTGGAAACTATTATTATCTCCATTGTATCAATGAGGGCACTGAAGCCCCGAAAGGTTAAAAGGAATATACAAGGTCACAAAGCCAGAGACATGGAGCTATGATGGAAACCTAATTGTTCTGATTCTCAACTTCAAAAGTTCAAATAATCTGCCACATGGCCACCCAAAAAATACATGACAGAAAGTGATGTGTTCTTCAACTGGCAAAGCTCAGGTGGAGAGCACAAAGGAACGTTCAGGAAAAGCTTTATGGAGAAATCTATTTTTTCAGGGTCTTGAAGAATGAGTGGTATTCTGACAGATAGTGATGAACAAAGAAATGTCCCAGGAGTAGGAAATGGCATGAGCAAAGGCAGGAGGCAGAAGAAAGCACCAAGTTATGCTTGAGAAACTCAAATGAGTAATCCAGTGTGGCTGAGGGTGGGTTCTTTGTGTGAGAACAGGCAGGAAAGGAGAGTTGGTTGAGACTTAAATTTTGGATAAAGGACTTTGGAGCAGGAAGTGGGGAGGAGGTACATGGCCTTTCTTTGACCTATAGTGATAAATCACAGCAAAACCTGGGAACAATTGAAGCCTCTAGAATCAATTGAATCTATTTCCTGTGCAGGAGCAGTACTGGGAGAAAATTAGATGACTTTAGAGGCTTTAAAATCTCTTCTAGCTAGGCACAGTGGTGCACACCTGTAATCCCAGCACTTTGGGAGGCTGAGATAGGAGAATCATATGTTCAAAGCCAGCCTTAGCAACAGCGAGGTGCTAAGCAACTCAGTAAGACCCTATCTCTAAATAAATATAAAATAGGGCTGAGGATGTGGCTCAGTGATCAAGTACCCCTGAGTTCAATCCCCAGTACAAAAAAAAAAAAAAAATCTCTTCTGTGGTTCAAATGCAAGGCTTCCTAACCTAGAGACTTTACCCACAATTCCCTGAAGTTCCTGGCTCCCAACACCCATCCACGAGTCCAAAGTTCTGTGCTGCATGAACATGTACACTCTTGACTAGCGGAATGGTCCATATGGTGCATCACTTCTTCTAAGGGTTCATGATCAAATAAATATTGCAAACCACTGTTTTAGGGAGAGAGAGTCAGCTATCTCAGTGGGGCCTCCCTTGGAGCCAGGAACTGGAACCAATGTCCTATTGATATTTTGAGAAGATTATCCAGAATGTCAAAACTGAGTTTATATTCCAGACTCTAAGCAAACCTTTTCACAGAAGTCTCATCACTGCTTCAGCAAAGGCCCACCTTATATGGGCCTCCACCCCAGGAGTATGGATTATTTTGGTTAGAAATTCAACAGAGTTGGTATTAGGCAAAGGCAAATCTCATTGATAAAGTGTCAGTAGGAACTGGGTCACTTTCAGGTTCTGTCATAGGAGGTTTACAAGGGCAATAGGATGTTGAAACTTCTAGGGAGATGACAGTTCTCTGGAAGGATCACTGCCCAGGGCATTTAAAACCCAATGTACCAGACTCACCAAAGCGTAAATCAGTTTTGAGAATGAGGCAATTTATGGGCAAAGCCTGTGAGAAAATCCTTCATTTCCTCCTCTTTGTCATGTCATTTCAAAACTTGCCCAGCAGGCCCTCCCATCCTTGACTCAGGCTGAGGCGACTGAAGGAAGAAATGTCAAGGATGCAAGAAAGCAAGGTTTCCAAGAAAATCATTTGATTCACAGAAATAGTGGTAGTAGAGCCTAGTTTAGTCATTATTGGTATGTTTTGCATCCTGATTCTCTTTGATAAAGGGAAATGGTCTTGTGTAATATTCATTGGAATTACAACTGTCTACATTTGACAAAAAGTTCAATACAAAATTGGCTTTTAAATTTATATCTGTCCCATGGAAACCATATATGAAGCTGGGCAATCTGTGGGGCTGGTCTGGTAATTCCAAGAGCAGCAGAGACCCAGGCTCCCCCTACCTTGCTCTTCCACCAACTTTAGGGATCTACTTCATGATCTAAGAGAACTCCTCAACTTCTAGTCATTACGTAGATACATTAGCCTGGAGGATAGAGGAAAAAGGGAAGAAGGAGCTCCTTTCCTTTAAGAACACTTCCTTAGAGGTCTCAGGTCACAATTCTGTTTACATTCCATTGTCTGGAGGACTTTGGCCACAAATATAGTGCCTGATGTTCTTTTAATCAGTAAATCTATGATTTAAAAAAATCTACCAACTGTCTAAATTTTCCATATGTATGTGGCAATGGTCAAGTACTCTCACTAGTAAACCACACTAGAAGTTTGAAAATTATTTTCTAGGGTTAGATTTCTCCTTTGGAATCTAGGTTGGAATCTGCTACTTGGTACCCAGAAGCCTATTCTAATTATAGAGATTGAGACTCAGAATTTTAGAGTTGCAAGAGACAGAAGAAGAAGTAATGTTCTAACAGTGTAATTTTACAGATAGGGAGGAGCCCCAGATTGACTAACAAAAAGAGTTAGTGGCAGAATTAGATCTGGAATCTACATCAACTGAATCTGAGTCTAAAGCTCTTTCTGCCACCCCAGGTTTTCTGATACCCCAAGCTTCCTTGGTTTCTTTTTTTCTCTTTCCTTCCCTTCTCTTACCTTTTCCCCTCCCCTCCCATTCTTTTCTCTTCCTTTGTTTCTTCCTTCTTCCCTCCTTTTATTTTTTCTTTATTACTTTAGAGGCTTTTGGAAAATATTTCCTAACATTTACCAATCCACCTTCCTGTCTTCATTGACTGGAGTGCAACAGATATGATTTGCTTTCAGTTTACACTGTCTTGCAGTGAGTCAGGTTCATTGTCTCACCTTAGCTCACATTTCAGATCTCAATATGAACTAAGTGTGCATAGAGACCATTTGGAAAAGAGGCTGGCAATGTTTTTTAAGAGATGACAAACCACTGATTTTCTTCTGAGATTACATGTATGTATGTGTGTGCAGGCACAATCAATGGTTTAGAAGTATCAGGAAAGATATATTGGTAGAAGCAGTTGACCCATTTATTAATAAAAATGATTCCATGTGATCTTAGGGCATTTGTGCAATAACTTAGCCAACATTTATTATAGGGCAATGACTGAATGTTCTGTGACCTTGTGATGTTCCTTTAAAATTATTGATTTTCAAAAAGTAAATCCTTTATATGAGTTTGTTTAATAGCCACTGGGTAGGATTTTGGTAGATTGTAATAAGCTACAGTGGCGTCTTATGGGCTGCTGCCAGATAGACGTGTTGATATTATTTTTCATTAGGAAACAGTGATTTTCTTAGAAGTCAAGGGTGGGAGGGCAAGTGAATAGCTTTTCCTGGATCTGGCTAGAAAAAGATAGGTTGACCAGAATTCTTGTTTCCACAAGGAGGCCTTATGAGGCAAAACTGAGCTGTGAATGGAGCACATAAATAGCTTCCTTTCCCTGTGATGGAGAGGTTATTTGACCTTCTCACACTCTGAAAATCAAAGGTCCGGAGCTCCGTGATTTCAGATGATAAATATTTGCAGATGGCATCTGGGAACAATGAGGGGTCTCTGATAATAGGAAGGCATTATGTCCGTGGACTAGCAAAGGCTTGGGATCACCTGGAGGTAGGGTGGAACCCTGAATATGAAGGGTCCAGACAGGCATGTACTTGAATTCTTGGTCAATGACCCTGATGTGCCTCTGACCTCTTTTGTCCATCTAATCCTCAGATCACTCCTCTTCTAACTCTTGTGATGTATTTCTTTCTCCAAAAGTTGGGAGAAACGTTACTATCATTTAAGAGATCTAGATCCCTAGATTCAAGGAGACTGCACTTTACTTTTTTCCATTTTAGATCTTCATCCTGTCTGTTAAATTCATCTCCCAAATCTCCTCCTCTAGGTCTCAGTGAAAATGTCACCTCCTCCCCTGAGAGACCCTCCCTGTCCCCCAAGATGTCACACAGCATGCCCTGGTATTCATTCTTTATCTAATGATCCTGGCTCACTTTCTTCCGGGCTCTGATCTCTAACTGAACTGATCTGGGTTGTTCTGTTTCCTCATGTGTAGTTTGCTCTGACTTGCCCCCGTAGACTGGCAGGCAGGGATGCTGTATTCTCATTGCTCACACAGGGTCTGGCACTGGACAGATGGTCACTGCAGAGGAGTGTGTAGTTTTTCTGCGGAAGCAAAATCCAGATGGATCCCACTAAGCTACATCTGGGGACCATGTCTGCTTCTTTGGGCATCTCATACATCTGGGCTTTTTCTTTAGAGCTCTTGTCAATGTCTGTAATTACTTATTTCAGGCCTATCCCTCTTATGAGGATTGGAACTCCTTCTGTGCCAGGGTTTGCTCTGATATCTGGTGATGTCTGTGGACTCCTTCCCAGAATAAGGCTTTTAAACACATAAATAAAACACATAGGATTATAAAGGAAACTACCATATTAAAATAAAATCAAAATGTTAAAATACAGTCCTAGAAATAGTACTCAAGTGGTGGAGGATGTGCTCAGCGTGCTGGACACCCTTGTTTAGATCACTTGCATCACATCCACAAAAATGATTCAAAAATGTTAAGATAAAAATTTGTGATATAGTTACATATGTGCTTCTTTATTAACACATTAAAGAACAAAATCTGGTGGTGGAACTAAAACCTATCACAATTTTTGAGTAGGGCTGAGCACAGTCAATTTTTTGAGCTATCTGCAAAAACAGTAACTTCATATGAAAAAGTCCTTGTTTTCTTTGTGATCCACCCAGTGTTTTAAAATCAGAAGGCACAGATACCTTCAATACTGCTGTAGTTTGTTGTCCATGATAGAATCAAATGTTAAATCTCAAAAGAAATGTGATCCCCCGCCCCCCATCCACATGGAATGATTCTGAAGCCAGCTCACAGATTCTAGGGGGTGTCTCTGGGTCCCAGATTAAGAATTCCTGCACCAGAATATACCGCTTAGGTTTGATTCACCTTTTTACTACTAAGAGTACTAATTCCCAAGACATAGTAGAGTAGCGCTTACAATTTGTGGAAGGAGTAAAAAGGAATTTTTCTGTGCCTGAAGCTGTCTTCAGAACAAGCTTGCAGAATGGATGAATGAATTCTGCAGACAGGCTAGTGAGCTAGTCAGTAATAGGTTGAGAACACCCCTCCCCCAACAGTTCCAATAATGATTGCATCTCTAGTGAGGTCCTGGCATTCGACTGAAACCCTAGTGTCTCACTTACAGCCAACACAAAATACAGATTTAAATGATGAAACACCTCTGCAGTGGAAACAGACAAACAGCACCTGTAATTAATCAGGAATGATGGATCAGAGCTTTGAGACTTCCATCAAACCAATCAGCTTTCTCCTTGTGCTGCCTTTGGCTCCCTTCCCATTAGGAACATTAGCAGAGTTTGCCAGTCACAGCCCTCACCATGACAGCACTTCTCATTTGGAACCAGCCTCACTCTCACCACCTGCCTTTGGTGAACTATCTTGCGTGAACCCCTTTTTCTGTCCTGTGTGAAGAGAAGCTCCTGGGGGGCGGGCAGCAGACTCACCAGGAATCTCTTCCTGTCACCTGAAGGAAATTATCTCAGGCTCCTATGAATATAAACTGGAAAGATCAGCCCTATGTGGATTATTGCTCTCATGGTGCCTTATGAGTCAGCAGTCACTGATAGCATGAAAACTCAGTGCTAATGGAGAAGAGATCAAATTCACAACTTTATCCTTCAAAAAAATTCCTGACATATCAGCTATGCAGAAGGCAGCATACATCTTTTGGTAGCTGACACTTCTTTAAAATTTTGGAATGCTTTCTAAGACAGTAAAGGATAAATGAATATTCATGCAAGTGCTATAAAAATGAATGATTCATTTCTTAATAGGGGAATATAAAAAGCTTGGGGGAAATCAGCAATTTAAGATGGCTATAAAAATATACACAGACCTGCTTTATTGTGATCACACAGTGGAATCCATTTATCAATGTTATCATGCAGATCAAATAGTAAACAGACTCTGGCGTTCCCCATCTGCCTTCCCCTTAAGTTCACTGGCTTGCTTGACATGATACTAAGTAGTTACTAATTATACATTTCTCAGATCACAATGCCCTAAAAGCAATGTTTTGGGGCTATATAATCATCTAATTGTCCTTCTTTAGGTTTGTGGGGTTGGCACAATCTCAGATATTATAAGCAAGGTATTAGAATATGGATTAAGTGATGGAAGAAAATTCTATCACTTCTTAAACTCCATAAAACATCTGCAAATGTAGCACTCAATGGACTTGTGGATTCTCAAATTGCTTCTTCTCCATGGGGGCAGGGGTCAATGGCCTTTTGTTCAATAATTCTTCAGAAATCTATGGCTTTTCATCCTAGTTGCCCGTTAGAATAACCTGGGAGTGATTTTTATTTCTTTTTAAACAAACAACCTGAGCCCCACTCCAAAAATTTATATATAATCTCCCTAGGTGACTACATTGGGCAGCAGGGTCCAGGACCATTGCTCTAAATCCCAACCACTGACTCTCAATGATTTTTTCTGTCCAGATCCCTGTAGATGACTCTCAGCCTATGGCTCACAGTACTTGTTCAAAGAGATTAGCAGTTGTTAGAACCAGATGAACAACTAATGAACTCTTCCTCCCTTATGTAGTCAGAAGGGTTAAATGTTTGGATAGAAAGTGAGCTTAAGTTTTTCCTATTTGAAGCCAGAAAACAATTTTCATGAATTAATTCTTTATAAGAGCCTTTTAAACTCCATCCTTCAGTAATGGAAAGAGTATTTTGCAATTTACTCAATTGTAGTTTAATTGCTTAATGACAGATTTCAGGGCTTATGTCATATTCCCAAAAGGTTCAGCAATATGGTCTTCACCTTGCTCTTTGGCCTTATCCTGAGTTGACTGGGTTCCACACCCACAGTTCTGCCATGCAGATCAATAACTTGTTCCCTGAAGAGAGTCTGAATGTTTTCACCCCCCTGTCCTGGATCACGTTGCTCCTTTCTACATGGTAGTCAAATAGCTGACTACAGGGATGTTGACACCTGCTTCCATTTGAGAGACTGTGCAGCCAGAGGAACTTAGTGAAGATGACCCTATTAACAGTGCCTTTCTCTGCAGCTCCATCATTTCAAATCCTGCTCATCCTTTAAGCCTCAACTCAAGTATGCCTTTTTCCATGAAGGCTTTTCTCCCTAAAACAACCAAATTAGCATCTTTCTCCAATGTGTTTTTAATCCCATTTTAATTTCTATACTAGTCTTTGTAAATTCTTATATAGTCATTTCTAAAACTTAGTTCAGAAGCATTAATAATTGTGAATACAAACCTCGTAACATTCTCATTTTAACCTGCTCATTTGGGCAATGTTGTAACTTGTGTAAGTTTATAATCTACAAGTCTATATTTCCCACCCAAGGGAAATAACCTCAAAAGTTCAAGCCCAGTTTCCTTCCTACAATAAATATTTTGGAATTTGAAGAAGTATTGCCTCAGTATTTTCTAGCATGATTTAAGTTTCAAAGTAGCCTGTTCAAAGGCCATCTGGCATTTGTTTAGGATGGCTGACTAGTGAGTGTTACATCTTGGTAAGAATGTTGAGATGTCTAAGAGTGACACTTAATGGGGCAGTCCACCCTGAGGTGGCTTTGGAAATACATGTACAATTATTATAGAGACTACAGGGGTTACTGACATTTGGTGGGCATAAGCCAAGAATGCTAGGTATGTTGCAAAGTGTCCCCAAAGAGTTGTCCTATTCAAGATACTAATTGTTCTCCACCCTCCATCCCACCCTGGCAGATTCTATCCACATCACAGAATCCCCTCCCTTTTTAAAATTGGTTTGGAGAAAAAGAAGCAGCTCCTAAAATTCATTCTGTATCATAAGCAAAATGTCCTAGGCTTATTATCAGATAGACAAAGTTGACAGAGTTTGATTGTTATCTGGTTGGTGAAACAAGAGATCTCATATAATGTAGATGAGAATATTATGTGATGTAACAGTTTTGAGGACAATAATGCTTATTAATATTTAAAATGCACATTCCTTTTGATCTGGAAATGTCACTGCTAGACATTTATCCTACATATGTATTTATATAAAAGCTTAAAATTGTATGGACAGGAATGTTCTTTGAAACATTAGTTACCATCACAAAAAAAGAGGATAATCTGTACATCCATTAAAGGAGAATGGTAAAATCAGTTTTGGTATATCCATAGAACAGTATGTGATCATAAGGAAAGAGCACAAAGATATTTTAAGTGGAAAAGTATATACGATATAATTTATCTAGCTTCAAAGTACATAAATTTATACATTACACAAGAGACCATTCTTGTCTTATGTAGTTATGATATAAACAAATTTCAGTTACCATGATTTAGTTAAATAATATTGGTCACTCAAAACATACTTCAAATTTATTTACCACAGTATATTAACTATGAGCTATTGGATAAAGTACAAGTTTCCCCCCTAGCTCTTCATGATCACTACATAAATAATAGATGCCTCTTATCATCAGTGACCAGTCACCAAGATTTCCTTCCAAATCTGTTGGGGATTAGCCACTGCATTTGTTAGTCAGTTGACATAAACTCCAAAGTATGCAGTTGTGTTGCCTCTGTCTCCAGCAACAAACCCATGTAATGTTACAAAAATGGATACTTGAAAGAGGGAATTAAACTGAACACAGAAAAGAACAGAGCTAACACTGGAATATAAATTCAAATAGAGTTATAGAAGAACAAATGGAGTTATAGAAGAAATAGCTGTCGTTTGTGACACTCCAGATGTGCAGCCAGAGGAATATAGTGACTATGATTCCATCCACATCCATGAGGCAAGTGGTGTAACGAGGACAGTAGTGCCCCAGAGGAAGTGAGGCCAGCCAGAAGCTTCATATTGAAGGAGTGCTTAGAGTTACTTTATGACAGTGAGAGTGCACAGAATACAGTGTAGGAAACTGCCTTAACTTAGAAATATGACAATTTTTTTTATGAAGACATGAAAAAAATACTCCATATCATGAAGCAATGCAACAAAAGAAGGCAAACACTATTCAAATTCATCTTGATAATTTTTTCACAAAGCAATAAGACATTTTGATTCCCAGTTTCTAATGTTTTAAATTACAGTGTACTAAACAGTAGTGCTACTATTTCTTTTGTTTTCCCCTACATTTACAACTTGCCATAAGAGGTTTTGATGTTATGACAAAAATTTTAAAAATACTGGAACAGTCTAATTTTCCCCATTAAACATTAGGATCTCTTTTTTATGGTTTCAGTTTGCCCAGTCATTTGGTCTCATGCTAATGTGCAGCATAAGGACTGCCTGCATAGAAAAATACAAATATATGACATGCATGCTTATATATTATACACATTATACATATATAATAATATAATATAAAATATATAATATATCTTACATATGTATATAAAATGACAGTGTTATTCATGGAATTGTTAATAATAGTTACTTCTAAGCAGTGGGGCTAAAGGAAAGTGGAGGCAAAAGAAAATTTTATGTTCATTTTATACCCTTATGAACTCTTTGACTTTTTTTTTTACAATATAGCCCTTAAGTAAAAATATAAAGAGAAAAATAAGTAAATATATTTTTTAAATGTGTAAATATGATTTGTATTTTATGATTTTATTAAGAATTTCAAAAGAATTTATAACACCAAAAAGGTAAAAATCTATTGCTACAAGCTCACATTAATACTATTCCCAAGCAGAAAAATTGTAAAATATGCAGTTGTTTTTAGGCATAAATATGATCTGAGTTGTTGGTTTCGTCTGTCTGTGAGGAGAATTGGCTTAAGAACAAGTCCAGCTGATGGTGATGTTCAAGTTCAATTTGTAGACAGATGCCCTAGACAAAATGCCTCTAAAATGTCTGATGACTAACATGCATCTGTTTAGAAAGCAGTGGGGTTGAATAAAAGTATGACCTTGTGCACAGCAATGAAAATTTACTGGCTGGCAAACAAATGCCAACTACCTAGTAAGGAACATTTGGAGAAGTAACTTTGAGGTTACTGGCACATTTACCCTGCCAAGACTTAGATATGAGAGAATGAAAGTTCCCACAGTGAGAAGCTTGGGGACAAACCATTGAGCCAGCATGGCCAAACAGGATTTGATCTGAGAGAGTCCATGGGGTAAAAAGATACTGACATATTTCTAAATCTATCCAAACAAAGGTTTTTATCTTCTATCATAATCTCTGAGGCCTCCTCGGTAGGTTAGGAGGTCCTTCAGAAGCTCATTATAACTGTGTCCAAGAAAATGATCATCCTAGATAATAGTTGTGGTGGTAAAAACTGATTTTATTTATTACTATTACAATGGGGAAAAGAGGCTTCAGTATAGAACTCAAGCTTTGGTATAGAACTGAGCTCAATTATTAATATAGCATGGAAAAATGGGAATTTATAGCCAAGGAGCAAGATGAGAAAATAAGAGGAAACATTTAGGAATAAGGGGGATTCTGACTCAACTGACCTAAGAGGATTCTCACTAAAAATAGCCAGGGTAATCAGACATCACCTGGGATGGAGTAGAGGATGAAGAACCTGATCTAATATGATCAGATACTGAGGTCCAGAGAATCTGGCTAAAATGACTTAGCATGGATCTAACTAAAAGTGAATTTTATAAGGAAGTGCATAGATAGGCTTAGAAGTTTCAGGAACTTGACTAAAGTTTGGTCAAACAAAGAATCATTGTCATCAGAAAAGCTTCGTAAAAGACTCAGTAGTGGTCGGGATTGACTAGATAATCCTGAAGTAGGCAAGATAAAAGCCATCAATCAGCATTACATATGTGTAATTATATTCAATGTCCAAAACAATTCTTTGATTGTTTTAGTACTCTAATATTGCTGAGGTAACTGAGCTTTAAGGCAATTAAGTATCTTGTCCATATCACATAAATGGTGAATGGTAGATCTGGGACTTGAAGTCTAATTCAGAAGTTCTACACGTACCCACCTAGGTATGCTGTCCTCGCTAAAGGGTTTGAAAACACCTCTGGGCTGTATGTGTTTTGCCTTGTCTTTTGTTTACTAGATTTCTTGCTAATTCTGGTTTATCTAAGTTGGTTCTAAGTTGAGATCCAAGTTGTTTCTATCATTTCCAACACTGGCTTACAAGGTCTCTGGGTACTGACATCTAGAGGCAGATGGAGGAAGAGAGAGAGTGGCAGATATTATGGGAAGTTTTTATGCATCAGGCCTGTAAATGGCACAGCTAGTTTCCCCCATAATTTACCTATCAGGTAGATTGGCTATACTTCACTGCAAGGGAGTCTGGGAAATGTAGACTTGCTGTGGGCCCAGGAGGAAAGGGGAAAATGTTTGGTGAGTAACTGGTCAGCATTGACCCCCTTGTTTTTTTTCTATAGTTCTTTGAATTTAAGCATAATAAATAAATGGTGTCACCTACTAAGTGCCAAATACCATGCCATGTTCTGACGATATACAGATGGATAAGACTGAATCTATGTCTCCAAGTCTAACAGGAAAATATATATATACACACACAAATGCAATGCAGATGGCATTCTCATAGCAAGTACTCTTCTAGCCTGTTCTCTTAGGCTGCATGTATAAACGGTGGAATACTCTGTAGTTCAGAATTAGTAATTTGGCTTCTTTTGAGTTCCCAGAATTTTCTGTTCCATGATCTAAACTTCAGTCTCAATATAGAATAACTTTAGCCCCAATGAAAAACTTCAAATAGGAAAACTCATTTGTAGATACCCCAGTGCAACATGAAAGTCACTGTGCACCTCCCACAACTTACTTTCATATTATTAAGCTGTTTTTTTTATCAGGATAAAAGTGCTTCCTTGCCAGGGCTGAAGGTGGGACCTTTTGGAAGGTGCTGCCTAACCTTTAGGCCAGCTACTGACTGGGTCGTGTGGGTGGCAGGATGAGCAAGTTATTCTCACAAAGTCACTGAGGATGGGGGTATTGTTTTGAGACCTAGAAAGTTTTGTTAGAGAATTCATCAATCTTCTTTCTTAATACCTCTACACAAATTATGTGCTGTCTCTTAACATAAATATTCTCAGTGCTTAAAGCTCATCTGTTATTAAGCTAACTTATTTTACCTAAACTAATGAGGACTATAAATGAGCTAAGATGCTCAATGGCATTTTTAGCACACACATACACACACAAAATAGTTTTTAAGATAATTTTCTTGGCTTCCTATTCCTTTGAGAACATATTTTTGAAGCTTCCAGGAGAAAAGGTTCATAAATAAAAAAGCAAAAATCCAGCATAGGACTGTGGTGGATGGTGTTTTAGGCCAATTGCCCACAGGTTATTTCCCTTATTTATTGAAACATAAATGATGGAGATTTTATTTTGCTCTGCCTCAAGAAAAGGAATTAAGGTAGTTTGCTATAGAACATACATCCCTGTAAATAAAAAATATGGATTTTCTAAAAAATAAAGTCAAGTGGAAAATAAATATAGAATGGGAAGATAGAACCAAAGGGAAAACTGATATGCCACTAGCCTCAAACTGGAATAGACAAATACATTTTCAGGGAATGTTAGTTTTCTGTGAGCATTTAGTAGTTTCATGTTTGACTTTCATGGTAATTTAAAAACTAAGAACCTTTTGGACACAAATTGTCAACAGCTATGTAAAAAAATTTCAACATCTTTAGCAGTCATAGAAATGTAGATCAAAGCTACACTAAGATTTCATCATCGTCTAATAGAGGAAAAAGTAGGCTCAAATCTTTATCCTGTCGGATTAGGCCCTGACTTCTTAATAAGACTCCTCATGTGCAAGAAATAAAATCAAGAATCAATAAATGGGATGAATTCCAACTAAAAAGCTTCTTCTCAGCAAAAGAAACAATCAATGAGGTAAATAGAGAGCATACATTTTGGGAGCAAATTTTTGCCATGCACACATCAGATAGAGCACTAATCTCTAGGATATAGATAGATCTCAAAAAACTTAACAACAACAACAAAAAACAACCCAATCAATAAATGGGCTAAGGAGCTGAATTTTATATCTTATTCTTAGAATAAGATATAAAATTGATCAACAAATGTATGAAAAAATGTTCAACCTCTCTTGTAATTAGAGAAATGTGAATCAAAACTAAGATTTCATCTCACGCCAGTCAGAATGGCAGTTATCAAGAATATAAACAACAATACGTGTTGGCAAGGATGTGAGAGGAAAAGGCACACTCACACATTGCTGGTGGGACTGCAAATTGGTGCAACCAATCTGGAAAGCAGTATGGACATTCCTTAGAAAACTTGGAATGGAATCACTGTTTGTCCCAGCTATCCCACTCCTCGGTCTAAACCCTACAGAATTAAAAACAGCATACTACAGTGACTCAGCACTTCAATGTTTATAGAAGGACAATTCACAATTGCTAAACTGTGGAAGCAACCTAGATGCCCTTCAATAGATGAATGGATAAGGAAACTGTGGTATATATACACAGTGGAATATTATTCAGCATTAAAAGAGAATAAAATCATGGCATTTGCAGGAAAATGCATGGAGTTGGAGAACATCATGCTAAGTGAAGTAAGCCAATCCCAAAAAACCAAAGGCTGAACGTTCTCTTTGATAAGTGGATGCTGGTCCTTAGTGGGGGGAGGGGGAGGATGAAAGAACTTTAGCTAGGCAAAGGGGAAGATGGGGAGGAGAGGGGGCACTGGGACAGGAAAGATGGTGGAATGAGATGGACATCATTACCCTAGGTACATGTATGACTGTAAATATGGTGTGACTTTATATTGTGTACAACCAGAAAAATGAAAAATTGTGCTGCATTTATGTACAATGAATCAAAATGCATTCTACTGTCATGTATACCTAATTAGAATAAATAAATTTTAAAAAACCACAAAGGTCATCAAAGAAAAATATATATATATAGGCCCCACAGGGAAAACAAACCTGGAAGCCTACTATTAGAACTTGCTTGTTATTGGCTAGTGCCAATTTCAGGAGCTCTCTAGTTTCCAAATGACTACAAATGATTTTTAATATCTCTTTTGACTGTACACAGAAATATATGAAATTTATCTAAAAACACATGTATTATAAATCTGAAGGACTGAACTCTATATTAGGACTCAGATATTGAGAAGAAGCTGGAACAATAGAGAAGCAGTTGCTTTTACGCTTTAGTACAGAGATATGGAGAAAAGTTACTGTTCTTTTTTTTTTTTTTTGGTACCGGGGATTGAACTCAGGGGCACTCGACCACTGAGCCACATCCCCAGCCCTATTTTGTGTTTTATGTAGAGACAGGGTCTCACTGAGTTGCTTAGTGCCTCGCTGTTGCTGAGGCTGGCTTTGAACTCGCGATTCTCCTGTCTCAGCCTCCCTAAGTGCTGGGATTACAAGCGTGAGCCACCGCGCCCGGCTAAAGTCACTGTTCTTTAGTATAAGTTTTATAACAAAAGTGAAAAATAAGTTATGGATATTAATACTAGGATTTTAAGCATATATAAAGAATTAATATATCTGTTGAAACCATTATTGAAAAATTCATAAAGATTTCACATAAATTTGGTACAATTTTATTGAATTTATTAAAAAATAAAAGATCAGGTGGTTGTACCTTTGCTTTGGTCCACTACTAAGTCATTTAATGCTGTGTATCATTCAATGTCTTCTATCAAAGGATGCTGTAGATATGTTGGTGTTCAACTCTTGCTTTAGTGATGATGGAATATTGTCCAGGATGTTGAATTTGCATTAATCAGCATCACTTTGATAGGTATTCTGCAGCAAAATTTAGTTCGTATTTAACTACCAGTCAAAGTTCTCCTCCTGAGTTTGTCTTCAGTCGTGTGGAACATAATTCTTACAAACTCTTGAGTTTTTCTTAAATTATGTACAAGTTGTTTGTTTGTGTTTTGTTGTTGTTGTTGTTATGTTTTTTTGAGTTCTATATATATCCTGGAGGTTAGTGCTCTATCTGATGTGTGTGTGGCAAAAATTTGTTCCCAGAATGTAGGCTCTCTGTTCATTTCATTGATTGTTTCTTTTGCTGAGAGGAATCTTTTTAGTTTATGTCCATCCCACTTATTGATTCTTGCTTTTATTTTTTGTGCTTTAGGAGTCTTGTTAAGGAAGTCAGGGCCTAATCTAACATGATGAAGATTTGGGCCTACTTTTTCCTCTATTAGGTGCAGGGTCTCTGGTCTAATTCCTAGGTCTTTGATCCACTTTGAGTTGAGTTTTGTGCATGGTGAGAGATAGGAGTTTAATTTCATTTTGATGCATATGGCTTTCCAGTTTTCCCAGCACCACTTGTTGAAGAGGCTATCTGTTCTCCAAAGTGTGTTTTTGGTACCTTTGTCTAGTATGAGATAACTGTATTTATGTGTGTTTGTCTCTGTGTCTTCTATTCTGTGCCATTGGTCTACATGCCTATTTTGGCCAATACCATTCTGTTTTTGTTACTATAGCTTTGTAGTATAGTTTAAGGTCTGGTATTGTGGTGATGCCTCCCGCTTCGCCGTTCTTGCTCAGGATAGCTTTAGCTATTCTCGGTCTCTTATTTTTCCAAATGAATTTCATGATTGCCTTTTCTATTTCTATAAGGGATGATGCTGGGATTTTAATTGGAATTGCATTGAATCTATATAGTGCTTTGGGTAGTATGACCATTTTGACAATATTGCTTCTGCCTATCCAAGAGCATGGGAGATCTTTCCATCTTCTAAGGTCTTCTTCAATTTCTTTAGTGTTCTGTAGTTTTCATTGTAGAGGTCTTTCACCTCTTTTGTTAAATTTCTTCCCAGGTATTTTATTTTATTTTTTTTTTGAGGCTATTGTGAATGGGGTAGTTTTTCCTAATTTCTCTTTCAGAGGATTCATCACTGATGTATTTGATTTATGAGTATTTATTTTCTATCCTACTACTTTGCTGAATTTATTTATTAATTCTAGAAGTTTTCTGGTGGAATTTCTTGGATCCTCTAAGTATAGTATCATGTCGTTGGCAAGACAACCTTTGTGTTTTATAACCAGTTCCCTTTTTGTTACATTGATAGCTTCTGGTTTATCATTTGTTCCTTGCTTCTTCATCATCTATTTAATAATTCCCCAACCAAATGACTCTAGCTAGAAGCATGATTGGGTAGAAATGACTAGACTCTTTAATGTTTTTCCTATCTAATTATCTTTGTTTTGATATTGTACTGTGATTGTGGTTCTCACTGTGTACCTCATGATAATCCAGTTACACAAGAGGGCATGTTCACCTGGTGGAAATGATGTAGGGGACTTCCTGTAATTGTGACAAAGGCAAATTGAGCCATAAATACATTAGTAGATAAAGTGATATTTATGTCTTAATTTGGAAATTATTGGTAGGAATATTTGACAACATAGCCACCTATATGGTACTAATATCCATGCCTGAAATGGAGAACATCATCCTGGTGGTCCCATTTTTCTCATATATCACCAATCAAGCCTAAGACTTACCACCTAAACAGCTCTACCTGTTGATGCTCTAGACTTCCTGCTACTCTTCTAGTTCAGGCCACCATTATTTCTTGTCCATATTATCTCAAATTCCGTCTGACTCTTCTTCATCATTCTTTTCATGCCCTCTTCAATCCACAGTCACACAGAAGAGTAATCTTTCTAAAACATACTGTGGTCACATCTTTCTTTCTTATGCTGAAAACTTACATGACATCCCTTATCTCCAGGATTAGGAGTGAACGCTTTATGTGACTTCTAAAGTCTTCGTAATCTGAATCTGCTTGCCTTGGATTTTTCTCATCCCATTGCCTATCCTCCATCTCTCATCCCTCTCCAGCTCCTACCTTCTGCTCAAGCCACACTGAATTTTTTCTCTATTCCTTGAAACATCTATGTAGTCTCTCACCTCTGATCTCATGATATCTGTTTCCTCTGCTCAAATATTCTTCTCCCTATCATTTCCCTCAGGTCTCTGCCACAGTGTCACACTTTGGATTAAATTTATCCTGGTACCCAAGGTGGTGCTAGGTGCTCTTCCCACCATGGTTCATAGCCTCCCACTCAGTAGCACATGCCACTGTTACAATATACTTGTCAGTAATGGCCTCCAGATGTGGGCTGCTTGGAGGAAAAGAATAAGGTCTTGAGGGGAAAAGAAAACTGTCTCTGATATACAGATACATATAAATATCTTGACCATGAGCACCCAGCAACAAATTCCCTGGCATTGTGTTGTAAAAGAAAGGCACTATGGTACAGTGGAAATGGCAAACTGGGCTTGATCTGGCCTCTTCCTCATTGACAGCTATGAATGAGATCTTGGACAGGTTATTTACTCTTCCTGAGCCTTAGCTTTCTCATCTGTAAATGGGGATAAGACCATCTACTTTCAATATTGTTGTAAGAGGTTAAATAAAAATGACATACAGAACTTAGCACAAGAACTGGAGATATAGCCATGGTAGAGCACTTGCCTACCTTGCACAAGGCCCTGAGTTTGATCCACAGAACCACAAAAACAAACAAACAAACAAAAAATTTAGCACAATACTTGATGCATATTAGACTACAAGAGGTGGTTCCCCTCCCTTTCAAAATGTGAGATATGGAGGACAAACAGAAAACAATCAACAGAATCTAAGAACTTGAATAATCATGTAAAATTCCAGAGAATGGTAGTGGATATGGGGTGAAGAATGAGTTAGGAATCACTTTTAACTAAAGAGGAATCAATAGATCAAGGTTGTTCTTAAACTGATGCACTCTGTAGTTTGGGCCTCAGGATGGAGGCGAAAGAAGATGGTGCTCTTTAGGACCCTAATGCAAAATACAGGATCCCAAGGCAACTCCACTATGGGTGGAAAAAATGTGAGGATAGTGGTAGTGGACATTGCAATAGGCATATGAATCACCTGAGGATATTGTTTAAAATGCAATTCTGATTCAGTAGATCTGGGTGGGGCCTGAAAATATGCATTTCTAACAAGTTCCCAGGTAATGCTGGTGTTGTTAATTCACTGAAAATATTTTGAATATAAAAGATGTAGAAAATAATCATGTATTGTCCTTCTTATTAGTGTATTAATATGGAAAAATTATTAACTTCCTAGAAATGAAGTGACAATTCTTTAGGGGAAGAGTACTCAGTGAATTTTGAAAGAGACTTCTCTAGTAAGCCACTTGGGTTGAGTTGGGGTGCCTCACCAAAATACATGCTGAAGTAATAATAGATAAAGTTTAGGAGTCCCACTGACTCTAAGCCCTTTTTGTCTATCCATCAGGATGAGTGGGGTATCTGAGTTTGTCAACAGAGCACAATGGCTTTGCATAAGAGGACAAGGGAGCCAGGGGAAAAGAGTCTCAATAAGGAACTACAAAAATAGGAACTCATAAGCGTGAACATAGATATTTAGAAGTTGTTTGATTGACAATATATTCATTTCCCTTCATCCCTTTCAAGGAGTCCTTTGACTTGTTCACCAATGGCTTTGTGTATATAATTTCTATCTTTCATTCTTCACAGAGGGAGAGGGTTTGATGAGGTGATGAGGGATGAGGGGACAGCTCACAGCAGGTTATGCTAGCCTAGAAGGACCCTGCTAGGTTCTCTTTAGCAGCTGGCGAGTGGTGGGCAGGCAGGAGGCGAGGGTGGAACATATCCCATCTTCTATTGCTGAGTAATATGACTCTACTGCTATCAAAATCAGTAATTAAACCAAAGAGCAATAGTAGGTTGGCAAAACCACAGAGGAAGACAATGATAAGGGAGACAAGAGAATTAGGATGCTTGGAAAAGGTTAGCAGTGCCTGGAGTATTTACCTAGAAGAGAGGAGGCTAAGAAACAAAGCCATTGTGAAATCAAATTTTATTTGCCATTTTCAAGCTTGCTTTATTTCACAGTCTCATGAAGCCATAATTCCAGGAAATGGTACAAGTTTTAAAACAGAATGTTAGCCTGAGATCCATAAAAGGACTTTAAAAGGCAGTGTTTTAGAATCTCCTAAAATTATATGCAAAAATTATATGTCTCTGCATATGCATATTTTTCTAGGGAGAAGCTACTTAGCTCTTACTGAATTGTGTATCACATGGTATTATAAAAGGTGGTTCTGAATGACCAAATTCAAAATGAGGCTAGTGAGAGATCTGTCTTTGCTATTCTTGCCTATGAAAATAAGGAAAAGTAGAAAAGAACTAGGGAATCTTATCAATGAAAAATCAGAAGTTGGTCCAGAGTTACACTGCCATTCATTTAAAAATTGTAAAATGCAATCAAAGGAGGATAAAATTTTTATGTCTTTTTAGGAAAGTAAAATTAATCTCCCTTGATATTATTCAACAGAAAATAAAGGCCAGCTATTCTTCATATCCATGGTAAAATACAAAAACAAAACATGACATCAGACTCTATCAAAACAAGCTCAAGTTAGATCAGTAGTTTTGTCCCCCAGAGAGAATTTAGGAATGTTTGGAGGTATTTCTGGTTGCCTCTACTAGGGATATGCCACTGGCATCAAGTAGATAGAGACCAAGAAAGATGCTTAATATCCTAACAATGGGTGGGACAGCTTCCCCATAACACAGAATTTCCCAGCTCAAAATGTCAATAGTGCTGAGATTGAGGGAAAAAATACAGACTTCCTGACTGTGAGGAGTTTGAACAACTGAAATAAGCATGAAATAAGTATGAAATAATAATATGAAATAAGCATCCTAGCAATTTTCAAAATTTCTTTCTCTGAGATTTTTAATGATAAAGAATCTCACTCCTACTTTGCAAAAATAACCATAATTTTCAGCAGAGTTGAAGGCACACTACAGAGAAGCAGCTGATATGATAAAGGAGACTAGATCTTGTTCATCTTCACATAATCCTTATAGTTCCCAGAATATAGCATGTACTTCATAGGTGTTTACAGAATGAATAACACTCTCTGTGGATATTCTTTTTTTTTTTGTGGTACCGAGGACTGAACTCAGGGGCACTCGACCACTGAGCCACATCCCCAGCCCTATTTTGTGTTTTTTTATGTAGAGACAGGGTCTCACTGAGTTGCTTAGCGCCTTGCTATTGCTGAGGCAGGCTTTGAACTCGCAATTCTCCTGTCTCAGCCTCCCTAAGTGCTGGGATTAAAGGCTTGCACCACCATGCCCGGCTTCTGTGGATATTCTTAATGAAATGATAATTTAACTGCTCTGGTGTCAAATGTTTTTCTTGGTAGAAAGATAATTATATTTTATCAAAATGAAATTGTAGAGATATTTAGATAGGAAAGCAATTGCCCTGGTCTGGAATTCAGCCAAAGTGGCAGCAGGAGCCTGTTGGAAAGCAACAGCAATTCCTAATAGGGAATCATCCATATAAGCCTTTCCAAGAACAAGTGAAGTTGGTCCATCCCCTTTTCGGAAAGAGAGGTGTCATCTTCTCAAGCAGCAGTACCAAAGTGACTAAGGGGTTATAGAGATCATTTTATTTTGGTTAGAGTGTCACAGCTGGCCTTGGGTAACAGAAATCCCCATGTATCTTGGCTACCTATTGGAAACATGAAAAGGAAAGCCTGGTATGGTAGTGTATACCTGTAATCTCAGCTAGTCAGGAGGCTGAGGCAGGAGGATCACAAGTTCAAAACCACCCTGGGCAACTTACTGAGATCCTGTCTCAAAATAAAATAAAAGGACTGAGATCTAGCTCAATGGTAGAGCACTTGCTAGCATGTATGAGGCCCTGGGTGGGATCCCCACTACTACACAAAAAAGAAAGAGAGAAAAAGGAAGTGGAATGAAATCTCTTTAGGGGTCACATGTTCACACTGAAATATTGTAAGTGATAAAGGGGAAATAGAAAATTGTATTAGCATTTGAACAAAATAATCACACCACATGAGAATCACCATTTTTGGAGGTCACACAAATGACAATTCAATGAATACATTTATATTCTACTTGTAAAATCGTGTCTTTTGAAAGGAAGAAGATGTGATTGGTGTTTAATGAGCTAAATTGCTAAAATTTAAATTCATAAGAACAATTTGTAAATTTATGAACATGGTGGGCATAAAACCCTCAACATTAACCTTTAGTATGTTGGAAACATGGAATAGATGCCCATTT
>CM053399.1:126270185-126280899 GCA_028644305.1 Xerus rutilus | reverse complement strand
TTTTTTTTTTTTTTTTTGGTACTGGGGATTGAACTCAGGGGCACTCGACCACTGAGCCACATCCCCAGCCCTATTTTGTGTTTTATGTAGAGACAGGGTCTCACTGAGTTGCTTAGTGCCTCGCCATTGCTGAGGCTGGCTTTGAACTCGCGATTCTCCTGTCTCAGCCTCCCTAAGTGCTGGGATTACAAGCGTGAGCTACCGCGCCCGGCTCCATTTTATTCTTAATGAATAATTAGAAAGCATTTTACACTGTTATAGACATTTAGGAGTTGTGGTTCTGAATTTTTAAATCAGCGATTAGTCATCTACTGGATATTCAGTGCAAGCACTGTACTCACAGTGTGTTTTCCTGAGCCAGACTGATTAAGTAGCTAATTATAGTGCTAGCTGTTGCAGCTATGGTTTCCAAGCCTAAAGATATTCATAATAGTTAGACATGGCTATATTTGGTAGTGTTTTGCTATCGCTGAGATACAGGGAGAATGATATGAGGTTGTAATCTCTCTCATTAGTGGTGAAAGAAATGAAAAGTGTGCATGCATAAGTCTGTACTCAGTAAAAACAAATGTAGTGTCAACTGTGCAAAATCAGATTTTCCTCAGAAAAATCAAATGAATGCAGTTAGCTGCCCTTCCTGAAAAAATTTGGTAAGATACAACAAGGTTGACCTTTGGGTAGGTCAAATGTTTCTCACATAGAATTTATCAAAATAAAAGGTAAATCTTTATTCCACCCACTCAAGGGAACAAAGCACCATCAAACTAAAGCTTAAGAAGTTATGGTTTTCTTTTGTTGTTGTTCCATAACTGAGACCATAAAGAATTCTTCTGGGGGCTGGGGTTGTGGCTCAGTGGTATAACGCTTGCCTAGCATGCATGAGGCACTGGGTTCGATCCTCAGCACCAAATACAAATAATAAATGAATAAAATATTTAAAAAAAAAAGAATTCTTCTGTATGTGATGTATAGATCCTAAAGTCTAACACAACATTCCCTGATAAAATGAAGGCTTAGAATAGCTCCAGATGGCTCCTTTAGTCCTTGAGGAAGGGGTTCTGAAATAATAATTTTTAAAAATGTCTTAATCAAATTGAAGTCGCCTGGGAGAAAGATATGGAAGTCCCAAGCTTCATCTTAAGCTGTTCTATGCTTTGTGTGTTTCTTGAGAAGAATCCTTGGGCCTCAGGGTTAGCTGCCCAATAAATTCAGAAATAAATTCAATTAAAAATAAACCTAGAGTAAGAAAGAGATTTTGTTTTTTTAATAGAGAGCCATTTTCCTGGGATTGGGCCTTTAATGGAACTGAGTCCAGCAAGTCCATGTTCCACTCCCTGCTGGCTCATCCAGAACTTGATAGTTGTGTGATTAGTGTGAAAAATTCAAACTCAGACCCAGTGGATCATGAAGATCACAGAAAAGATACTAATTTTATTGGCAGTAAAAAGAGAATCATTAAAACAGATCCTCTCTCACATGTTGAACAACAGTTCTGTTTAAAAAGACTGCCTCCATGATCAAAGTGAATATCATTAAAAATGGACAAGCTAACACTATTTGTCTCCTGATACGATGTACGGAGAAGGACACAGCATTACTTCTTTAGTTTTCCTGTCCAAAATGCATAACCTGAATCTCCTCATGCAGAATCATTGAGCAAACTCAACCTGACAGATATTTTAAAAAGTGGTTAACTTGTAGTCTTTGTAAGTATCAAGGCCAAAAACAGAAAGAAAGGTTGAGAAACTATTGCAGACTAATGAGACATGACAAATAATACAATGTGTGATACAAGATTAGATCTTGGACTGGGAAAAAACAAATGACTAGAAAAGATGTTATTAGGCAATTGGTGAAAAATGAATATGGAATGTGGGTAATAATAGCATTGCATTAATACTAAATTTTTTGGTTTTGATCATCATACTATGATAATATGATATCCTTTATCTTATGAGATACACACTGAATTATTTAGCAAAGAAGCTTAATGCTTCCAAATTTATCTTCGACTGATCTAAGGGGAAAATAGCTAGAGCTAGAGCTAGAAATAGAAACAAACAGAAGTGTGTGTGTGTGTGTGTCTGTGTGTGTGTGTGTGTGTAGCAATTATGGAAACATAAGCAATTGGTGAATCTGTGTAAAAAGTATACAGGAATCCTCTGTACTAGTATCAAAAAATAAAAATTTATGTTAGAAGGCTGCCATTAATTGGTCACAATAAGCAATTTTTACACACATAATAATGTATAGGTAATTTTATTTCTACTAAATCTCCCAAAGTGAGATTGATGGATCAAGGAAAACTCCCTTACTTTAAAAAACAAGTTTATATGTAGGGAATATTATAAAAGCAACAATTCAGGAAAACTAGTGACCAGAAGAAGTAGTTTTGGATTTTTTCTTGTTATTTCATTCTGCAGATGGCATCTATGCATAGTCTTGTGTGTTTTCATTCATCATTATAAGTACCACTGGACTAACTCAAAGAAGGGCTGCTTTGAGATGCTCTATCAGGTGGTAGCAGAAGCAAATGATCAGAAACAAATGATTGTCATAAACAATGTGTCCTTCTTCCTCAGCTTCAATACTTAAAAGGATGTTGTATTTGGAGGGTGTCTGCAAAGGAAAAGAAAATATTTTAACAGATAAAGAAGACCAGATAAAGAAGAAAAAGCTGCAAGAGTCTCTATTAGAATCTAAAGTTTGGGGTCATACTGACTGGCACTTGACTTTAGTCTTCCCTCCCAAAAGGGGTACAAACCTCAGCTAGGTGGAGAGAGGTAGATTCTACCTAGACCAGTGCATCTTGAGGTCCCCTGGGGAGATGATCATTTTAAGAATAGCGATAGTCACAACATACTAGATGCCAAGTTCTTTACCAAAATCTTTTTGATAAGGCAAGCCTCTTTCTGCACTCCTTGCCCTGACTGAAGTTGAAAAATGTGTTCCTTCTTTCTTTTTTTTTCAGATTTCAAATAAATCTTTACATATCTGGTAGAATACTAACACTCTCATGGCCTCCAACACATACACATACACATGCACTCTTATCATGTAAGAAATCTGGCAATAAGGAAGAAACTGCTTGAATATGGAGCCAAGTGACCAGGCAGAGTGGTTTTTCAGCTAATGTAGAAAATCTGAATGAAAAGTAGGGTCAGGAAAGAAGTCAAGTGTTATTAATTCAAAAGGAGCAGGGTTCAAGCCACATTAAGAAGAGAACATACGGGCTGGGATTGTAGCTCAGTGGTAGAGCGCTTGCCTCGCATGGGTGAGGCCCTGGGTTCGATCCTCAGCACCACATACAAAGCAATAAAATAAAAATACATTGTGTCCATCTACAACTAAAAAATATTAAAAAAAAAAGAAGAGAACATACTATTATGTAGGTTAGATAAGATAGTCTTTTGGAGAAATTGCTTCTCTTGCAAAGTTTGTCTATAAGGAACTTATGAAAGCAAACCAGAGGCAGGCTCTGTGGGAGGTGAAGAGCCCTCAGCCCTCACTCTTCCTGACATGGGATATAACAGCATCTATGGAAGAGGGAAGAGAGGAAGCCTCTGCTGGCATCCAGCTGAAACCAAAGGTGGAAGACTATTCCACGCTCAGGAAAGGGTTGGACCCAAATCTTTATATCCTGGCAGGGAGAGTGGGCAAGACAGAAGGGGGTTTGGGAGGTAGACAGGGAAAAGGTGGTACCTGAACAGAGGAGAAGATGGGAAGATAAGGACATAGATAAAGAGTCGAGCAGGAAGTGAACATTTCTAAAGATACTCTCTCAAAGTCCCAAACATGGAGGATATAAAGAAGAATGTTCACTTTAAAAAAAGATATAATTCTTATTCTTGCTCCTGACTCTTTACTGCTTTGGATCATATATAAATCTTTCAGGAAGGCAATTATCTCAATCTTTCCCATTAAGAGACCTAGGAAGAGGCTAGGGTTGTGGCTCAGTGGTAGACCACTTGCCTAGCATATGTGAGGCACTGGGTTCAATTCTCAGCACTGTATATAAATAAATAAATTAAATAAAGGGTAAAAAAGAGTCCTAGGAAGGTAGGAAAGTTAGGATAAGGAAAAGTATCCCTGTTGTTTCTGATGGGCACCTGCTCCGTCTCACAGTTGACTATAGGGAGGGGAAGAATCATTATGAGCCAAGGATCCGGTAGCCTGAGGGAGAATATGATGATTCCCTAACTGCCCAGTTCACCCTCTCCAGAGGCTCGTGGAAATACCTAACTGAAGCCAGAAAGGTTAGACACTTCCATGAATATAAGCGTTTAAACCCAACTAGCAGTTTAAGACTTTTATGTATCACCTAATCTATACAGAGTCTGGGGTCCGAACTATCACAAAATCCACTCATGCAGTTTCTGGCACATAGTATGAATTATTGCATCCCATACATTATATGAATTATTGTATACAGTACATAGAAGATTTTTGCATATTTTAGCCGCATCCTCTACTTTTCCCCTTTTCAAATGTTATTCTTTACAATTTGGAATGTCTTAGAGTTTATTAAGCACGACTCTATCTTGTTTACAACCAGAGAAATGGAAAATTGTGCTCCATATATGTACTATGACTTGAAATGCACTCTTTTGTTTTAAAAAATAAATTAAAAAAACAAAATATACCATGATCTTTTAGAAACTTATATATGTATCTGGTTTCCTCTAGCTAGAATGTCTCTTTTCTTCTTTACTGGGAATTTTTAATCAATGTAGGTTTTGGCTCATTCCAATGGATAGTATTTATTCTGGGAGCATTTATGGAATGAATGAATGAATAACTCCTTCATGTCCACATGGAGATAATGTATCCCTTCTCTTTATCTTTTATATATGTCAATCATTTTACTTATGGTTGTCTCTTTACTATAGGCAGATTAAATGGTTGTCACTATTATCTGGCAGAATAAATAGAATAATACCTAAAATATTGTAGATGTTCAACAAATTCTCATTGAATTGATTTGAACCATTGTTTGCTCTTGAACATTTGCTTATCTACTACATTTGGGCATTATGTAGTCTGTGAATCTGTCCTCAAATGCAGTTACCTTCATGATGTGGCTTCCTGGTTTCATATAATGTGATTGTCCTGGGCAGAAATTAACATATTACTAGAGCCTAAGACCAAGAAGTATAATCAACTGATAAATTTTAATTTAGATCTTTCTCTTGAACTCTAAACTTTTAGTTAGCTCAAGATCCAAAGAATCTTTGGAAAAGTAGACTCTAACATCATATTTCACAAACAGGCTTTTGAGTTTCAGCAGCCTTTGGAAGGCCTACATGGCTCTGTGAGACCTCCAAGTAGGTTGAATCCTCTTCCCTCATAGCCTGTGAGTTCTGGCCTGTGAGTCATCTCTCCCCACCCCTGCCACATTTGTATAGGAGGGAAATCCAGTGCTTCCTTTTATAGGTAGAGACATTGTGAATGAGCAACCCAGATGAGACAGGATAGCATAACTATTAGGAGACTAGATTTTGGAATCAGCCCTGGGGTGGAATCTTAGCTCCATTCCACATCAGATGTGCAGTTATGGGGAAATTACTGAACCTCTCATAGCCTCAGTAATATGATCTAAAAAGTGTAGGAGGGGTAGGGTAATAAACAATATCTATGTCACAGGGTTTTCATAATGATTCAGTGAATTAATGTATATAAAACATGCAGCCTAGAATAGATTAGCTGCTGGGTCATTTATATCAAAGTTTGTAATGACTGAGCCTAGCCACCTCAATGAGCTTAAGTGAACTTATTTTAATTTTATATGTACAAGTCCTTTCTAAATTAACATCTGTTTGTACCCCTACACTAACCCCTTTTCTAGCTTCTACTTCCTTGAAAAATCTAGGAGGTGTTTTTTCCAAATGTGTTATCTGAGGCATCTCTTCTTTTCTAGGAGCAACTCATAGCTCCAAAGCTATCTAATGACATTTTGACCATTATTTCTTCAAATGCTTTTCCTGCCTTATTCCTCATTCTGTGTTCTAGGACTCCAATTATATATATGTGAGACAATTTCATATTGTCCCAAGGTACTGGAGGCTTTTTTATATTTTATCAATCTTTCTCACCTTATTCTTAAGATAATTGTTATAGATCTGTCTTCATGGTCACTGATTTATTTGCCATCTTATATCTTCCATGAAATTCTTATGGAAAATTTTTTGTTTGTTTTTGTCCTTATGCTTTGTTAGGGAAGATCTATGGAAAGTCCAAGATGTTTTCCACACTCATCTGACTTGGCAGGACTCAACTTCTAATCTCTAGCTCTTCTGTGGATCTTGCCAAGATTGATTACAAGCATTTTTAGAGTGAGTCAACAGTGGGAACACTGGGCTTGAAAAAAACCTGAGTAGAGAGGGAATAGGGAATGGATGACACACGGGAAGGGCTGTTAGAGGGAGAAGTAATGTCTTTGTGGCTGTGCAGCCCAGGCCTAGCACTCATGGATAGAGATTAAAAGGAGATGGGGTTTGGCTTAAAATAAAAAGCATTTTCTAATTGCTAGAATAGTCCAAAGGTAAAATGAGTAGTAAGGAAAGAGAAGGGTTTATTGAAACAGACCTGGGCTTGAACCCTGATCTGTTATTTTCTAACACACTTTCTGAGAGAACATAGGTAACTTTTCTAAGCATCAGTGAACATAGATACCTTTGAGAACATAGGTAACATTCCAAGCCTCAGCCTTTGTGTGCTACAAGATATACCATCTAGGATTATTGTAAATAAAAAAGTACTGGACAGAGTACTTGGTATATAGTACACTCAGTGAACATGAGCTGTTTGTCATTAATATTAATGGTATTATTGAGATTACTATTATTAGATAACTTAAAATTTTGATCTTTCAATTCTAAGAATTTGCTTTTAAACTACTCATGGCTACCTACAAAGATAATCTTTTTTTTTTTTTTTTGGTACTGGAGATTGAACTCTGGGGCACTCGACCACTGAGCCACATCCCCAGCCCTATTTTGTGTTTTATGTAGAGACAGGGTCTCACTGAGTTGCTTAGCGCCTCACCATTGCTGAGGGTGGCTTTGAACTTGGGATTCTTCTGTCTCAGCGTTCCTAAGTGCTGGGATTACAGGCTTGAGTTACTTGGCCTGGCTCCTACAAAGATTTAGTGATAAAAATGTTCATTGAAATCCTATAATTTATGTTTAGTTACATAATTTTTATTAATTATAATGAGATAACACTCTAATGATGCTTGAAACTAAAGTTCCTTCTGAGTGGGGTGATTAGGGGAAATTCTATTTGTATTCACTCTGTTTTTCTTTTCCTCTCAAATTTCTACTATAGGTATGTGTTGTTATAATAAAGAGATTAGTGAAAACAAAGCATGTAAGGAAGGAGTTAGTTCCTCATCCACAGAGGTAAGGTTTATCATTAATTGGCCATAGGGGTGAGTAGAGAAGATGCTACCACTAGGTGGGACTATGAGTGGATAATCTTAAGGTATTTCTTTGTATCCTGAAGCGTTTTAATTCTAAGTGTCAAATAGTTGGTACAAATGGTACAGGAGAGGTGCTATAGGAGATTAGAAGAATCTCTTTCAAAATGGGCTCCGGTTCAAGATGAATCTTAAGAACAGGAAATAAGGACTCCTTTTCTAGAATCCCAGGCTAGATCTGAGGTGCATGAAGGAGTCTAACATCTACATGGCTTGTAAAATGCAGCAATTGGGTATCAGGCATCATTTTTACCCTTGTGGTCTGGGAAATCCTTGAAATTTTTATTTGCAGAGGGAAGCTGAAGAAGAACTGAAAAATACAAATGGCAGAAACTGTCCTGCAGTCACCCTGCAACAACTGGTATTCTAGCTGCTCTCAGTTCACTGGGTACAATAAACTGTCCCTGATGTATGTCAGGAGATTTTCCTTTATTTAGAAATTCGAAACCCACTTCAAAATCTCTTGCTCCATCATTATTTTACAAGCAATTTCTAAAAGGTTCAGGCATCTGCCATTGGTTACTGATCCTTTGCAGGGAAACATCATAAAATTGGAGTAGGTGAATGAGACAGGTGCACTGAAATCATGAATATGTTGTGCCACAGTGTCTGGCCCAGGGCTCCAGGTTTCCACTTTGGATGTCAGGGAATGGGAAGTCTTTTATCTGATATGTTTTGGATATCAATACAGTTCAGATACAGTTGGAGGCTGGAGGTTGAGTGGGTGGGAGTGAGTGTAGGGTCAGTAGATGGTGGTGAGGGCAAGGCACACGGCTCTGTGGATATTAGCCTGCTGGTGTTAGAATCTCCCCACAAGAATGAAACCTTGCTAACCAGTCTTTGAACATGCAGGAGAGCCGGGAAACCATGGTTTAGGTCTGGAGGTAAGGCAATGGGTAGCATCTTGCTGTGCAGAGAAGAAATGATAGAGTAACATTGTAAGACAGAAGGCATAGGGGAGGGAGTGGAGAGGAAAGGAGAGGAGGAGGAGGAGAAGGAGGAGGAGGAGGAGGAGGAGGAGGAGGAAGAGGGGGAGAAGGAGAGAAAATGAAACTCAGTGCCATTAGCAAATACTTGACCATAGATAAGAGCCATGGTTTTCTTTGTTAAAGAAAACAAACCTGATATTTACAATTTAGAAAATGATATTTGATCTTCACTTAGAATCTCTAGAAAGTTACTTCCAGTGAGGATGAATTCTGATTCAATGAAGAGTACTGCCTGAAAAGCAGCTTTTCTCCTCCTCTCCCCTTTTTTCCTGGTGGTATTGCTATTGTTTCAAGAGAATGGGATGGAATGTGATGGAAATCCACATCATCCAAGTTTAGCACTCTGGGTTCACCAGAGTGGTAGTGTGGTTCCACAAAGTAAGTGGGAGGAGAACTTGTAAACCTCTCTGACAGGATCTTTGAATAGAGTGCTGAGCAGTGACTGGTTGACGCCCAAAGGCCAAAACTTCTTCCGTACCAAGTGGGGAACAGATGGGACTGTCTTAATGCCCAGCAAGTATGACTGCTTAGTAGCTGCAGACGCACAAACTCCTCCAGCAGGTTCTTGTGAAATGTGTGTAGAGACTGGATGTTCATTGAGATGACAGAGGTAGTCAAGTGGATATTTAGGTATGTGAGTCTTGAAGGAGAAGAATGGGGGGGGTGGAGGGGGTGATTAGGGATTCAGGTTCTCTTCAGGACCAGCTAGCAACAGGCCTCATTTCAGATAGCGAGGGAGCCCATTCTTAATACTAGAGATCTGTTTACCATCCAATGCCTCCCTCTTTACTGAAACTTAAACTCTGAACACAGATGAACTTGTGGTCAATTAACATGAAGGAGAAGCTGATTATCCAGAAAGTCTCTTTTTCTGAAAGTAGATACTCAAATGGAGAAGATCAAGTTATAGTTGTTGCCTAAGAAATGTTATAGGGACTTTTAAGGTCTCTTTTAGACCCATAAATCTTGATTTTTATTTCCTTTCAACCATGGTAATTAATTTTTAATGCAACCAGAGAATTGGAGTTCAGGAATCCTAAAGTATAGCCATGTCTGAACTTGTATGGAAATTGCTTTTGGAACACATACTGTTCTGAAGCTGTTAGTAATTAAAAGTAATCACAACTTCTGCCAGACATGAAGGGTTCTATGTCACCTAAATGTATCATAATAAACAGCTCATGGTAAACCTAGGAATCCGGAAAGATTCCTAGTGAGTGGGAATGTATCATAATAAACAGCTCATGGTAAACCTAGGAATCCGGAAAGATATAAGTCAATAATGAGATAATAGTAGACATAAAGGAAAAAACTAAACTTTCAATTAACTACTTCAAATGTTATTGAAAACTAACGAGATTACAGTAGCTAATAAAAACGTAATCTGGATGGAGTTAATTTTTCTTGTAAGTTCCTTAAGGGTTTCATTCTGAAACTTGTTCTTCAGAATGCTAATGCCAAGAATCCAGTGCAATGAAATCTTGGGCCTTGGGCCAACAGGAAACCCACTTCTGCTCTTTTCAGTTCTTGCTTTGTCTCATGAAGTTTAGCGGCCCCAGGGCATGCCATCCTTTCCTTTCAGAGAACCCACACTATTAACACTGCTTAGGTTTTGCTATTTTCATGATGAGGTTTATGCAGCTACCTCTTGGAACGAGGGCAGATGGGAAAGCAAGTTTAAGTGTAGAATCAGTGAGTCCAGGGAAGGTCAAATTCTGCTGTGTGAGACCCAGCTCACTGGGCCAGATATATTAATTAGGCACTAGTGACACCACCTGGTCGTCTTGGGAATCTTTCCTCATACAATTGGAAAAATGGACAGATTTTTGTTTTCTGCTTAAACTGTGTTAAGCACAGTGAAAGCTATATGGAATATTACTCAGCAATAAGAGAGAATAAAAGTATGGCATTTGCAGGTAAATGGATGGAGTTGGAGAATATCATGCTAAGTGAAGTAAGCCAATCTCAGAAAACCAAATGCCGAATGTACTCGTTGATAAGTGGATGCTGATCCATAATGTGAGGAAGGACATGGGAACAATGGTGGAACTCTGTTCACAGGGGTGTAAGGGGGGAGGGGGCATGGGGACAGCAAGGGTGGTGGAATATGATGGACATCATAGCCCTAACTTTATGTATGACTGCATATATGTTGTGATTCTATACAACTTACAACTAGAGAATTGATATGTTATCCTCTATGTACAATGAATCATTTACACTGTTAACATGTAAGCCTAAATAAAAT
>CM053399.1:126215937-126269685 GCA_028644305.1 Xerus rutilus | reverse complement strand
CTCTGTTATGGGAGCCCAGAAATTTGCAAGTTTAACCAGCTCACGAGGTGATCCTGATTACTCAGAAGTGTGAGATGCACTAGTAGGAGCCTTTGTCTTTAACTCTGACATTTGTCATTCTTCTTCCTTTGGTGTTTCTGAAAAGATTTTTGTCTTTAACAGAATACTCTCTTATAACCAAACTTTCCAGATGGGCATTGGTGATTTGAAATTTGCCCCCTTATTTCTGAAATCATTTTGCTTTGAACCAATTATTATATTTGTGCATAAAAGAGACAGAAGTTTTAATTACATGTAATAGACAGAAATCTTCAAACAACAGCAGAAAGCCACTTAAAA
The DNA here is from genome assembly GCA_028644305.1 of Xerus rutilus. Taxonomy (NCBI): domain Eukaryota; kingdom Metazoa; phylum Chordata; class Mammalia; order Rodentia; family Sciuridae; genus Xerus; species Xerus rutilus. The sequence continues at coordinate 126,269,346 of CM053399.1, read as the reverse complement.
AAGAAACAGTTAAATAATTGTCTAATTAGCACACATCAAGAAGACAAATGTATTCTATTACAACTTCTTAAGGGAGAGTCAATCGTACACCAATTATAATCTTTCTTCTCCTAGTAGCATACAATCAACATGCCTTCCAGGTTTGAAACCTTACCCCAAAATAGAGCAGAGCAGATATTGATTTGTTCAGATGGTGAAGATGAGGTTCTGATAGAGTAGGGAGACTTGTGGGAAGTAACACAAATAGTTGAAGTGCTGAGATTGGAACCAGGTCACCTAAGGCCCTCTCACTGGGTCTGTCTCTAATTTAAATATCTCTCTCCCTCTCTGTCTCTGTCTCTGTCTCTCTCTCACACACACACACCACACACACCTTCCAATCACACACATACACATACACCTTCCACCCTTTGCAGTGTAATGTGATGTATATTGAATATTGGTCTTATATTGTACCCACCTTCTGCAAAAATAATATGACATCCTTTCTCTAGGAGCAAAAAGATACTTGAAAATGCCACTGCATCACCAGGGCCACTGTGAACTGATACATCTTATCTCTGAGTGGCATGATTACAAATGGGGAGGGATGGTGCACACCGAAGTGAAGCAAACAGTCATGATCATTTCAAGGTCCACCAAAACAGCAGAAAACGAGTCAGCTGCCACCATCCAATGGAAATGAAGCACCTCCAGGTTTAGTTCCCAGACCCTGACATCTCATCAGCTCCGAATGGCCTATGAGCATTTACGCGTTTACTCTCCCATCTCTAGATAATTTGCACTAAAAGAAGGCTGATATTGTCCATCCTTCAAAGTAGCTGAAAATTCCAGTCATTTAGGTTTGGCTTTGCAACACATTCTTATATTTTGTATTTGGGCTTGGGATTCAAGTATTGTGAGAAATTAGAACATTTTAAGTAACAATGTCATAGTAATGAGAACCAGAAAATAGTAGTTTGGCTTTCTCATTCTGTCTCTTGACTAAAACTTCTTCTTCTACATAGAGCATACTAGGAGTGGAGGAGGATCTCCCATCATACAGCCCAAACAGATCCTCTCTCTCTCTGTTCCTACTATATACATAATTATTGTACCTGATTTCAGGTTGATGTAGGGTTGCCAAATCAAATACAGGATGCCCAGTTGATTTCAGATAAACAACAAAGTTTTAGTATGAGTATGTCCCAAGTATTTCAGATAAACATTGAATAATTGAATACTAACATTGCTTGTCTGATTTGTGTGCTTTTATGTTTAAAAACTGGCAACCCAGACTGAGGATTAAATAAGATAATATGTGCACAGTTTCTTGGAGGGAGCAAATGTTCGTTAAAATTACAATTATTTTCATATTTTATTTCCTATATACCATAACAAGTAGTAATAAATAGCATTTGTATATGACTTCACCATTTCCAAAACCCTCTCATATTCACTGTCATTCTGATTCTCTTAATGATTCTGCCATATCCCTTCCTTTTACCAGATGAAGAAATCAAACCTTATAACCATAAGTTTTACTAGCTGCAGAGTAACCTATAGTATGCTTTACAATGTTTTACTGGATAGACATGTATCTTTAAACTTGTGTTTTTACTACTTTGTGAAATGGATAGCACTAGTCCATTTTACAAATAAGAGACCTGAGGCACAAAAAGGTCAAGTAATTTCCTGTTCAGTTTTTTGGCTAGTAAGTGGTGGAGCTGGGAGGCAATTTCAGGTGTGTGGCTCAGACCATGCATTCTCCATCCTTGCACTATTCAGCCTCCAGAAGTGGAATCGATATCTCTTAAAAGCATGTGCATTTGTAAGCACTTTGATGCACAATGTCAGGAGGCTACACCTGCATACTGTTCCACTAGGAACACCTGAGTGTTTCAGCACAACCTCTCCAGCACTGAGTATTCTCATTGAAGATTTTTTTCCAATATTTGATAAGTGGAAAGTAATATCTAATAGTCTGTTTCATTTTTTATTTTTTACTTGTTCTTTATAGATATGCATGACAATACAGCATATTTTGACATATTATACATACATGGTGTATAACTTATTCTAATTAGTTTTTAAGTTGCATTTATTTGGTTGCAACAGGTTGGACTTTCTTTTTCATATGGTTTAAATTATATTTCTTCTTTTTAAGGTGCCTATGTATCTCTTTGGCATATTAGTATTAAACAAAACAATTATTATTTTCATTTGTGGCAAATGACTTGCGAAAGTCAGGTTTGCTTGCCTCTCAGTTTTGTGTTTGCATCTTTGTCTTATGAATTTTAATGTGTTCTTTTGTGATTTCTCCCCATGCGTTTGTGTTTTTTAAATAGGGTTTTGTCCTCCATTGTTTTTCAAAGGCTCTATATTGAAAAACAGTCTTTAGCCTCTGATTGCTATTCATGGATCTTACTAATGCTTAAAATGTTTGACACCTGAAAGAACAGATTAATTTTTCTTTCTGAACCTTTGCTGTTAACCATATTTTTTTTCTAACATTTTTCCCTCAGAGGCACCCTTTGCTCCTCTTTCAGGGACAATCTATGGGATCACACCTGAGAACATTTAAGAAGCATACACAAACCTTTTTTTGTTTTTTTAATCAGATTTCTAATCCAACTGTTTGAACAATAATAATAAGCTTTCATATTTTTGCCTGGTGTTTTAGCAGATATCAGCACATTTTTCATATGTGACCTTAGTATCATAGCTTGGGTACTGAGTGGCCCAAGGTCACTGGAACTGGTAGCTGGCACTAAAACCCAATTACTCCAACATCAGCTCTTGTGATGTCTTCACTATTTAGAGTTTCTTATGAATGATTTACTATCACAGCAGGAAAGCTAAATACTCACATAATCATTTTTCCTGTCAAGTGATATTGTTTTAGAAGGTTCTGAAACTTTTCCACTCATGCCAGATTGTTATCAGCTGAGGATAGAAAATTCTCTGAGCATTTGCTTAATATACACACTTGCTAAAAATCAATGAATAACATGTACACATTGTATTGCTGCAGAAAACAAGCATTCTCCTACAGAAGGACTTTAGGGGCCCTTGATATTTTTTATACCTTCACACACACTAGAAAGCCATGTGTCTTCTAATTATCTTTTGTGTCAGCCACAAGATGGTACCATTGCACAGCCTAGAGAGAGCATCAGTCAGCAGTGAACTCAACAGGAAGAGATTAATACTAGGTTAAATGTAGCACAAACACAGAAGAAATAGATAAATATTACTTTCATCTTATAAAATAGATAAATATTGCTTTCATTATTCATTAAAAATATAATAGAAACTTGTATATATTATAATTTGATCTATCCTTTTTCCCGACACCTACACTCTCACCCTAAAAATGTCAAGGATTTGTTTGTTCTACAAGAACATTATGATCTTCACTTCCACTGAAGGAAAAAATTGTCATTCTAATATTGGGAGTTGATTAGACTTGATTGAAACTCCCCTTCCCTCCAAGCCTTGGAGAGTCCCTTCCCTATAGAAAGGGCTGATTATACGGGATCAGCTCTCCAGAAAGGATTTGAAATTCATTTTTGAAAAATGGTAAACGACTGAGAGCAGTGTATTGTATCAGGAAAAGACAAGATTTGGATTTACATAGTTAGGGAGCCATCAGAGCATCATTTATAATGGTGAAAAGTTAGAAACAACACAAATGCCCAATGGTAGTCTGGAACAACCATATAGAGGCATGCTGTTGCAGATAATAACTAGAAAAAAGCAGAAGAATATTTTACCAAATTGGAAAAATTCAATATGGATTAAGTGAAAAAAGATCACAAAACAGTGTATTCAATTGTGTGCATGTGTGTTGATGGGAAGGATACACAATAAATGAGTAACAGTAGTTCTCCCTGAGTACAACCGATTTGCTGTTTTGGAGTGATATCTGCATATTTTGCCTTGTAAATGTGATCACTCATCCAGGAGATAAGAGGGCTCTGCTGCCAACTTAGCTCTCGTTCCTCTCTCCTTGGTAGGGAAGTTGAGATGCCTTGATTGACAGACTCATAAGAATCATACAGAGTAAGGAGAGGGATAGTTCCCTAAGAAAGGAATGCCATGTGTAAGCTTTGCCTGGACAGGCCTTGCTGCCTGGAGACCCTCAGTTGGGCCTATGTGAAATGCTCTTTTAGGGACTGGCTAATAATTGTTTGGAAGTCTTATCCATACTAATCCTAATCTTGGTTCTTTTAAGATATACTCTGAAGCTGGGTGCAGTGGCGCATACCTGAAACCCCTGCACTTTGGGAGGCTGAGACAGGAGAATCGTGAGTTCAAAGCCAGCCTCAGCAAGGACGAGGCGCTAAGCAACTCAGTGAGACCCTGTCTCTACATAAAACACAAAATAGGGCTGGGGCTGGGGATGTGGCTCAGTGGTCAAGTACCCCTGAGTTCAATCCCCAGTACCAAAAAAAAAAAAAAGAAAAAAAGATATACTCTGAGCTGAGTGCGGTAGTGCATACCTGTAATCCCAGCGTCTGGGGGGCTGAGGCAGGAAGATTGCGAGTTCAAAGCCAGCATCACCAAGTGAGGCACTAAGCAACTCAGTGAGACCCTGTCTCTAAATAAAATACAAAATTGGGCTGGGGATGTGACTCAGTGCTTGAGTGCCCCTGAGTTTAATCCCCAGCACACCTCCCCCACCCCCCAAAAAAGATATGCTATGAGGTAGAAGTTTCAGGATATCAAGGAACACAAGGCACAGTGAAACTTGATCACCAGCCCTTTCCATCTTTTTGCTTTGGAGGGGTGGGTAGAATAGGGAGCTGCCATGGCCATAGAGGGTTTTGCTCTTAACAGCCACTGCTTCAGAGAAGTGGAGTTGTGCTGACTCATTTGTAACTTCTCTTGGAGAAGAAATACCTGGCAGTGATGGCATCCAATTAGAAGGCATGATACTAAGGAAATTTCAATAGGCAGGTCCTTCTTTCCATTTCAGCAGCAAAATTAAATAGCAGAACAATGCATACAGAGAGCTTTCTTATATTATATGAAAGCATTACCATTAACTGTTCCATTTGTGGTGAGATGTGAAATATATCTGTCAAAAGGGTACACACCTTTTTGCACATACACTGCAAATGGTTCACAGTTTGAAAATCTCATGCTTTTTTTTTCTCTCTCAGATAAGGAAGGATCATTGATTTCCAGAATTAGGAAGTCTTTTTAGACTTTGTATTGGTCAGCTTTCTATTGTTATAATACCTGAGACAATTAAGTAAGGAGAAAAGATTTATTTTGACTGAAAGTGTTGGAGGTTTCAGTCCATGACTGGATGGCCCTCTTGCTTTGTGCCTGTGGGGAGAAAGCAAATTGTGATGGAAGCACATGGCAGAACAAAACCACTCACCTCATGACCAGGGAGGAAAAGAGAAGAAGAGGAGGGCCAGGGTCCCACAGTCCCCTCTAAGGGCATGCTTCCGATGACATAGGCCCTATTTCTCAAAGCTTCCACCACTTCCCAATAGGGGACCAATCCTTTCACACATAGGTCTTTGGAGGACATTCAAGATTCAAACTATATCAGAATCTAAAAGGATAATTTCACCAAGTTTTCATAATGTTTATATAATTCAAATTGATTCTTGGTGTCAATTGAATAGTCCCAGAAATATATGCAGCGTCAACAGTTTGTCATTCCAGAGCAATTGTTTCCAAATGCTGGTTGTGGAACACTGTATTAGAAGCACATGAAAAAAATGTACAAACCTTCCCACAATATTCACAATATTCCCTGATTCTCATTAAACAGTTATTAAGTGGGTCCTGAGAATCTTCAGATTCCCTAGGTGGTTTTGAATATAGCCAAATGTCTGAGGCCAGGAAGCTGCTAACTGCTCCTGCTCCATGTTTAACACAAAGTATGACCAGTGATGCCTGAGAATGACACTGTGTATCCCAGGGCCCATCAGGGCACCAGGAAAGTCCAGTTTCATGTGAGTAAGCAGCACTGAAAGATGTGTCAATCACAGAACCACATGTTTCCATGGGATGGAACTTAGGAAACATGGAGACCACTTACTTGGGGGTGTTGCCTAGAGATGAGACATTTGATAATTCGACTTGTGTTTATCTTTCTCATACAATTTTGTCTTCTATAAACATTGATGCATTATATTAGTAATATCATTACTAATCAGTAATATAATTACTAATCTCTCCAAGTGGCACTCAAGTGGATAGAAATATCAGCCACCATACTGACCCTGAGAATTCTCTCTCCGTTAAGCTAGGGAAGGATGATGGAGTTCCTACCACTGCATGGGGTAATACCTGCCACGGTAGTGGGAAGTGGAAAGAACGTGTGTGAAATATGGAGAATAGCATAAGATTCCTTCAAGGGCTAGATGAATGATCATGACTGTTGCATCTTCCTCACTTCTTGACTCTATTTTAGGTGACTCTAGAAAAATCATCTATTTAAGCAGATCTGGATTCCTCCAAGCAAATTCTGCTTGTAGCAAGACTTTCTCCTTTTGGTCACCAGACAGTCCCTCAAATTAGTTAAATCCAGAAAGTCCTAAATTTGAGACAATTTTCACAGTGTAGTAGTTAAAATTTAGTGCAAGTGCCACATGATTTTTATTGGAGGGTTATTATGTATAGGTACCTTCCCCATGAGTCCTCGGCTACTCTCCATTAGCTATGGGCTGCTTGTGATAACAGGATGTGTCCTTCAACAGAGGGTGATGAACTTGCTGGAAGCCAAGTGTCAGGAAGTCCCTTTTCTAACCAGGTTCTTTCTTAATTCCACTGACCAAAACATCTCAAAATTGGCTTTCCATAAGACTTCCCTCTCTCATGTTCACTGTTATCAGTGTATTTTGGGGGCTCAGTCACCATAAGGATAGTAAATGATATTCTTTCCCTAGAGCTGTCCACATAATTTGCAGGTAGAGTGGACAATGAAAACGCAGGGCTATTTGTCCAAAAAGCAGGGAAAGAGTGCCATTAAAGGTATTCAAATATAAACATAAAGCACTTTTCTTTATTCCAAAATCTCTTTCTCAACTTGTCATGGTAGTTAAAATTTGCTACATATGCCATTCTCAGTAAAATTTTGAATTATTAGCACAGATTTTGCCATTCATCTTTACAATGTATAATGCCAGTTTTACCTAACTTTTTAATATTTAAGTTAAAAACATTTTCCATTGACAGGTAACATTGTATGATTTTATTGTGTATATCATGATGCTTTGAAGTCTATACAAATTATGGAATGGTTAAGCCTAGCTAACAAATGGATTTTTGTGGTGAGAGTACAAAGCATCCACTCTCTTTATGTTTTTCAAAAATATAATTAATCAAAGTCAAGAGGCAGAGTGAAGGGGTTCATGAGCCAGAGACTTTATGGTTATTTTCAAGAGAAGGAATCAGAAAGGCAGGATTAGAAGCTGAATTTACTTATAATTATCTAATATTAATTGTTTCTGTGGGCTCTGGCCTATAAGAGTATTCCGTAGTTGTCCATCTTGGGATGGTTAGGGCAGACAAATATTGCCTCCCAAAGTGCAAAAAACAAATGGGAGGTGATTTGGAGCATTGGCTCTGGATTGGCTGGATTGTAGAACAAAAGCATGCTCATAGACAAGTTGTTTGCAATTCTGGGAATTAGCTGACCATGGGAAGGGCAGTTCCTCCCCGGCTCACAAGGCCTCAAGATGTCAAACCATCACAAAATATAGAAAATATAAAAATACATGATTAATGCAACTTACATAATAAATTTTTTTTAAATTATTTAAAAATTTCAAGATGACAACAGCAGAACATTAAATCTAGCACATTTCTGAGCACAGAGCCATGTGCAATTGCAATCGGTATGTCTGTGAAGCTGGTTAAATCTCTTCCCCTGTGAATTCTTTCTAGGTTAATCTCTCCTCAGCACACTTTAGCCTCTCTTCACAGTGTAAACAGAATTGATCAAACAGTACAGAGTCACACCTTCAAAATATCAGGGTTCTCACTGGAGGGTAATGGACAAAGCCCAGGACCAGATCTACCCATGGAGGCTGAACCTGTAGGGAACTAGAAAAGACGCAGTTAATGGCCAGAGAAGGCATAAACAGACAGGCAGAGCTGGGCATCCAAGGCAGAGGTGGTGGGAGGAAACATAGTTCAGTTCTGAATGCATTTACTATGATAAACAGAAGGACTTACATGGCGCCTGTATCTTTGAAGCAAAGGGCTGGGTCCTCACAGGGACTTGAATCAGGCAAAGGATTCAAAATCCATTTTGTAGGAAATGAAGAACTTCTGAAAAACCTTGAAAGAAGTAACATAGTGTGACTTCTGTTTTAGAAAGGTGACTTTGGCCAAATTACAGTAGTGGGCAGTAAGAGAGATAAGGAAATGGGTAGAGGTGAGTTGGAAGCCTATAGCAATAGCAGATATATAGCAGATCCTTATGAAAGATAAGCAAAAAGGGGCATGCTCTGGGAGTGCTGGGGTCTTGATTAGTAAGTCCAGGCAGGGAGAAGCATTAGAATGGCTCTGTTGGGCCAAGATTTGTGAGCAGAACTCCAACCCCTGGGTAGGGGAGTGTCTAGGACAACGTAGGATGCATACAGAAACTTGAGGGAAAGAATTACCATACATAAAGAGGAGGGGCCTGGGCTTAGGATTGAGGCAGTATCTAGTAGAAAAATTGGGGTGGATGTGGGGGACAACTCAAGAGGGTCTGGCTCAACAATATCTAGTTCCAGACAGTGCACTACAGCTACTTAAATGCCTCCTGTCCCTGCCAGTCAGGATTTGTCCTGAGCACCCACTGAATAGGCAGGTGAAAGTGTTATGTTTCCTCTAAGCCAAACCTGGGAACCAGGCCTGCACAAAAGGTTTATGCATAGATTTTTTTTCAGAACCAAAACATTTTATTGTTTATTATTACAGAAATCTTAATTTTAGACATTCTAGATGAGGTAAAATGAAAAATCCAACAAAGGTATAATGCTATACATTCTGGATCTCTGTTAACATTTGGGGATGTGCACTTTCAGTATTTTATGTTTGCAATTTTTCTCCTTAACCTACAAAACTGAGAGTCATTTATATTAGTTTAGAGATACTCTATTACATTTTGAGCTTTCACAAGTTTGTATTTCTTGTATGTTCATATGTGTTTCTCTTGATTCTCCCTCTCTGCAGACAGAACAAGTTCTGCTATGTTCTTTTGAATTCCCCAGAGCATTCTCATCCATTTTCTCTCTCGGTCTCTCTGAAGTCTATCTCAAATGATAAGTGTTGTTGACCAGTGGACTAGGTATCTCAGGAAATGCTCATAGAGGAGGGTTGAAATTTATACTTCAGTTGAAAGAAATATGCAATATAATAATACACTCAGTGTAATTAATTAAATACAAAATAACTTAATTGTTTTGTATATTATAAAAATAATCAAATATATATTACATATTAAATATTCTGTATTTAATATCTCAAACATCCAATATTATACAGGCTCATCCCTTCTGTCCTTCCACATAATCCACAGTTCAAGATCCATCATCATCATCCAGAGGAAAAGAGACTGTGACCAAATAAAAGTCCCTCAAGATCTTGATAGTTTGTAATAATGAACCAAATAACCAAATCTAAAGAGAATTACCTAAGACATAAAGCCTTGTATTTACTTTGGAAAATCAAACAAACACCATAGAAGAAGCACATAATACTGGGATATCAATGAGGGGACAAACCATGGTGCATAGTGAAGGATTGGAAGAAAAGGGCTGCTCCTGACAGAGATGTCTGTGGGGTTGATGCTTTTGCTCATCTGAAGCCTGTCATGTGGGAGAGGAGACTCTAGCTGATACACAAGCCATATATATATATACATGAATGACTAAGAAAGTTGGCTTAGAGGCTTACTGGCCAAATCAGAATCCCAAAGGACACTGACAAGTCCTTCACCCATCAGAACTCGAGATCCTTCTACTTTAATAATGCCTGATGGATTGTTCAACTACCCTTTTAGGTGTTCTAAGAAAGTATCCTCCAAAACATTATAAGAACCCCAGGAAGGGAAGACATATTTTCCACATAATTGTTTTGTGCAACAAATGTTATGCAGAACCCAGTTTGTTCTCTTGACTATATATATATACATATATATATATATATATATATATATATATATATATATATATAGCCATTATTATATTGTATTCCTCCATGTACAGGTGAGAAATGGAGGATTAAGGATATCTGCTTCCAAAGGCCTTACGGTTAGGGTCTAGCAGTACCAGTACTACCCCTGGATTTTCTGGTTCTCAGGCAATGTTCTTTACATGCTGCCATACTCACTGAAGACATGTCTGAGCTGATGGTAGAACGTATAGGTAGGCATCCCGGAAACAACATAACAGAGACCTGCCTCTGAGCAATGCTTTTGCAGACATTTTGCAATCAACTGTTCCTACAGCACTACAGTTGATATTATTGTTTTCATTTTACAGATGAGAGGCCCAGGAAAGTTAAGTATTTTTATTCAAGCTTAGAGAACAAACTAGGCACTGTATACCAGTTGTTGCACAAAAAAATCATGTGGGCAATATATCTTCTCTTCTTGGATTCTTATAATGTTTTGAAGGATACTTTCTTAGAACACCTAGAAGGGTAGTTGAACAATCCATCAGGCATCATTAAAGTGGAAGGACCTCAAGTTCTGATGAGTGAAGTACTAGAGACTCTCTCTTTTTTATTTATTTTTTGATACTGGGGATTGAGCTCAGGGGCACTCGACCACCGAGCCGCATTCCTAGCCCTATTTTGTGTTTGATGTAGAGACAGGGTCTCACTGAGTTGCTTAGCGTCTCACTGTTGCTGAGGCTGGCTTTGAACTCATGATTCTCCTGTCCCAGCCTCCCAAAGTGCTGGGATTATAGGCGTACGCCACCGTGCCTGGCTCAGAGATTCTTTTTTTTTTTTTTTTTTTTAATATTTTTTTAGTTGTAGATGGACACAATGTCTTTATTTTATTTGTTTGTATGTGGTGCTGAGGATCGAACCCAGGGCCTCACGCATGCAAGGCAGGCGCTCTACCGCTGAGCTACAATCCCAGCCCCCAGAGATTCTTAATGTATAAAAATTCCAAGATGAAGCCAACTTCCAAAGAGATACATAACAAGCAAAAATGTAAGCATCATTTGGGATCTGATTGGAATTAGAAATAGAAACGTAAAAAGAATTTTTAGTAAAAAAAAAAACCAACAACATACTTTTGGGCATTATTTGTTCTGTTTAATTAAGTTCTTAGCTAACACAAACAAGATTTTAACTATTCCAAATGAAAAGCTTTGAAAAGATTTTAGTGCAGAACAAAATTATCATCTTGCTTCAAGTATAAACCAGAAAGTTTGTGGAGACTAGCTCCTCTTTGAATTAGAACAATAGAATTGAGATCTAGAGGGGTCCTTCAGATCCTGTCTAGTCCATTCTTACATCCTCTTCTTTTTAAAGATGAAGAACCAAAGTTCTGAGGCATGAAGTGGCTTTACCAAAGTCAACCATCTGGTTTGGATCAGTCCTAAGTGCTTGCCTTAAGAAGAGGTCTTCTGGACTCCTTACTCAAAGCTCTCTCTGTTCTCCATCTCGTGATGTTCTGTTGTCTTCTGGCTGGGAAAGCTCACTAATAAGGACTTTTTGGGATGACTTAGTTATTTTCATTGGAGATAATTAAGAACATAAAAAATTCAAATGTAAGAACAAAAAACACTACCTAAAATCTGACATAAATTATTTTAGGATGATTCACTCAGAATAGCCACATCATGTGATGCCTTCATTGACATGAATAAGCAAGAATTGACTGTAGTTAACTTGCACTACCTCGTCATGCAGTCAAAGTCCATGGACTTTTGAAATTATACTTGGTTATTAATTCAAAATGTCTTTGAACTTCACTTTCCTTGCTAAAAATTGAAGAGAATAATATTTCCCTTCATTGTATTGAATGAAGATGAAATAACAGATGTACCAGTACCTAGCCTAATATCTGGCCTATATTTCACACAGAATAAATGTCACTTCTTTTTAAAATTATTTTAGAATTTGCTACTTCTTTAAATGCATCCTCTGAATAAACATCTGTTATCCCTGTGTTGTGTATAGAGGATAAAGCAGTGAATGATAGCCATCGTATCTGCCTTCATAGAGAATTTTTTAAAATGAGGAATATAGACATTAAGCAGTTACAATTGGATGTTATGAATAATTAGGTAAGGAAATTCAGAGTGCTACAACAGGACAAAGGAGGAGGGCTAGTTTAGGGGATCAAGGAAGGCCTCTGTGAGATGGTAGTCTCTAAGTTAAATCCTAAAGGATGCGTAAGACTTACCCAGATGAGATGGGTGAAAGCAGGGAAGGGAAGTAGCAATCATTCCAAACTAAGGGAGCAAGTGAGTGTGCAAATACTGAAGGTAAAGAGTTCAAGATATGTAAAGTGAGGGGGAGAGTGGCAATTAATGCAGCTGGAAAGGTAGACTGGGGATACATCATCAGGGGCTCATAAGCCATGGAATGATTTTGAGAATTGATTTCAAGGGCATTGGAGAATCATTGGAGAGTCTCATGAGTTTCAGTGATGATTTTTATCATTAAAATTAGGCAGCTATAAATATTAGCTCACTGGAAAGGTGTAGAGAAAGCTCATTACTCTAAAAGGGAGATAGGATTGTTTTAGGAAGTACCTTACTTTTTGTTCATGGAGTTCAGGAATGTCTTTCTGATACAAAACGGCAAGAAATTAGCCATTGTGCTCCACCATTAGAGGGAGCTAGAGGTTTTCCATCGCCATATAATTTTCTGTTGGCCCATTGTTTAATGACAACATGGTGGCACAGGCAGTTGGCTCAGCATTTTGGCCATTTTCCAGGGAAGAGGCCATTATGGCAGTTGGTGGTTGGTAAATTCAGGCCCTGCTCTCCTTGCCACGCCATATGTCCAGACACTACTGGCAGTCTTAGGCCTGGAGCCTTTAGCCAGCACAGAACAAAGGCTTAGTCTGAAAGGCCTCTCCCTGTCACCATTGCAGTCACTTGAGCATTTATTCTCAAAACAGCTCTCTTACAGGAAAACGTTTGTGTTACTCCAGAGTGTGAAGGAAGGTTCGTGGTTTTTAAAATTCATGAATTGCGTGGAATGGAACGTTCCTTTTCTGAGTAAGGAAAGAAACAGAGAGGCTGTGTCTTTATGACACCCAATCTTTGGGTCATCTCAGGCAGAAAAAAGCTAGTTAAACTAATGATTTGGCATGGTATGGACCCCTTTCCCTCCCATCTCAAGAAAAGGTTGTGATTTTTTTTTTTTCATCTCATTTCATTAGATTTACTTTAGAGTACTCAGGCTTGGGCAATCAAGAAATGTAGTATTTTTCTTTACTATTCTAAGTTATTTGAAAACAATCATTCGGGCTGGATATATGATTAAAGAAAAATCCATTGAAAAGATTCAGGTGACCTGATTTGCTTTGGTTGGTTTAAATACACCTTTGAGAACAGGATAGACCTGTGGAGAATTGTGGGTTTGGTCTTTACTTATCCTATTGCTCCTTTCATGTTCTTTCCTGCCTTTTTGAGCCCTTTATTCTTGTCTTCTGGGTGCCCAATGTCTGATGTGCCTAAGATCAGACCTTGGTTCCCCATAAATAGTATTCCCAATGAGCTCTCCTCCTGTCAATTCTCCCTTCTACAAATTTGAACGGAACCTTAGAATCTGAGTTTGAAACAAATAAGTTTGATTAAATTGATTTTAATAAACTCTAATGTGTGAGCATAAGAATACCCACCACATGTCCTAACCCCTTGACCCTTTGGAGTAGGGATGGGAGAATGTTGCATTTTAACAGATTTTAATAGCCCAAATGAATGGTGACATTTTAGTTATTCAAAAAAGAAAGTATAATATAAAAATTTTTTACTATATGATGAGGAAAAAAATGCTTTGGTAGTCAGTGGAGTGGGATCAATTGGAGCAGGGCTTCTCAGTACCACAAGTGGGTAGTCATCTATGATGCTTTTTTTCTGGAGTCTTAAATTTTGTCCAACCATGTGAATGAGTCAGGGTGATAAGATGCAACATGAGGTTTTCAGTATGTGTGATGTGTTCTTTCTCATTCAGCATATGATATTTCTTATAGGCTTAAGCTGTCTGTATTCCAACTGCCTGCCCCTCCTCACCCATAACACTTAGCAGCCTCCCTGTGGAGACCAGAGCTGCTGTTTGATGATACTGGTTGGGAAAGACTTACACCCAACACAAGACCCTCTAAAGAGGGAAATTGCTTTTATAAAGACATCGTCTTGAAAGAGCATGGGATTTCTTCATAAGTTAGAAATATCTCATTTTTTTTACTTCAAAATGGAAATCACTTTACATTTTTTTCTTATTTTAAAAGCAATACATGATCAGCATAAAAGACATAAAATATAAATGGAGTGTAATAGAAAAAAATAGAGGAGAAAATGAAACGATACCATGATCTCATCTTTAGAAAATAATCAATGTTAAAGTATCAACATTTTGGAACATAATATTTGTGATATTTTTCTTTGCATAAACACATTTTTCAAATAGAAATGAAGAAATACTGTACTATGGTTATTATTTTGGAATCTAACTTTATTTCCTTATTGTAAATATTACTTATTTATTTAAAAATAGTTTTTAGTTGTCAATGGACACAATGTCTTTATTTTATTTATTTATATGTGGTGCTGAGGATTGAACCCAGCACCTCACCTGTGCGAGGCAAGCGCTGTGCCACTGAGCCACAACCCCAGCCCATAAATATTATTTATAATATCATTTTAATTGTTAGCATACAGTTGCTCTATTGAAAATACAATTTATTTAAGCAATTTAACCAATCTTCTTTTAATAGAACTGTTCACACTTAAAAATGGCCATACATCATAGACTGAGACTTGTGCTTACACAAGGTACATCAGACACTATCTCTGAAAAAGAAATTTGCAGTGGGAACAAGGACTACAGAGAATTGAGAAATGACTGTTCTGTTTGGTAAGAGTTCTTTAGTAGATTCAGAAATGTTTTAAGATCAAATGAGATTGATCAAGTGTTTCTATCCTTAAAATGAGAGCCTTAAATATTCTAAGCAGCTTTCAGCCAAATTTAACCTAGAAAGGCATATTTTATAACTTGGCCATTCATTTTTGCATAAATAATGTATATTTTAATAGTTAATTGATAAGTCTTTGTAGGGATTCTATGCACCCTACTGTTGAACCAAGGTCACCAAATGTAAGTTGAGGCCAAGGGTTGAGGACTCTAAAAAGCTCTTTTGTAATATTGGACTAGTAGTCCTGGCCCGTTCCGTCATAACTGCGAATACTGCTAGAACCTAGCATGAAGAGTTACTGCAAGTGGTTGTAACCCAATTTATTCACCTCAACAGCATCCAATACTAAACTGGCACTACAGATTTAGTCAGTGATGATTACATATTTGTCTACATGTGTTTAAAGCAGAAGAATTAAATGATATTTCTTTGGGTAGAACAAAGATAAGAATGGAAAACCAGTATCCTTAGAAATGTTGCTGAGTGGGCTGAGATTGTGGCTCAGTGGTAGAGCGCTTGCCTTGCATGCGTGAGGCACTGTGGTTTGATCCTCAGCACCACAAAAATAAATAAAATAAAGATATTGTGTCCATCTACAACTAAAAGATATATTAAAAAAAAAGAAATGTTGCTGAGTGCCCATTTGTTAGGGATGTGATAGAGGTGGAGAGAATCCAGTTCTGGATTAAACAGGGCAGGGGAGGCTAATGGTTAAGGTTCCTTTCAATGCTAACCACTCAGATACTAGGAAACATGTCTTAGGGCTCTTAGCACTATAGTGAATATATACTTTCTACTCCAAAATCTGTGTTTAATTTATAAATGCCTTAAATATGTTTGAGGAAGTTGCTTTATTTTTTAAAGTAAATTAATTTTGATCATTTGTGCCTTAACATTTCCCAGTTTCTTGGTGTTAAAATAAGCAAGTGGCCTAAAACCATGTTTGGTTGTTAGTGATTATTGGTTACTGATCCCTTCTATTCTTGGTGGTTTCCTAGATCAAGACTCTCTCTTGGGATTAAGACTGATCTCTAAATTATAGGATAAATAATGTGGTGCCTACTTCTTTTCCCTCATTTCTCCTCTCTTTTCTGTTTCTCTCTTGCTTCCATCATTTCTGAATTACCAGTACAGTCATCCCTCCATAGCCATGGGCTCCACATCTGTGATTTCAACCAACCACAGATATGAAATATTTGAAAACAAAATACCATCTGAACTGAAAATGTACAGATGTGTTTTCTTATCACTATTCTCTAAACAACATGATATAATAATTACTTATATTACATTTACTTTATATTAGGTATTGTAAGTAATTTAGGGGTGATTTAAAGTAAAGAGAAGGATGTGCATAGGCTATATGCAAATACTATGCCATTTTATATGAAGGACTTGGGTACCCATGGACTTTTTGGCATGAGGGGTGTGGGAACCAGAGCCCCACACATATCAAGGAGCTACTATATTTCTCCTCTGCTACCTTTTTTTTTTTTTTAAAGATTTTTTTTTTTTTTTTTTTTTGGTACTAAGGATTGAACTCAGGGGCACTCGACCACTGAGCCACATCCTCAGCCCTATTTTGTGTTTTATGTAGAGACAGGGTCTCACTGAGTTGCTTAGCACCTCGCCATTGCTGAGGCTGGCTTTGAACTAGCGATTCTCCTGTCTCAGCCTCCCTAAGTGCTGGGATTACAGGCTTGAGCCACCGCGCCCGGCTAGTTGTAGATGGACACAATGTCTTTATTTTATTGCTTTGTATGTGGTGCTGAGGATCGAACCCAGGGCCTCACGCATGCAAGGCAAGTGCTCTACCGCTGAGCTACAATCCCAGCCCCTCTGCTACTTTTTAAAAAAACTTTTCTCCCTCCTTCCTTTAGGGCCTGAAATTCTACTTTCTGATTCAGTCTTCTTGAAATTAGGCATTTTTTTTTATGCTTCCCCATCATTCTCCAACATAATAGCTGGGTTCTCTGGCTAATTCTCTAGCTCCCATAGAGTTTACTGTTGTTGTCCAATGAAGTAATTGATGTACAAAGACCTGGGTTGCCTGTCCTTTTGTGACTCCATTCTCATCTTTGAGCATTTCTGAGGAGCCCCAAAATGTTTTTATCACAAGAATAATGTCCAGGGGCTGTGGTTGTGGCTCAGTGGTAGAGTGCTTGCCTGGCACTTGTGAGGCACTGGGTTTGATTGTCAGCACCACATAAAAATAAAAATAAAAATAAAAATAAAAGGTATTGTGTCCACCTACAAGTAAAAAAAAAAAAAAAAAGAATGATGTCCAGATATTGCCTCTATGAGGTAAGATCCTTCTCCTGTTGGAGTCACGGATGGTGGCAAACATATGACCATGAGCAACTTTGAGGGAAATCTATCATAAAATCTCTATTTTTGAGTGTTTGAAAAATAAGCTGCTGCTATAGGATTTTAATAAGACTGGCCCCATGCCGAGATGGAAAGCATGTGGTCATCAACTCCAAAGGGAGCTTCAGCTGAGAGGGCTCATTTGGGGATGAAAATTGTCTTCCTGTTTTCTTACTACATCAATGATGTAGCAATTTCTTTGATAATTTCCAGTTGTGCACAAGCCAGTCAGCAGAAAAATTAGAATTTCCTTTCTTCCCCAGCTGAAAGAATATTCTTTCAAAAGAAAGGGAAAAAAGAAAAAGAAAAAAGAAAAAAATCCACAGCAAACACACTTTTAGCCCCCTCTCCTCCTGCACTAATTTTGGGGAAAAGAGACTAGTATGATATAAAATGGTCTGTCTTAGGTTTTAACAGTTGCCTCTCCAGGCATGTATAGCATTAGAGGGGGAGCCGATGGGCGCTCTTTAGTGACTTGATATTGTGTAAGTAACTATATCCCCCTTCAGTGACCATTTATCTCTTGCTTGCTTCTGATTTATAAGCTAGAAAAAAGGATATCAGTTGATCGTTGGAATTTTACTTAGATTTTTCTCATTAAACTGCTTGCACATTTTATTTCTTTTGGTTGGGGAGAAAAGTGATAACATTCAAAACAAAATAAAAACTTCAAAGAGCATAAGAATCTTCCCTTTACCATCATAGAAGGAACTCTAAATTAGGCTATAGATTTTCTACTGATGTGTAACTGAATTTCGGGGTTTAAGATGTAATAAAATCATCATGCTGTAGCAAGGTCAGGAAATGTAGTGAGGAGCCTTCACTGACTTTGGATGCCAACTCTTTTCATTACGTTTGCAAGTTCAGGACAAGGTCAAGCCTGGGCTGTTCATGGAGTAGTTAGGGTAGGAATGTGAGGACCTGGAAGCTTGGGTTTCTACTTAGAATCTATCCCAGAACTGAGCTTAGCCCAGCCCTGTAAATCTAAATCTCCTTGCCTGTATAAATCTTGCCAACACTAGAAAGTGAAAGTGAAAGGGACCAATCCTAAAGTCAATTATTTATGAGAACTGTTCTTGTCTTAGATTGGCTTCCCCAGGAAGGGGAACAGCTCTGCTGAGGGCAGCAGTATTGGTCAGAAGTTGTTGAACTGTGATAAAGTTGCAAGAGAGATTTCAGCGCATCCCCAGGGGGATTATTGGAACTGGCATGACCCTCTCCATCAGAGCAGTCCTTTCTTTTTTTTTTTTTTTTTTTTTTAAATATTTTGTTTAGTTGTAGATGAACACAATATCTTTATTTATTTTATGTGGTGCTGAGGATCGAACCCAGTGCCTCACGTATGCGAGGCAAGCGCTCAACCGCTGAGCCATAGCCCCAGCCCCAGAGCAGTCCTTTCTTGAGTCAGACTTTCTTTGCTCCACCCACTGGTCACTACTTAGGGTTGCCCACAGGGTAGGGTGATAATGTTCCCTTTTGTAGAGAGCAGTTCCCAAAGATAAAGAGCTGGGTTCTATCTGCAGCAATACCTTAGGAATGAGTGCTTCAGCCCTAAGGCAGGGGCTGAAGGTGTTCATCAGCATCCAATAACAACTGTGCTGAGTTTCACTTGTGTTCTTGATTGACATTGCAAAGTGAGGCTTCCATCAGAAAGAAAATATCAAGACTATGATAAAGGCATTGGGATAATATAAGGTCTAGGCAATTAGAGGTTGGCCCTCAGAAGTTCCTGTATTCCTTCTTGCCTTGTGCTTCCTGGAACAGTCAGCCAGCTCCTCTGCCTTTATAGTGCCCTTCCCCCAAATACCTACAAATGAGTTCACATGATTCTTCATGGCATCTGTGCTTCAGCACAGCTTTCTGTGTCAGGAAAAGGCAACATAGCCCAATTTTAACAACATAGGTTTGGAAATCAAACAGACCTTGATTTAAATCCCAGCTCTGACTCTTGATACCTGTGTGGCCCTGAACAAAGGACTTAACATCTCTCAACACTAGGTGTTTTTTTTTTTTCATTTATAAGACAGAGCCAATAATATCAACCTCCTGGGGTGAAGGTGAAGAAAAAACTGGCATGGTAAATGCAAAGAGCCTAAGTTGTGTTAGTAGTTATTATTTAAATGATAATGCTAATACTAATAATATTTGTATTACATTATTGACCATCAGCCACACCTGTCTGAGCTGGTGGGTATGTATTTTCCAGGTGTAGGATGCGGTGGAGTTTGGCTAAGAGCATGATGATCTCTCTGGGATGAATCTTGTTCTTCTAATAACAGCCCAATGTGGCTAGTCACATGCTCCTTTGTCACGGCTCCTGTTAACACATGAGGTCATCCTGAGACACAGAGTGCTCTGATGTTAAATGGTCTAAAAGGCAGAGGTGGGTCAGTCGATTAGGTGATGCTTCCAGTCTTTCTAAGCCTGCTGCTGCCTCAGGAGTCAGCAGGACATTCTGCATACAGCAAGTGCCCTTCTGGAGTACAGACAATAGAGAGAAGTGATAACTTCATTAGAAGGGGAATGCCATAGGTGGGCTTCGATTTTTATAATTTTAAATTTTTTTACAAATCCTGATATTACTTTAAGATGCTTAAAATACATTATATATAAATAAATCTATGTGTATGTAAGTGAATAACAAATAGTTAAAATAAATGTATACATAATATATATAAATAAATACATAAATCAAACATATATATATATTCAACATTCATCTCAGCATGGAACAAATAAAGAATACATATATTGATGACTGATTTTACTTCACATCAAGATTAATTATTTTTCAAGGTAAATATTGACTAAAGTGGAGACCAGGGCAGTGTGTACCTCTCAGTTCAATAATTCTTGATGTTAACTTCAGCAGAAATCAATGTCTGCTTATTGTACTCCCAAGAGCCAAAACAGGCAACTCCACCACTTAAAATATATTTTCATTCTAAAATTAAATCAAAATCTGTCTTGGATCTCATGGGTACTGAGTATTCCTGAGTTCTTCCTACAAAATGTGAAATAAAATATTTATTGGGTCTGTTGCCCCTAACACAGGTCAGAAGCCTCCACAGATGAGAAGGAATCATTATAAAGTGGTAAAAGGTGAACAATAGCTACTTGAAGGCATTATCCAAAAAGATTTTAGCCTAGTCTTATTATAATAGAAATAACGATCAGGAGTTTGTCCAGCTGTTTGTGTGGAAGAAGATAAGCAACTATTTCTGACTGGCTATAGCCAGCAATCCAAATGTAGTTTAGGTGAATCCACAGGTCAAAGCAGAAAAGGAAAGAGGAAAGACCTGATGAACCAAGTGCCAGTTCCAGCTACTGTAGCCATGGAGCCAGGAAGGGGTTGTGAAGAAGGAGGTTCACTGGAAGATCCAGATGTGTGTGTGTCTGTGTGTTCACAGCCATTCCTGGACATATCAGAAAAATTGTAGCAATTGACTTAATTGGAAGGAGCCACTTTCACTCTGGGATGGCAAACAAATCAAAATGAGGTACTTGTAACCTTCCTTTTGTGAAATATGCAAATCTCTGTCTTTACAGACTGCCGTTATCTGACCAGTGGGAATATCAAGGACAGCACTAGTAAGGAGTACTAAGGACTTAGGGATCCAGCTATCCTTTGAACCACAGCCAAGCCAGAGGATTTGGAGTGGAGGAGTGGAAGCAGCAGCAGTGATGGACCACACTGAGTTCTAGATGATTGTTACTAAAATGTTGCATATTACAGGAGGGTATTAGTTTGTTTTGTGTTGCTATAAGATGGGTACTGATAAAGAAAATAGGTTTATTTAGCTCACAGTCCTGGAAGTTTAAGAACATGGTGCTGGCATCCTAGCAAAGGCTCTCTGACTGCATCACAACATGGTGGAGAAGCAGAAAGGGGAAAAAATGGCTACATGCAGAAGGGCACATGCATGGGATGGCCTCACTTTATAACAACCAGCTCTTGAGAGTGCTAACGCATTCCCAAAGACAGCATTAATCCTTCCCATGTGTGGTCCCCTATGACCTATTTACATTGCACTAGGCCCCACCTCCTAAAGTTTCCATTATCTCAACACTGCTACCCTGGAGACCAAACTTTCAGCACATGAAGCTTTGGGGGACACACTCAAACCATATCCAAATGATGGCAGGGATAGTTTCCATGCCAATTTCATCTATTTACTTTATAGGATAGTCTGTGTGAATGTCAGTCAGAATGTAACCTACACGGGAGTGTCTATTCCTGTAGAAACATTTTAGAATGACTACTTTATTGCATGAAATGTGACAGGACCACATGAATGGTTTACAGAGTGCAAAATCTCATATTTGAATGGGCAGACTGTAAGGACTACAAAGCCAAGGCTTTCTTTTGGTTAGTGATATATCCCTAGAACCTAGAAGAATGTTAGCACATTGTAGGGACACAAAAATATGTTTGATGAATGAACTTGGTAATATTTCATAACCCATAGCATCAATAACAATTATGCTAACAACAACAACTCCATCAACAAATTAGAGAATTTGGACAGTGAGCACTTTAATTTGTAAAGATATTTATCTCATTGCTTGGTATGTGATACTTATTGTATGAACAGATGAATTTTATATTGGTCTAGATTTTTTTTTATTATAGAAGTAATACTTGGCCATGTGATGGGCATCAAACATTTTTAAAAAGTGTATACAACAACGAGTAGAAGTTCTTGTTACTCTACCATTCCTACTTTCTAGTAGTAACTACTATTTACAAATTATGTGCCCTTCTAGAAATTTTCTTTATATATACACACACATAGGTACACATAGAAATAAATAAACACAAATGAGAGCCTGCTGTACACACTGTTCTGTCCTTGTTCTTATCTTGGGCCTCTTATCAGATCATATAGATTGATGTCATTTTTTAAAAACAAAGGCATAATACCTAGAGTACTCTATCATGTTAATGTGGCATAACTTATTTCATCATCTTTTAGTGGGGGAGATTTGCATTGTTCTGAGTAATTTGTCATTTTCAAAAATTTGACAGAAAACATCTTCCTCAGGCTTCAGAGGAATCATTGACATAGACTCAATAGAAACTGCCTCCTGGCAATGTGCAACACAGCAGCCTTATCCTTATACCTGGTACTTTGCTCCATGTCCAAGTATTTCTGCAGTATAAATTCCTAGAAGACCATTTGCTGGAGCAAAGACTATGTTCAATGTAAATTTTCATATCTACTCCCTGAAAAGTTGAATGATGTTAATGTGAATCAATTAATCATCTGAAGTACTCTCTAAAGAATAGAACCAATAGAAGAGATAGATAGATACATGATAGATAGATAGATAGATAGATAGATAGATAGATAGATAGATAGATAATATAAGGAACTGGCTTGCATGATTCTGGAGGCTGAAAAGTCCAAATATCTTCAATCAGAAAGCAGAGATCCAGGAGAGTCTATCCTGAGGCCTGAGGACCAGGGAGCTGATAGTATGAAGTCTAGCCTGAGTCCAAGTCCAAAGGCAAGAAAAGACCATTGTGATTTCCCAGACTGAAGACAGATAAAGAGAGGAAAATTTTCCTTATTCAGCCTTCTAGCAGATTGGATTGCCCTCCCCATATTGGGAAGGGCAATCTACTTTACTCAGTCTCCTGATTCAAATGTTCATTTCTCTCAGAAACACCCTACCAGATGCATCAGAAAAATGTTTATTCAAGCATCTGAGTATCTGTGGCCTAGTCAAATTGATACAAAATTAACATAAAATTATAATCCCAGAGTTATTCCTCAAAGATTTTAGATGAGAAGAGATTCCACTCTTTCCTGGGGGAGAGTACCAGGGATTGAACTCAGGGGCACTTGACCACTGAGCCACATTCCTAGCCCTATTTTGTATTTTATTTAGAGACAGAGTCTCACTTGAGTTGCTTAATACCTCGCTTTTGCTGAAGCTGGCTTTGAACTCAATATCCTCCTACCTCAGCTTCTGGAGCCCCTGGGATTACAAGCGTGTGCCACCACACCTGGCTCTCTCATTTTTAAATGCAACTTGGGACTAAAGCAGTACTTTTACTTCTGTCCTATTTGTATACATAAAAATCACTGATATGTTCTGATACTCAGTGATATTCACATGCTAGATTTCATTTTTAGGTTCTTGGTCTTTGGAAGCTAAAAGATTTAATGCCAGCAAATATACTTCACCTTTTGAAATACTCATTATACCAACCGCAGCTGCTGGCAGAATGCCTCTCCTTTGGAAGTCCAATTTAAACTTCCTTTCACATGTGTGATCTTGCAAACATTGGTGGGCAGTTTACATCCAAAGGCAGTTTACATTCAAATCCTTAGAGACTTCCTAACTGATGTTTCTCCACTTTGGGTTCATCAACAAATCCACATTCATCCTTGATGATTTTTACTGCCTTAATAGCCATCTAGTTTCATTTGTAAATGAAACAAGTGGCCTTTGATCACAGTCTTTGCAAAGTCTGCAGCCCTTTGTTGAATCTGCCCTGTTCCCTTTGTCTTTTAAAAACAGTAGCTGCACTAGAGACAGCTTGACCTTACCGTGAGAAATAGCATTTTATCATGAAACTTGGCAGAGCCTTCAATTTCCTCCCATCTAATATCTGTCAGTCATTCCCATTGTCCAGGAAACATTTTCTCCACTCTCCATGTGAAAGTTGTTATCTCTGGTAGCAGATACAACTTCTCTGAGGCCAGATCATCCTCATCCCACAGTTCAATCATGTTGCATGACTGGATCTCTGTGGAAAACCAATTGTGTTCTTTAAAGTGTGGCTGGAAATTTAGCAATGCAATATAAAGACACTGTGTCCCCTGCATGTACCATTAAGTTACTATCCATTCTCCATAAATTGTGTGCCAATTTCTCTGCCCCTGTGGCAGAACCCAGTGGGCATAAAATAGAGGCTGAATTGAAAGAAAGAAGTCCTATTTACCTTATCATATAGCTGAACTAATAGGAACGTTAGGTTTTGTATTATTATAACCTTTCATTATAAGGACAAAATAGCCAAATCCCAGAGAGTTGAGTTGGATTGAGTTGGCCAGGACCACCCAGCTCATTAGTGTCAGAGTTATGGTAGGAGAGCAGATTTTTTTTAATTAACTAATTTTACTGAAGTGCAATTTGCATGCTATAAAGCGCACAAAACTTAAGTGCCCAGCTGATACATCATTATAAATCTCTATATGTATGTAAACATAACCAACGTACGCCAATCAAGATACAGGACATTTCATTGCCCTCATCTCATATAACCATTTCTCAATGGAAAGCAGGTCTTTGATTCCTAATCTAGTTGTTTTGGTCACCACTCACCTTTTACTAATGTATACATATGCTCATTATTGGTGAGGATCCTGTGGCCAGAAATAGGATATCTGAATTCTCATTCCAGTTCTTGCTCAATTCACTACATGACATTAGGCAAATAGTTTCACGCAGTCAGTATTTCTAGCTATTATAGGATGGGGTATGAATAGAGGGCCAGATGGTAAGGTGATAAAGCTTGCCTTTGGTTCCTCCTACTCATCTGTTCTGAAACCCTTCTAGCTCCTGGGCTGTGAGGACTTATTAGTACTACCTAGTTCTCACTTCATTCTATACCTGTTCTTGACATAGGTAGGGATCATTACAAAGTAAACTGAGCGGTCTCTACTTTTTATGAGGGGGATACCAGGGATTGAACTCAGGGACACTCGACCACACTCCCAGCCCTATTTTGTATTTTATTTAGAGACAGGGTCTCACTGAGTTGCTTAGTGCCTCACTTGCTGAGGCTGGCTTTGAACTTGCGATCCTCCTGCCTCATCCTCCCAAGCTACTGGGATTACAGGCATGTGCCACCACACCTGGCCTGAGTAGTCTCTTTTAAGTCAAGGTATTAATAACTTTTTTCCTGGAAGTGCTTATTCAATAGTGAAAACTATAGTTCACTGGGTACCTATAATGTACAAGGAATGTGCTTGGCACTCCATATGCTTTACTTAAATGAACCTTCCTTGCCTTACAGGGGGCAGGTAAGTTTGTTGTGTGTTTATAAAGGCCAATCTGAGGCTGAAAGAGGTTAAGGCACTTGTACAGGGTCACAGGGCTGTTAAGTGGTGGAGTTTGCCTTGGGGCATAGATATGCCCAGCTCCAAAGCCAGACATTTTCCAACTCTGCTATTGTGCCTAAAGGAACTTTTGAAGACAACAATATCTTAATCCAAAGGAATGATTCTTTGAAGGTGGAATTTGAGGTAGCATATCTTCCTAGAGGAAGAGTGACATCTGACCAGGGAGTTCATGAACCACTTGTGCATGCCCCCAGTGCTGACAGTGGGGTTGTTCACCTGGTCCCAAGACCACAGTGTGAGGCCTGAGAAAGCCCCATGTATAGTGCACTATTCCACATGGATGCAACTGTGTTTATCTGTGTTTGCGATAATCCTGTGACCTGAATAAGATGGGGCATGTGGATTCTGGAAAATAAGCAGTTATTATAGGGAATGTGGCCTATAGACAGAGATTCTGTGTTGGAGTGTATAACTCTTAGTTAATTGTAGTAAAAGGAAAGGAATCATCACCTGCTCACTCAAGGAGGTAACTTTGGTTAGGGTCCTCATGCTCACTCTGGGATGCTGGGTGTCCTCCCCCTTCCCCCCCACAGAGCATGAAGAGAGGCATCCCATTTTGAGAGTGCAAACAAAATCTTATTCACAAAGAAGATGCTTAGGAAGTCTGACCTAAGAGAATACTTGGAGTTTCAGTTGTGGCATCTGATTTCATACATCTTTACTTGCTCTTCCTTATTATCTGACTTGCAAATTTAGCATAAATACTTTTTTTTTTTAAAAAGTCTTTTTGGCTATTAAGAGTTTTCCTGAAGTGATACAAAGAAGATTGTGAGAAATGAAAGCAACTCAACAGCTCAAGCACAAAATTAAGTAGAGCACTCTGTATAATTCAGACCATACTTCTCTGTGCATTAGACACACAGGCCCCAGGAGAAACAACTGACAGTTATTGTGTGCTATGGTTTAGGAGGTTCTGTCTCAAGAGCATCCTGTACTCTAGCCTACTCCAGGTTAAGGCCCTTTTTGGTATCTTCTTGATTTTGGACTTACTGAGAGACACTATTAGGCAAAGAATCAAAGCATAGTCCTCAGTTCAGTTGGCACACACCGATATACATGCCACCCCTTGGCCAATGCCCAGAGGCAGTTCTGGAAATGCCTTAGTCATTTCTGAGCTAGGCTGAGTCCAGAGACAAACCCATGCCCTGAACTTTTGAAATCCGAGGTCTCAATAGACTTGATTAGTTTTGTTGCTAGTGAACTCCCATACCTCCCTTTCTTATTTTAAAAAAGTCACCTGAGGTCAGAGGGCAGAGGCTTCACAAAAGCATATAATATAGCAAGCATTTTCAGGCACAACAAGCTACAGTGGCTTTGAGGGGTTGCTGGTCTACTGACATCTGCACCTGGCCTGTAGTTTTAACCTGGCTGGTGGGGCACAGAAATCTGGTAACTTTTGTCTCAATAGTTTTAGTCTGTAATGGCACAGGAATGCCAAGACAGGGTATTTCTCAGAGTCTGGGAGGAACAGAAATGTTGGGTCAAGTTTTTTTTCTTACACAGGAACCAAAAGACAAAGCCTAGACTGGGAGTCTGGCTGCATACCCAGGCTGAAGTCACTTTCCAAAGAGCAAATTGACCTAATGGAGCCAGTGAACCAATGAGCCACCACAAGCTGGAGTTCTGACGGGACAAGAGAACTTCATTTCTCAGCTTAATGAGTGGCTACTTATGTCTGTTAAATGTGTAGAAGAAAGGGTTTATTTCATGCATCAAAGGATATGTGTTTCTTTTAAAGTTCATAAAATGTTTCCATGGTTCACCAAACTAAGAGTATTCATTTTTGGCCAATATCTGTGAATAATCATTTAGGATCAATTCAATATTTTGAACTCTTCACCAAAGTGTTTCTCAGAGCCAGTGACACAAAGGCACACAGCCAGTGACACAAAGGCAAAGTCTTGCTTGTTGCAGGGCCGTATCCCTGCATAACCTGGAGAAAATCAGTTACCCAAAAGAACACCACTGGGTATTACCTGAGCCTCACTGATGATAGTAAAGCTTACTATAATGACTAGAATTTTTACTAAAAGGAGAAATAAAGTGGACCAGGACAAATTTTCTCTATAATAACAAAACTCTCTTTTTCCATCTCAGTTGTGAGGCAAACTACATGAACACCACCCTGGCTTATGATCACATTCCATGAAGAGGAAGGGATTTTAGAAAATAATTTTGCTTATTTGCTTTTTAACCAAGAACAGTTATTGACCCTCTAGGGGTTAAATCAGACTCTTTAGATCAAAAACGCAACTCAAATGGAAGCACTACTGGTTTTATTTTTTTTTCCAGATTCAGAATTCTGCCTGCCTTTTTTTTTTTTTTTACAGAAAACTGTGCATTCATTTTCTCTGAAAAAGACTTCTTTGTGCTCCAGTTTTCTAGCTTCAAGATAAAAGAGGCTCAGAAACTAATTTTTAAAAATCTAAGACCCATCACTAAGTAACAGAGAGTCCTTTGGGTACCATTTCATGCTCCCTAGTTCAAGGGACTGTAATATTTTATTCAGAGCAAAACCTTCCACCATCATTTGATGCATGTCATTAGGAAATCCAAATTACATACTTTTTTTCTCTTTCACCATGAAAATTTCACTAATTCTAAGTAATTAAATGGAAAGTTTAGTTAGTATAAATTATGAGCAATACAGAATTGTTGGAGAAAGGCATTTTTTTTGTTTTTAACTATATATATGTATATATATTTTTGGTACCAGGGATTGAACTCAGGGCCACCCAACCACTGAGCCACATTCCCAGCCCTATTTTGTATTTTATTTAGAAACAGGGTCTCACTGAGTTGCTTAGCACCTCACTTTTGCTGAGGCTGGCTTTGAACTCACAATCCTCTTGCTTCAGCCTCTTGAGCTGCTGGGATTACAGGCATGCACCACTGCGTCCTGACATATTCTATTTTGTAATAAATTCAAGCACTAAACAATAATTTATGAGCTATGTAAAAGATTTCTCCTCTTCCTTCAAACATTTTTTTAACTTTAGAA
Organism: Xerus rutilus; assembly: GCA_028644305.1. Lineage (NCBI taxonomy): Eukaryota > Metazoa > Chordata > Mammalia > Rodentia > Sciuridae > Xerus > Xerus rutilus. Next base: position 126,240,737 of record CM053399.1, on the reverse strand, counting down.
TTAAAAATACAGAACAAGTATATTTTGTATAAACAACCTATATGTTCTCTACTCATTATCATTTTATTATGTTTGCCATTAGTCTTTGTTTTTAATTTAAAAAATTACAGATTAAATTAAAATCCTATATCTTTCCCATTTTGACTCATCCCTTTCCTAGAAACAGGTAAATTTACGAATTTAGGGTATATTCTTAAAATATTTGGAATGCCATTTACATGTATTGCTATATATCAAAGGACAATTCATGCTCGTGTGGGTATGCGTGTATTTTGAATTGCATAAGGAACAGATTGCCCTACACACGTTTTTGTACATACTGTCATAGATTTTTCTTTTTACATCAACATTGATTTAACCATAAATATGTTTATTTAACCATAAATATGTTCATGCATCTTTAGTTGTTTGTATTGTTTATGGTATCTGAATTATTTGGAATTATTTATACTAGTTTGGTCTGGTTGTTTTTGTTTGCTTTTGTTTTTTTCATTTTTCCCCTCTGTTTTTGTCTTCAAAATTTCCTTTTCTAGTTTCAAAGTTACACATTCTATTTTTAGTCTTTCAGTAATACTTTTAAATTTTTTGTTATATGTAATTCATATAACTCAAATAAATACTAAAGTTAATTTATATCCTTCTTCTAAATAAGCAAGAGATTTAGCACATTCTTCTTTATTCCAAATAATTCCCTTCAGCCTCCTGTGATGATATTGTCTAATGTTTTCATTCTGCTTTGGTTATTATTCTTAGTTAATGCACTTTTTGCCAGCTTTCCCCCACTTTTCTCACTATTGTTCTTTTTTTGTCTTCTATTTTTTATTAACATGTATTACTTGTCAATATTATCAGGGTGTAAATATGCACACAGCATGCATAAGTCAACTTACCTTATACATCTTGATTTTCAGTCCCTGGTAATAATTCTTCTACTTTCTGGCCTGCTGTTTTTAGCTCTCTTATGAGAAAAAACATGCTGTACTTATCTTTCTATGTCTGGTTTATTTCTCTCAACATAATGTACTCCAGTTCCCATCCATTTTTCTGCAAATGACAGGATTTCATTCTTCTTTATGGCTGAATTATATTCCATTGTATATACAAACCACATTTTCTTTTACTATTCATCTGTTGATGGGCACCAGAGCTACCATATCTTAGCTATTGTGAATAATGCTATTGTTCTTTTTTTTTTTGGTACTGAGGATTGAACTCAGGGGTACTCAAACACTGAGCCACATCCCCAGCCCTATTTTTGTGTTTTATGTAAAGACAGGGTCTCACTGAGTGCTTAGCGCCTCGCCGTTGCCGAGGCTGGCTTTGAACTCCTGATTCTCCTGTCTCAGCCTCCCAAAGTGCTGGGATTACAGGCGTGTGCCACCACGCCCCACTAATGCTATTGTTCTTGAACTCGATTTCTCACTCTGGTTTCTTGTTCTTTCTTGCTAAACTGTTTTGCAGGAGTCCTTTTGGTGAGTGTCACTCAACTCTCTTGGGATATGGATATCTAAAAATGTATTCATATTACTTTCACTCTTGAATTGTCATTTATCTGGTAATAGAATTCTACTGTGTCAGTTTTCCTCCCAAACATTTTGAAAATAGAATTTATCCTTTTCTGGCATCTGTTGCTTCTGAGGAGAAGTTTGCTGTCAGTCTGAATGTGTGAATTTTTGTTTGGATATATGTTGCCATTTCTTTCTGTTGTCTTTACAATTTTCTCTTCATATTCTGCCTTTTCACTACAACATATATGCATTTGGAATTGTTTTTATTTATCCTGCTCATGACTTGATGTGATTTTTATTTATTAAGTATTTTGGGGGATGAGGAATTATCATCCATTAACTGTATTCTATTCTTCTGAAATTTCTTTTAGAATATGTTGAACTATCTCCTTTCTATCCTCCTTGCCTCTAGTGCCTTGTCCATATTCTTAATTTCTTTATTTTTCTGTGCTCTGTTTGCTGTTGTTTTTTCAGTTTTCAATTCACTAATTCTCTTTGAGTTTTTTTTTTTCAGGAGGGTACCAGGGATTGAACTCAGGGGAACTCGACCACTGAGCCACATCCTCAACCCCATTTTATATTTTATTTAGAGACAAGGTCTCACTGAGTTGCTTAGCACCTCACTTTTGCTTAGGCTGGCTTTGAACTCACGATCCTCCTGCCTCAGCCTCCTGAGCTGTTGGGATGACAGGCATGTACCACTGCACACAGCTTCTCTTTCAGTTTTTGATCTTTCAGTGAATAGCTTTTCATCTCTTGGATTTCTGCTCAGTTTTTTCTCATATCCAGTTGTTACTATTTCACAATCTCCTACATTTAGATTAAGGATTTTCATTGTATACATTTTTAAAATATTTTCAGATGTGTCATTTCCACCACCTCACATTACAGTGTGACTGGCAGAACTTCCAGAAAAAAGTTGGAATATCTTTTTTTTTTTTTTTAAAAACAGTAATCAGCTTTTATCATCCTGTTAGATTTTGTCTGAATCTGCAACATGAAGATAAGCCTGAAGTCCAGGTTCCTGTAAGTGTAGAGAGGTATCCCAGCCAGCCTTAAGGATGCTGTTACTTTGTAGAGAGTGAAGCTCCAAGCCTACCATCTCAAGGCCCTGGGAATAGATAGGATGGTCTGCCTGTGGTCCTCTGGGATCTGCTTTACTGAGGTGTGACCTACGAAGTTAAATAGAGCGCCACACTTGGTTTAATGCTCTGCTGCTGCCATCATCTTGAAATTACTAATAATCTTTGAACAAAGATGCTTTGTTCATTTTGAGCTGGGCCTTGAAAATTATGCAGCTGTTCCTGAGACCAGGAGAATGCCTGAGAAAATAGGAAGAAGAAGTGAAAGAAAAGCTGAATTATGTTGATCCCAGGGCATTGTGGGTAGAAGAGACAGAGGAAGCAGAGACTGAATGAGACATGGATTTCAACTGCTCCCTGGCCCAGGAAGGAGGATTTTATGTGAGGTGAAAGGAATATCAAAAGTGGAGTCCTTTTTTCTCCTTTAACATTTTGAATTCTGGAAGGAGAATTCAATCTCCTCCATCCTCCACCACAGAGATAATAAAGAAATCTGAAAGAAACTTAAAAATAAAAATGTTTAAAAATTTTTCAAAGACATTGTAGTACAGTAAGATTTTAAATGTAATTACACCAAATTGAGGCAAACAAAATGTAATTTAAATAATTTTTTTATTAATTGATCTAATTTGTATTAGTAGTTCTCATCTTTATAGAGGTGAGAGGAAAAATCAAAATTTTAAGTCAAATCCAGTAAACCTGGCCTACTGCAATAATTGAAACAGCTCTTTTTATGTTTAATTTACAGTCTTATTTATTAAACATGCCCAGTTCTTCACATTTCCACCCATGTCCTCTTTGTATGTGAGTGCCTGAGAGGATGTAGCAAATACAGTTATATGGTGGTGGAGGCAGGGAGTCTCCCATCACCACAGGGCCATGTGAGGAACTCTGGACCTTCATTGGTGTCTATCACAATGGAACTCCTTGATTGCTTGTCCCTGCTCACCATGCAACCAACAGTTGCACATCTTGGATGCTATATAACTAGCAACTTTACTCTCTCAATTTCTTCAAAGTCAGATTTGGTCAACTGATCAACCTGTCTCTTTCACATTTTTTAGGCCACTAGGTGTGGGCTGTTCACCCACAGCCTTTGCAGCAGATTATCTTGCTCTTGCAAGGAAATACCTATAGAAGGGCTGCTGATGCTCAGCTCAACAGCCTTCCAGACAAACTTCAGGCTAGAGACCAATTTAGGACATTCTGAAGGCTCACGGGTTTTATTTGTCCCTTGCCACTGTGTCTTTAGTTTCCTTTCCTTTCTGACATCTGGAGATTTCTCTTTTTTGCTGTCAAGCCTGGCTTGAAATGATTTTCTCTATTTTATTCAGTATTTCTATGTACTCAGCATGATACTTTGTCTGCCATCTTGTCTGGGTCCTGGGATCTTATTTTTGCTAATAGTGTGTTTTTAAATCCCTCTTTTCCAGGAGTGAAGGCAAGTAAGTACAATTGGAATTAATAAAGTTTTGGTATAAACTTTTCCCCTTTTTTGTTGTTTATATACAGGGACCTTTATTCCCCCCATGCAATGATCTTTTTTTATTCTCCTCCTCTATTCATCCATATAAATCCTCAACAGCAATTAGATCCTGTGAGAGAGGATTGCATGCATTGTACATGCCAGGACACAAACAAATTACTCCAGTTAATTAATTAGTAAGAAACTGCAGGAGCACTTACTTTTATAAAGTATGATGAAGAGGCAAATGCTTTGTCTTTACGGATCATGGGCACTTGGAGAAAGAAGATTGCATGAAGTATTTAAATAACATTGTAATCTGTAGTTTAGCAAGTATTCATATTGGTGCCACCAGTACCACCTATGTCAATGTTTTGCCATGGACTTCAGTGTGGCTCTTATGGAGAAAACTTGTCTTGAGTTAAAAAATGAGGGATAAACTGGTATTAATCAGTCATAAAGACAAATAAATTTATGATATTTGCAAGTAAATAGATGGACCTGGAGACTATTATGCTAAGTGAAATAAGCCAGTCCCCAGAACCAAAGGTCAAATGTTTTTGCTGATATGAGAAAGCTAACCCACAATAGGGGGTGAAGGGAAAAAATAGATATTCAGTAGATTAGACAAAGGGGAATGAAGGGAAGGGAGTGGGGATAAGAAAAGGAAAGATAGTGGAATGAATCTGAAACAATTTTCTATGTACTTGAATGAATAGACCATAGTGAATCCTACCACCATGTACATCCATTAAGAATCAAGTTCTTAGAATGAGATATAGTCCATGCTTGTACAATTACATCAAAATGAATTCTACTGTCATGTATAACTAAAAAGAACCAATAATAAATCGAATAAATAAACAAAGGCTTAGAAGAGGAGCCGTTCTGTTCTCATATTATTTTAGCACTGTCACAAATATTTTCCTCCTTTAGTTTTTTTTCCAATTAGAAATAATATTTACTAAATATTTTCTGACTATAGCTGTTGTGGTGGTGCACGCCTGTGATTTCAGGGGCTCAGGAGGCTGAGGCGGGAGGATATTGAGTTCAAAGCCAGCCTCAGCAAAAGCGAGGCACTAAGCAACTCAGTGAGACCCTGTCTCTAAATAAAATACAAAATAGGGCTGGGGATGTGGCTTAGTGGTTGAGTGCCCCTGAGTTCAATCCCTGGGGCCCCTCTCCAAATTTTCTGACTAATGTAATACAAGTTTACTGAAGAAAATATGAGAAATTTTGAAGAAATTAAAGCATCATCCATAATTTTAATCTCCAGAGCTAACTGATAATCTTCAGATATTAGAATTTCAGTCTTTTCTATGCATCTCTGTTTTATAAATGTGCAAATCAGAATCTTACTGAATTCGTATTTTTAAATCTTTTTTTCTCACTTTTTATCATAGGTGTTTTCCTCTTCAAATAAGACTTTTCTAATACATAACTTAATGGCTGTGTATCATATTGGTGTGATCAGTATCATAGTGTGGGACACTGGGACAAAGACAGGCAGTTGAGTCTGCAGAGTCCTCTTCACCTTCTTCCATAATGAGAAAACCCTGATTTCATTTCGTTTAAAATTACATTATGTCTAGGAAAAGGTTACATTTTCTAGTCTCCTTACAGTAGGTGTGTGCTTTGACAAAATTTTGGTCAATGACATGTAAACAGAACTGTTCCTAGCAATAAAGACTTTTTTTTAACTTTTTCTTTTTTTTTTTTTTTAGTTGTAGATGGACACAACACCTTTCATTTTATTTATCTTTATGTGGTGCTGAGGATTGAACCCAGGGTCTCACATGTGCTAGGCAAGCACTCTACCACTGAGCTACAGCCCCAGCCCCAAAGACTTTTTTTTAATGGTACTGGGAATAGAACCTAGGGCCTCATGCATGCCAGGCAAGCACTCTACCATAACCTATATCCCCAGTTCTTTTTGTTACTTTTATTTTGAGACAGGGTCACACTAAGTTGCCCAGGCTAACCTCAATGTTGAGATTCTCCTGCCTCAGTCACCCAAGTAACTGGGATTACAGGCATGTACCATTGTACCAAGTTTAAAGAAAGATTTTATAAAGGGACCAACTCAGTGAAGAGCCACTCTCTACTGTGAAGATGGCATATTTGCTCCACATGGCCTCCTCTGGACTTGGAGGTAAGAAAGAAACATGTTTATATTCTATTTAAGTGATGATTATCTTAAAGGTTTTCTTTTATTAGTGCAAAAATAGTTTTAAATTGACAGATAAAATTGGTATTTATTGTGTCTAACATGATGTTTTGAAATAATACACATTGTAAAATAGCTAAATCTAGTTAATTAAAATTAAATCTAGTTAAAATCTAGTTAAATAGCTTAATCTAGCTTATATATTAGCTCACCAAGTTATTATTTTTATGATGATAACCTTTAAAAATCTAGTTTCTTGGTATTTTTCAGGATATAATATACTGTTACTAACTATAGTTGCCAGGTTATACAATAGATACTTTGAACTTATTCCTACTATTTGATTTTTGTATTCTTTGACCAACATTAAATATTTTCTTGCATGCAGACAAACCTAACTCTAACTGATACAGATACTCAGGCTGATTCTAAGTTTCTGCTATCACAAGCTCTGTTACAGTTAGTATACTTATTCAAACATCTCTGTACATTTTTCTTTTTTCTTTTTTCTTTTTTTAGGTACTGGAGATTGAACTCAGGGGTACTTGATCACTGAGCCACATCCCCAGCCCTATTTTGTGTTTTATGTAGACAGGGTCTCACTGAGTTGCTTAGCGCCTCCCCATTGCTGAGGCTGGCTTTGAACTCGCGATTCTCCTGTCTCAGCCTCCCTATGTGCTGGGATTACAGGCTTGCGCCATCACGCCCAGCTGTACATTTTTCTGAGAAATTTTAGAATATGTTTCTAGAAATTAAATTATCAGTTAAGAGGTTTGTGAACTTTTTATTGTTTTAAAAAATATCTTGCCTAACTTGGAGAGGCATTTTTAGTGGGAACTCTCCTGGGCAATCAACAATTGAGGTGCAAATACAATCCAGAATATGTCTAAAGCTTCCCTCTACTGTTCCTTTTACTGTAATGGTTAATAAGCCACAGTCAAAATGATTAAACAACAACACAAACAGATAGATGTGTTTCAAGGCTACCAGGTAGTTGTTCTTATCTCTTCCCCTGCACTCTGGATTATTTGAGAGCTGATTATTTTTAGTGGATTATTTAAATCAGTAGTTCTCAACTTTAAGGACACACAAAAGTCCATCTAAAACCTGTTGAAGAAATGGATTCCCAAACTTAACCTCTAGATATTCTGATCCAGTTGTTCTGAAGTGGGGCCTGGGGATATGCATTTTGGGAGCCACACTACTTTAGCAACCACTGATCCAAATACTTTGTGGACTTTTTTTAGCTATTGCCAGAAATCCCTTTCATTAGTAAATCTTGTTGCCTCACTGTTAGTCCTTCCAGAGGAGCTGACCACGGATGTGCATCAAGGTACAACTGACACTGGCAATTCTACTCTTTTCCATCAGCTGATTGACATCTTGTGGCTGTGGATGTAAAGTAATAGCCACACGTATGAATAATAGATATGATATTTTAGGAATTATTTAATGTATTTTTTATTCCTCTTAAATCAAGATGCCATATGGCTCCCCATCCTTTTAATCAATGAGTTTCAATGCTTCAGGGGCAGGACAGTCACTGGCTAGAACACCAAAGCCATTGCTTAGCTTTGACTGTCAAATGAAGCTTTTTATGTATTGTATCCCCAGGGAGAAAGTGCTGTTGAAAGCTAGCCTGCGTCAAAAGAGTAAAGGAATTTCTAAATTTCCAAAGCTCCCTTTATATATCATTTATTTCTAGTCTTATTGGATTCTCATTAGAAAATGAGGTTTGTAAAATCTCTACTTTTCATATTTTCTTGAGGTTTTCTTGCAGCCAAGTACATGATCAATTTTTGTAATATGTCTTCCCTTCAATGGATGTCAAGTTCTTTAGCTATTAAAACAAGTGAGCTGATTGTAATATTCAGTTCCTCTGTGTCTGTATTTATTTTTTGTCTCCTAGATCTTACTGATTTGAAAGGAGGGTATTAGAATCTCCCGGTGTATTTTATTCATTCATTTTGAATATTGAATATTCTTTTTGAATTTAAATTTCATTTTTATCAAAGCAATATTCTTTCACAGTCAGATGCTTAAAACAACAAGAAAAAAACCACATAATCTCCTGTCTCCTTCCTTTCTCCAAATTCTCACTCCCCAGAGGCAACCGCTTTCAACTCGTTTTGCTTTATCTTCTGCTGGTTACCTTCATGTTTCAAAATTACATGTAACTTTGACTTTTAAATTTTAAAGATTATCTGTTAACTTCCTACTTTGGAAAATGAGTTTGGGAAGAAATGGAGAGAAACACCTATATTCAGCCTGCCACATTTATAGTCTTCAAGGAGGCAGAAATGAGGAACAAGGGCAAATGGTAAAATACACGAACCCTATTCTATTTTCTCCGGACCAAAACTTCAGTTGGAGGTTAATAAGTATTAGAAATAATGAAATGCACTGAAAAAAATATTGAGCACCTACCTTTCTAGTAAAAATGCTGTCATGAGCTTGCATTCTAATGGGAGAGCCAGACAATAAACAAATATGGAAAATACATTTCAATTGGTTAAAAAAAAATGCTATTGGGGGGATGTGAGGAGGTAGATGGGATAGGGAGGTGGAGTTTAGGATAGGCTTGTGATTTTAACCAGGGTCATTTTAGACCTCCTGATTGAGAAGGCAGCATCTCAGCAAATGCCTGAAGTAGGCTTGTGGAACCAGCGGAGAACAGAGTGAAGGAAGGACAGAGGTAGGAAGTGAGGTCAGAGAGGTAATGGCAGGCCAAGGGGCAGGAAGGGTTATGAGTCAGATTTCATAGAATCTTGTAAGCACTTTGGCTCTTACTCTGAGTTAGAAACTTCTGGAGTTTTTTTTTTTTTAATAAAGCAGTGATCTGATAACTCTAAAGAGGTCATGTTGGATATGTTCTTGAGAATAGATGTAGGAAGACAGGGGGTGGAATCTGGACACAGTCAGGTAGTTAATACCATAGTACAAGTGAGACACAAGTCAGTCTTGAACCAAAGTGTAGTGGTGAAGACAGTGAGAGAAGTACGGATTCTGGATATACTTTGAAGGGAGAGTCAGTAAGATTCGTTGATGGCTGGGCCTTGGCAACTTGAGAGGAAGAGAGCAGACGTGGAATTTTTGCATGAGAAGCTAGAGGGGTAGAATTACTACTTCTCGCAATGGAGACAAATGTGGAAGGAGACTATTTTAGAGGGAAATATTCAGTTGTGGACATGTCAGGTTTGATATGCTTCTTGATCAAGTGAAAACTGTGAAACTGTGGACTAGACCATTAGATACTGATAAGAGTTCACAGGAAAGGTTTAGACTGACAATGAAATTTGGAAGTTGTTAGCGTAGATGGTATTTAAGGTTAGAAGACTGCATGAGAACACCAAGGGAGTAAGTGGGCATAAAAGAGAAGACAAGAGAAGCAAAGAAGAGGCAATAAGAACAGAGCTCTGGATCACTCCACTCTTAGAGGACAGAGGAAGAGTAGAGAAGAGTTGATAATGAAGTTAGAAGAAAATCAGGATCTCCAGGAAACCAAGTAAAGAAAGTATTTCAAGTAGAAAATGCAACCAACTTTGTTAAATGCTGCTTGTACATTAAGTAGGATTAGGAATGAGAATTAACCCCTGGATTTGGCAGAGGAGATCATCAGTGGCCTTGAAAAGAGCAATTTCAGTGGAATGGTAATGAGGTTGGGAGGTAGGAGGGGGAACCACAGAGGAAACGGAAACGGTGAGTACAGAAGACTCTTATTAGAAACTTTTCTATAAAGAAGAGCAGATGGGGGCTGGGGCTGTAGCTCAGTGGTAGAGCGCTTGCCTAGCATGCGTGAGGCACCGGGTTCAATCCTCAGCACCACATATAAATAATAAATGAATAAAATAAAGATCCATCAACAACTAAAAAAAATTAAAAAAAAAAAGAAGAGCAGATGGTAGATGAAAGGGGATGGAAGAAGATATAGGTTCAAGGTAGGACAAGAAATTGCAGTATATATAAATGTAATGGGATTGAATCTGTAGACAGAGAAAGAGGCAATGTTGTAACAGAAAAGGAAGCCTTTCTGGCAATGAGATCTCATGCTGAGGTGGAGGAGTTTTCCTTATTTAGGAAAATAGATGACTTGTGACAGATTCTCTCAATCTTAGTCAGAGTCAACACCAATACAAAAATGTTTGATTTTAAGTCCATTCTAGAAAAGTAAGCATGCTTTCCTTTTTTTTTTTTTTTTTTTTTTTGAACAAAAGCAGCCATAGACCTTTCAGCATTATATGCATTAAGGAGAATTCCAGTTTTTTACTTGGACCTGGGGTGTGTGAGTGATCCCCACTGCCACCTATTAGTTGTTAGGCTGCAATCTGGCAGTCACCAAGGCCTGACTATGCTGTGTTCTGTGTATAGATGCTGTCACTGTTTGAAGATGTCTTTATTCAGTCTAAGCCAAAGACCGCTGAAGCTCAGGGGAACCTTTTGTATCCAAGAGTGGAGGGGAAATAAAAATGAAGTGGTTTTACCAAGAGCTCTGTACAGTTTTCCAAGTTGTCCATTTCATCCAGTAACTCAATGGGAAGAAAGGGGCAATAAGGACTCTTCCCTGTAGAATGCAAGATAACAGACTTGAGAAAATAGCTCATCCAGAACCATCTTGGGTCACATCTTTATTGGGGGTGGGGGAGACCAGGGATTAAACTGGTCTATTGAGCCACATCCCCAGCCCTATTTTCTATTTTATTTAGAGACAGGGTCTCACTGAGTTGCTTAGTGCCTCGCTTTTGCTGAGGCTGACTTTGAACTTGCAATCCTTCTGCCTCAGCCTCCTGAGCTCCTAGGATTAAAGGTGTGTGCCACCTTGCCTGGCTCACATCTTCATTTTTATCAGGAACTCAGCATGGAAGAAAGCTCTGCTTTAGAACTGGAGCTAGTGGGTGGTATCAGGATTTGGACAAATCTGTTATTATTTCTGCTGTCAGTCCATTTGGCTGCTATAACAAAATTGTATAAGCTGGGAAGCTTGTAAACAACAGAACACTGTCTCTCACCATTTGGGAGGGTGGAACCTCCAAAATTAAGGCACTGGCAGATTTGGTGTCAGTAAGGGCAAATTTCTGGTTCACTAGAAGATACCTTACTATGTTCTCATGTGGTGAAAGGGGTGAGGGGTCTTTCTAGGTCCTTTTTTAAAAGGGCAGAGCCCTCATAATTCACAGCCTCCCAAAGGTGCCACCTTTAAACACCTTCACATTAGGGATTAGGCTTCTACACGTGAATTTTGTGAAAATAAAAACATTTAGACCATCATTCTTGTCTTTCTTCCCAAGTATAATCCTGCCAAGTTACTGTAAGGAGAAGAGATTACATATATCACACACACACACATATTTATGTGTGCATATATATAATATACACACATGCACACACATATGTGTATATATACATATACATATATACACACATATATACATGTATGTATAAAGCAGCAGACATATACTAGGTGCTTAAAAAATTTTTAAGAAAAATGATGAGACAGTAGTTTTCAAGTATTCTCTCAGAAGTCCATGTTTAAAAAAGAACTGCTGGTTTTCAAATATGACTGTGCCTCAGGATATCTTATGAGGCTTCTTAAAAATACATACCCTGATCTCAGTCCTGGACATTCTGACTCACTAGCTCCAAGGTAGAGAGTGGGCACTTGTGTAGTTTAAAAGTTCCATGGGTGATGCTTGTGTTAGTCAGGTTTCTGTTACTGTCACAAATACCTGTAATCATCAACTTATGAAAAGAAAATGTTTACTTTTGCTCATGGTTTTGGAGTTTCAGTCCATGATTGGTTGGCCCCATTACTTTTGTTCCTGTGGCAAGGCAGAACTGTGTGACAGGAGCACATAGTAAAGGAAGCCTGTTTACCTCATGACTGGGTGAGATGAAGAAGAAGAAGAAGGGGCTGGGGTCCCAACATTCCTTTCAAGGGATGATCAGAAGAGCTCCTCCTAGGCACCACCTCCTAATAGCTTCACAGGTTGTGGACCAAGTCTTTGATACCTGGGCCCTTGGGAGGCACTTATCCAAATCATAGCAATGTTGATGTATAAACCAATGTGTCTAAAACCCAGCTGCATATTAAAATATTAAAATAACTAGGGAGCTTACAAAAATTACAGGTGCCAAGACCACACTCTGGGCCAACTGAATCAGAATCTCTTCATGTGCAGGCACTAGTGTTTAGAGAACTCTCCATGGGATTCTAATATGCCCCTAAAGTTTGTAAGCTTTGGTTAGTATCATCATTATCATCCAAGGGGCTTGGCAAAAATCTCAAACTACCTAGTCTCACTGTTGCCCTTCTGTTTGAGTGGAAGCCCAGGAATCTGCATCCTATCAAAACTTACAGGTTCTTATACAGTTTTAAGAATCACAGCCCTAGGCCAATAATTTTCAAAAGTGGCTGCACATTGGAATCACCTAGGATAATTTAAAAAGTACTGAAAGTTTGGTTGTACCCCTAAATATTCTGCTTGAATTGAGATGCCCTGTGGCCTGCTCATCAGATTTTTTTAAAAGCTCTCTAACATACAACAAAGCTTGAGAAGCAGTGTTACCTACCAGTAGATCATCATCTTCTGTAAATTTGTAGAAATGCATATTCTTGGGCCTTACTCTGGGCCTACTGAATCAGAATCTTTGAGGGTAGAGCCCAGAAACCTGTCTTAACAAGCCCTCTAAGGATTTGTGGTGTACACTGAGGGTTGAGAACCAGGAGATTAGATTTTACTAATTAGCACTAATCAATTAGCAAGGATTAATGGATCTGATTAGCTGGTTGACACTTTGAGTCAAGGGGCTCAGCCCAGTCAATTTCATGAAGACAGTGGGGAAAGGCTGCCAGGATACAGCCCTGGATGAGAGGTTCCCAGTTCAAGGCTGTTTGCCCAAAGAGGTCAGCCTCCGGTGTATGTGGCATGTGACAAATGAAGCCCTGAGGTCTACCTTGCACATAGACCCTCCTTCTCCATGGAAAGCTGTGCACTACAAAAGAAGAAGCCAACCTACTCATTATTCAGGGCCACCCAAAGACTTCTGACAGCTCTTCACAGGCCTTGGGGAGAACTTAACACCAGTTTTCTGAGCCCCACATCAATAGATCGTGGTTCTCTGTCTGTGGGGTGGGTGCCAAGAAACAGCGTTTTGAACAGGCTCCTACAGTGCTGCTTTTGTAAGTGGTGTGTAAACCAAACTCTGAAAAACATTGCTTTATGGGTTGTTGCCTCAAGGCTTACGAGACAAACTCAGAAGGCCTTCAGACTTCAGCCCTGCTTCAGCTTCAGAGGATCGGGGCTAGTTCGTCAGTGTGGGGGTGGTAGACCCAATCAAGTGTGCACAGTAACTGTTACAACTTTTCTTCCCATTTGGTTCCAAAGTGCTATTTTTGATGCCAGTGACAGGTTTCTTTTGTTCGAGAATTCCCCGTCCCATCATCACACTGCTGTCTGGCTTTGAAATGCCTCTCTGGTATCCCCGACCTTGCTTAAGAAATTTTGCTGGATGAAAAATAGTTTGCTTCATCAGACCCTAACGGGGCACGAGTGAGGCAAATCACAGGCAAGCCAGAACCAACACGTGGAGGAAGCTCTTTCCCGATAGAAATCCAAAATGTTGCACATATTTGGCCTCTAGGCGGCGCCAGTCCTCTGGAAAACAAGGCTGTTTATGTAACAGATTGGCAATTTGAACGGCTGTATAAATGTCATTCTTTAAAAATAAAGACGAAACTCTCAGTTAACTCAAACAGAAGCAAATTAAAAAGTAGAATGAAACATCTATTTCACGAACACAATTCATCCGCTGTCTTTGGTACTTCAAATTGATACCTTTTCTCCAAATGATAACTGGCACCCTCCCACTGGCTTTAGCTACACAGTGACAAAACAACAGATCAATTCACTCACTTCAGTGAATAAGAAAAATCCAGTCAGAGAGGATGGGCTTCATGTGACTCACACACCTAGAGACTGAATTCTTTCTAAGCCACCCAATATCCAAGCCAAGCCACTAAATCATGACTGAGGTAGTTGAGTTTATCCCCAAAACATAGTTAGGAAGTTTTGTATTGAGAGTCTCAACTGTTTTAAACTTGATTATCTTTCCTTGTGAACTCACCAGGAGGGTCCTTGAAATGCCAATTTTCAACAGTTTTGAGGGTATGTCTATAACACATAAAGCCTTCTCGTTTTGAGGGCTTTGTGTCCCTGTGTGCTAACACAGGATCTCAACCTTAGCTTCAGAATGGAATCACGTGGGGAGCTTTTAAAAATCTCATGGCTCAGACACAATCCCAAACCAATTAAGTAAGGATCTCTGGGGTTGGGACCTGGGCAACAGTGATCTGTGGTTTTTAAAGCTTCGTGGGCGACATAATGTGAAGCAATCCTCTGGTTCCTTTGGTTGGCAGCTCTTTTTGCCCTAGGATTGATACCTGCTCCCTGGAGCTGGGTGTAGGGACCAATCACCAGTTCTTATACTACTTTCCCCCAGTTCCTCTTTCTCCTTGGGTTTTGCCCCAAATGTCATGCAGACTGATTTCTAATGGGCCCATCCCTAATATCTTACTGTCATGCCCAGACCTGCCTGAAATCCAATGATGGTCACGTCTTGACCTTAAGTTTGGAGTCCTGCTACACCACCGTTGAGTGGCAGATATCAAAGGTACCTCATCAGTTGTCCAGTATGCTGCTTCCAAATGCCAGTTCAGAGACTCCTATCCTGAATAAAAATAACTTAGGTAGCTTGTTGTTGTTAACAAGGGGAAGAATATATATGTATATTGATATATATAATATAGAGAAGAGTATGTATAATATATATGCACATAAGTATGTATGTGTGTGTGTGTGTCTTTCAAATTTCACCCCTGCTTTAGCTTCAGAAAGTCAAGCCTTTTCCATCAAAAAAATATGTTTTAGATTCAACCCCAGAAAGTCCATTCAATAGGTCTGGAGAAAGACCTGAAAAACCGTTTTTTTAGCAAGCTAAGCTTGGGGAAAACTGATCTAGTCCAATGCCTCCAAAACATAGCAGTAACAGAATCTCCAGCAGATGTGATTTAAAGGTTACTCAAGTAGTTAGGAGAAGAGATAAGATTAGAATCGTGTTTTCAGTTCCTATGAAAAGAAACCATAATGTGAACAAATACAAATTTTGTGTTTAAATTTGAAAACAAACAAACAAACAAGCAAACATTCAGCTAATTTTCTTACCCACCTTACCAGTCAGGTAACAGCATCCAGGAAAGCCAGATATGGGTTTTAGGGTTTGCTTGGCCACACATTAGCTGTGCATTTGGGTCAGTGTTTTCATTTCTCTGAGCCCCAGTTTCTTTCTACTTCAAATGGCATAATACTTGTCTCATAGACTTTTGTGAGGATTAAATGATATATATAAAGGATAGGGTGTAGAACTTGATATTGAGTAAACCCTCAAAACTGGTTGCTACTATTGCTGTTGTTTACCATGAAGCAATCTGCTTCTGTCTGGCTATGTGATATGGTAGAAAGAGAGCCAGAAGGATGGCCCAAGAGGAATCCACCCGTTAGTTTTTCTAGTTTAGTCATTCAACTTAGCATAGCAGGAAAAATAAATAAATAAAACAAACCTGCAGGAGCTTGTAGTTTTTCATTAGATATATTTTTCTGGTTATAATGGAAATACACATAATTGTAGAAAATACTAGAAACACTCATCAACAGTATGGTCATATTGTTCACACAATTTTGTATCTTTATTTTCAAGTTAGCATTGTGTTATGAGCACTTTCCTATGTCATTAACATTATATTACATCTCATTGATAGCTGCATAACATGTAGTCATATTGTTACAATTAATTAATCATTCTCTGATTGTTAGACATTTATGTTGCCTCCATTTTGTTATAATAGCACTTGGATGAAATATTTGTAAATAAACCTTTCTCTGAGTTTCTGATTAGCTCCTCAGGATTGAATCTCACAGTGGGAATTTTTGGGTTAAATGGCATAAACTTTTACAGATTCTTGTTACCAAGTTGTGCATTAGAAACCAATGACACTACCAACTTTGAGTATTTTATTTTCCTAATTTCAGAGGTAAAAAGTAGGATCTCGTTTTAATGTATTTTAAAGCATTTTCTAATAATGTTGTATTTTTTGCATGCTTGTTTGTCATGTGTATTTTATCCCTTTGGTATTGTTTGTTAACATAGCCTATTTTTCTCATGTAACTTAGCATTTTCCTCATCAATTTGTCTAAGTATTCATGTGCAATTGACATAATTTTGTAGACTCTTCTCACAGGTACTTTTAACCAATCTATAATGCAATTAGCATACACATTTATTTACTATCGTAAAAGATTTCTCTCTCAATGAAGTAATACACAACTGATATAGGACTTGGGTCATCAGTCCTGAGCAGCTACATCACATGTTTTCTATGAGCGGTATCTTGGTATAATGGCAAGGTTTGGAGTTAGATAGACCTGGGTCCAAATCCTGGCTTTGCCACCTCTGTTTTTTTTAATATTGGTTTTGTTATTTAATCTTTCTGAGTCTTTTTTCCTCTTCCATATAATGGGAACTATTTCATCTAATTTGCAGGATTTGCATGAGGATTCCAAGAGATGGTGCCTATATAAACACCCCAACATATATATCAACACCCACAGGGGGTACCAGAAGCAGTAGCAATGATACCAAGGTATTGAGGGCCCTGCCCCAGAACTGGCACCCAGAATATTGATGACCTGGACGTCTTTGTGATGACTTTGGACTTGGAGAACAACTTCAAAGTTCATCACGCAAGCACCAAGTATATAATGGACAGCAGAGGACTTGACTACAGAGATGTAAAAGGATCTGGAGCCAAAGAGAAAGAAAGGTAGATTTTTATCTTAGGTGGCCATAGATCTGTAACAACTATTTGAATTTCTCAGAACTGGATACAAACACCAAGGTTGAGATGAGGAAAGGATCACCTTGTCATCATAAATCTGGTTCATTTGGGAAAGGGAATTGAGGGCAATCCAGAGGACAAAAGACCCCAGAAAGACCAATGATTTCTGAGATTTCTTGAAGAGTTGAATCCTTTAAGGCAGACCCCAAAGGATCCCTACATTTCATTTAGGCTAAACTCATAAGCAATGTTGAAAGTGTCCACATCTAACTCTGAGGTGTCTTGGGTGCTACAGGTGAGAGGCCAGAGGTAAGCTGGGTTGACACCATCCCCAGGGTTTAAAGGCTTTGTCTCCAGATGTGACATTTCTAAACATATGTGACATGTCTCATAATTTGAGCAAAATCTCTTTGTTGAAGATCATTGCCAGATATTTTTATTTGCTAAATCTGACAATCCTATGAGCAACTGAGGATTTGCTTTAATGGAACCGTTTGGTTTTGCTGTCCTTAATCAGTCTATTAGTTTCACAGGTAAATTGGCTTAGGGCTTTGTGGGGAAGACTTAGGTCATCACTAGAGTTATTTCTTATGCTTCTAATTTGTTTCCATTATGGCACTAAGATGCTAGTGTTTTTTTCTTTTTCTTTTTAAAGGTGGAAAGGGGAAAGGGTGAAGTGTTTCTCTTCTGAGAGCTGCTTTCATGTTATTTGTTCATCAAAGGCAGTGAACATGATTGCCTGTGGTGGCCATGGTTTTGAAGGTCAGAAGTAAGAAAGGGCCATGGCCGTCCCTCTCCTCCCCCTTGTAAGTGGCCTTCTGTAGTTTCTGTAGTGTCTTTGTGCCTAAGAATGAATGCTGCCTCTCCTAAAAGTGGTGGTGTGGATTGAGGAGTGAGAGTGAAAGGAGAGGGTAGGCAAAGCTGTGTGGGGAGCAGAGGCTGAACAGGCCCCTTGCTCACTGGGCCAAGGCTGGCTGTTTGGTGTTCACCTAGGTAACCTGTTGCCAGGAGGACAACAATAACTTCCCCATGACAACCCTGAAGCAAGGTCCCTGGCATTGCAACAGGGCCAAAAAAGTCCACCCTAGAGTGGACCCGCTGCTTAATGAGCATGCATTTGTACTGTAATCATTTCCGGAATGGTGGAGGGGGCAGAGGGCATTTTGCAGCTTCCCAGCCACTCCAGCCACCAGCTCCTTGGCAACACCACCTTTTCTGCCCACCCACATATGGTGGAGCTGCTGTTCTTTACTGTTGCCTGTTTCGAGGAGTTTGATGCTTTCATTTTAGTTTGTAGGAGGTCTGAATGATATATTCGGAAAGATTGAGAAACAGATTTAGAACCTGCCTGCAACATGCACTGTCCAGATGGTCTTTCATTGTCCCTGGACTCAGTTTCTTCAACTGTGGAAGAACCAGTTCTCATTTCTCAAAGTTGAATGAATTTGCATGAGATCACATCACACTGCCTGTCACAGTTGCTATAATTGATTGTCTTGAGATTCACATTCAGATCCTCTGAATTATGAGACCATAATTGTCTGCCTCACGAAGGGGTCACTTTTGTTCAAAGTGCTTAAGCCTCTGTCCTTCCTTCTCCCTGCATAGGCTGTCAGAGTAGACACAGTGATGGTATTCCAAGTAGAGTTTGAGGAACCCAAAAAATGCCCAAAGTAAAATGGTTTTCCTTCTTCCAAAGCATATTAAGCATATGAAGTTTTATAATAATATATAATTTCTCTTCGAAGGATATCACCAATCATCACTTAGAAGTGATGGGGAATCAAACAGATGAAACAGGATATTTGTCATCTGGCTGCTTTAGGTTACATCTAGAGCAGCCTTTCTCTATGTTCTGAAGGAAGCTAATAGCACTACTTGAAGAAGGAGGCTTTAAGCCAAACTCACCTAGCATTCATTGGCTTAAATCTAGGTGTACAGATCTCTTTTCTGGACACCAGTTCATTGGGTCACATTTGGGAAACTAGCCCAGACCACTGTGGAAAGGTCATTAATTAAGATCTTGTTCTGTCTTTCTTAACAGCTCAGAGGACTCTAGAAATCTCTCCCTGCCTTTTAAGATTATATTAATTGCAGGTTCCTAAGTAAATTAAAGTAAAAAAAAATGTTACGACTTATTTTTTTAAGTTGTAACACGGGAATAATGATACCTGTTTCATAAGGTTATTTTGAAGATTGGAGGAGACTAGGTTAAATCAAGCAGTTGTCACAGAGTAGGCACTCAATGTGTAAGAATTAATAAGGAGCTAAAAAACACTGATGTTGAATCAAGTGTGTCCCAGTAGTCACAACAATAAAAATTGTAGGCAGAGAACAATAGAGTGTCCATGCCAGAAATATTGATACCACCACGCATAAAGTTCTGAACAAATGGTGTCTGGTACCTAGTAGTTGATTCAACATTATTTAAGGAAAGGATGTAGGAGTAGATTAAAACCCAAGTCTACATATGTACAGAATGTATCTGTGTCAGTAGGAATCACATGGGGCTGACTCGTGCATTAGTTACAATAGCTCAAGGATTGCAGAAGTTTCTTTCTATCTCATCTGAAAGTCCCTACTCTAAGAAGTCATGCAGAAAGCTGGGTGGGCTGAACCACTCTTCTGTCCTTAACATAGACCTTCCATCTCTGGGTACAAGGCTGCTACTATAGTTACTGCTTCCAATCAATAGGACAGGGGAGGGAGGAAGGCAAGAGTAAGGGATTTTGTTAAGAAGATTCTATGGAGCAGAACTTGTCACATGATCATGCTTAGCTACACAACAGGCAAACATGTTAGTTCCTAGCTGGGTAGCCATGTGCTCAGCTAAAACTTGGTGGAGGATGAGGGGTAGGGTTCATATCACTAAGAAGAATATGATAGTAGATAGCCAGTTAGCAGTTTTTGTCTAAACAAAAAACAAACAAAAAAACTGGCTCAATTCTATACCTGGATCTGGGTAAGAAAAGTGCTGTCTGTGAATGTCAACCATTTTTGTGCGTTGGAGTGTTGACCCCATGTCATTGACCTGTAGTTTTTCCTTCCATTTTGGGAGTTCTACTTCAAGAGATTTAGATGGGCTGAGGTGGGTTTGTAAGACTTAAACCATGATAAGGAAGGAGATGGGAATCCAATGTATATGAAAAGTCTTTGGAAGAATTTGCTATACTTAACCTGGAAAAAGGAAGATTTAGGGACAGCAAGATACTTTCCTTTAGAGACAGGACTCCCAAGTTGAAGAACTATTTTGCATGGCTTCAAAAGATCAAAGACTAGGACTCCAATTGTAGTCTCCTGGCTTTTGGAACCACTTTACAGCCTAGCCAATGTGAATTTCCTTTTGCTGCTTCAGTGAAACATATTTTCTTTCACTTCTGGGCTTTTGCGCATGTCTTCTCTGTCACACTCCTTCCCAACTTTTCTCTAGAGCTTCATCTAACTGTTTCCTTCTTATTCTTCAGGTCTCACCTTAGATATTCGAAACTTTGCTCAACATTCAAGTCTCTGATCAGTGCTTGTCTTTCATGTTCCCCTGGCACCCCAGGTTTCCTCATTGTAACCCATCCAATGTATCATATATGTAATGAGGTGGGAGGCACCACTGACCACTCCCACCCAAGTACAGGCTCAGCAAATTTCCCTGCAACTCCATCACATCCCTGGTTTTCAATAATTCTACCCTGTTTCAAGGGACCAATGTATCTTCCACTGTTGAAAAGGAAGAGTGAGAGAAATTCCATAATGGTAGTTAGATAGTATAGTGGATCAACTAGAGTCCCTCTCCAAATTTGTAGGCACCTAGACCATCACATCATGGCTTTATTTTGGAAACAGGGTCTTTGCTGATACCATTAGTTGAGATGGAGTCACACTGGATAAGACTGGACCCCAAACCAATTATTGATGTCCTGATAAGAAAAGGAGAGAATACAGAGAGACATGCACAGAGAAAGCTCTGTGAAGATAGAGGCAGAGATCATAGTTACTTTTGGCCACAAGCCTAGAATGTCTGGAGCCTCCAGAAGCTGGAACAATGAAGTTTTCAACTCTAGAGCTTCCAAGTGAAAGCTCTGCTGACACCATTATTTCAGATTTATAGCCTCTAGAACTGTAAGAAAATTAGTTTATATTGTTTTAATTCACCCATTTTGTGCTAATTTGTCACAGCAACCTTCAGAAATGAATATAGGTGGTTCAGGGCCAGATGGGCATCCTTTCTACTGGATAGTCTGAGCATGACATGCACATAGCCATCAATAGAGAGTCCTAACCATAAAGCAAGGGGAAGAGCACCTAACATGATCCTTCAGCACAAGTGACATGCACGCACGCTCATAATGCAACAGCTATCTGCTTGGATTCAGGAGTCAGGAGGGTTCATCTTTTGTGTAAACTCAGGACTTGTCTTCTTTTTGCCTTCCCTGGGGAACTGATTTATTGGTGGACCAAGGTTTGGGACAGAGTCACTATTTACCTGTCCACAGGGGTAAGAAGGTGGCAGGCAAAATGGCAGGTTGAGGCTCCATGGATTCCATCCAGTCGTCTATTTTGCTGTGTCTCTGGGTCTCACACAAATGGATGTGAAAACCTTTGCCTATTGCTAGTTAGTGGGCGAAATGTTTCTGGTGTTCAACTGGAACTCCATGTAGAGTTGTGGATAATGACCCCATGTGTCATTGTGTAATGGGTCATAGCATAATCTAGTTGCCTTGTAGTTCCTAGGGGAGGTCTGGAAAGTTCTTTGTTCTCTTGCTCCTGCCCTCTTAAACTGAAAAGGGTGAGTAAGTCTTAGGTCTCCAGGCAGACTCTAGTGGGATAAATCCCAGCATCCAAAACTGTCCTGTCAGAGGACCATGTGACCAGAAGACCCCATGTGCTGGGCTACACAAGCATTGATAACAGTGATGAATAGAGAGGGAGAAAACAGCCACATGGCATATCTCCAATACAAGCCACGTGCATCCAGCCTTTGCCTCCTTTTGCCTGTACCCTTCTGCAGGCCTAGGTTCAGGACACAATGTCAGTGGATTTTAACTTGAATAGCTCATGAGACATTTGACTCCACTTAGGTCAGGCATGCTGGTCATTGATCACAGCTCCCAGGTATACCTCAAGGAAAATGACAAGTAAGAAGAAATTGGGCCTATGCCAGGAGAGGTGGTGATTGCCTGGGGTGCTGATTGTGGCATACAGGCTATTGCTTATGCACAGCTCTGGGGGCACCATTCCCATTGACTACCAAGTGAGTAGTGCCCACAGGGATTGCCTGGCATCTTAGGACTCTATTCAGTGAGCTTGAAGGTCTCCTCCTTCCAGCTTTTTATTTATGACTCCTCCTTCTCTCTCATGCATCACACAATTCATCTTGTCTTTTTACCCTCTGAGTCTTGCTTGAATCTGCCTAGACTCTCCATTTCTTCCAGCCTATCCTTACCCCGCTCTACTGTCCCTCTCTTAGACCACTATAGTGGCCTTCTAATGGATCTCTCCACACCTCTCATGACCTTCCTTTCCAAAATACAAAGCTTATTACAATATCCCAACTTCCTGCTATCTCTCCTCTCCCCCCCAAACACCACTCTAATGATTCCTCTTTACTGTAAAGCGAAAGTTCACAGGTTTGAACATGGCCCCAGGTCCTGATGTTGTCCCCTGCTCACCTCCCTACAATCATCTGGCTCCCTTTGTTCCTTTAGACTCACTACTATGGCCTTTTTGTTCAGGTCCTCAAAACCTCCCGTTCCCTCTTCCTAGGACAATGAATACTCTCCCTTTTCACCTCTACCCCTCATTCTGTCATTAACCTGTCACTCATTCTTTTTTTTTAAATTTTATTTTATTGATTCCTGGGGCGGGGGTGGGGGTACTGGAGATTGAGATCAGGGGCACTGGACCACTGAGCCACATCACCAGCCCTATTTTGTATTTTATTTAGAAACAGGGTCTCACTGAGTTGCTTAGTGCCTTGCTTTTGCTGAGGCTGGCTTTGAACTCGCCATCCTCCTCCCTCAGCTCCCCAAGCTTCTGGGATTACAGGCCTGCACCACTGCGCCTGGAGTAGAATCCATTTTGCTAAAATCATACAAGCATAGTATGTATCTTATCAGGACACCATTCTTGTCCGTGGGCATGATGGTGGAGTTCACTCAGGTAATTGTATATGTACACATAGGAAAATTATGTTAGATTTATTCTACCGTCTTTCCTATTCCTGTCCCCCACCTTCCTTTTGTTCTTTTTTGTCGATCTACTGAACTTCTCTTCATTTCTTCACCCTTTATTGTGGGTTGACTTCCATATATCATTGAAAACATTCAAACTTTGGTTTTGGGGGATTGGCTTATTTCACTTAGTATGGTATTCTCCAGATCTGTTCATTTAGTAGCAAGTGTCATAAGGTCATTTCTTCTTTGTGGCTGAGTAATATTTCACTGTGTATATATACTACAATTTCTTTATCCATTCATCTGTTTATGGGCATTTAGGTTGGTTCCATAGCTTTGCTATTGTGAATTGTGCTACTATAAACATTGATATGGCTGTGTCATTGTAGTCTTTTGATTTTAAATCTTTTGGATATATGCCAGGGAATGTGAAAACTGGGTCAAATGGTGGTTTCATTCCTAGTTTTTTGAGGAATCTCCATACTGCTTTCCAGAGAGGTTTCACCAATTTGCAGTCCCACTAGCAGTATGTTTCCCTTACCCCACATCCTCACCGAACAAGAGTCCTAAAGCACAAGAAATAAAATAAAAAATCAATAAATGGGATGGCATCTTCACAGCAAAAGAAACAATCAAGAGCATGAAGAGAGAATCTAGAGAGTGGGAGAAAATCTTTGCCATCTACATCTCAGATAGGACATTAATTTCCAGGATATACAAAGAACTCAAAAAGCTTAACACCAGCTGAGCATTGTGGCATATGCCTATAATCCCAGCGGCTCAGGAAGTTGAAGCAGGAGGATTGTGAGTTCAAAGCCAGCTTCAGCAACTTGGCAAGGCTCTGAGCAACTTAGCAAGACTCTGTTTCTAAATAAAATATAAAAAGGGCTGGAGATGTGGCTCAGAGGTTAAGCACTCCTGGGCTTAATCCCTGGTACCAAAACAAAAACAAAAACAAAAAAACAAACTTAACACCAAAAATAAATAACCTAATCAACAAATGGGCAAAGGAACTGAACAGACCATTTTTCTAAAGAAGAAATATAAATGAACAACAAATATATGAAAAAATGTTCAACATTTCTAGTGATTAGAGAAATGCAAATTAAAACTACACTGAGATCTCATCTCACTCCAGTTAGAATGGCAGTTATCAAGAATACAAGTCACTCATTCTTACTCTTAGTATCACTTCCTCATCTGACCTCCTTGATACAAAATCCATTGCAACCTCAATTTATGTGATTATTTGTGTAATGACTGTCTCACACATGTAACTCTAAGATCTATCTCTTTCTCAGTGCTATACCCCCATGTCAGCCCAGGAACTCAATAAATATTTGTTGATTTTAAAGGAAGCACTTTGTCCTTTGGTGAGGATAAGGGAAACCTTGCTGCCTTGAGAGGACAGATTAGCTCACAGTGACAGATTCTCCTCTTTAACACCAGCCCTGTGTACTTGTCCTTCAAGGTTCATCCACGTTGAAGCATGTGTCAGAATTTATTTCCCTTTTAACATATAA
>CM053399.1:125991253-126215837 GCA_028644305.1 Xerus rutilus | reverse complement strand
CTATCATTGTGAGATCAAAGGGTATGTCCATTATTTGGTATAACTGAGTCTTGAACTGAATAATTACTTCCTTCTAACAAGTATCTGTGAACTCTTTCATCTAATTGGCCCCAAATTAGACATTCATCCCCCTGAGAAATTTAGCAAGCATAGGGGAAGTCCATTCCCCAAGGGGCTGACACTTGGATGGGGAAATAAACTGGAGTTTTGAATGCTGTGTTGTGTCTTCAAACTTAGAATTCAGAAAAGGAAGATTTATGTGGCACCGAATGGCAGAGAAGAGGTACTATTTCCCTACTGCTGCTGTAACAAATTGCCGCACACTTAATGCCATAAAACAACACAAATTTATCCTCCTATACTTTTGGAAACTAGAGGTCTAAAATCAGTTTAATGAAGATAAAGTCAAAATATCAGCAGAGGTGTTTCCTTCTGGAGCTCTGAAGGGAGAATTTCTTACATGCATTTTTCAGTCCTTCTAGTAGCCTCCTTCATTCCTTGGCTTGAGGACCCTTCCTGAATGTTCAAAGTACATAGGTCCAGTCTCAGTTTTCATTATCACACTGCTTTCTCCTCTTCCTCCTGCTCATAAAGACTGCTGTGCTTACATCAGGCCCATCTGGGTGTCCAGGATGCTCTCCTACCTCAGGATCTTTAATTTAATTGAATCTGAAAAAAAATCCCCATTTTCCACATATGGTAACATATTCATTGGTTTCAGAGATTAAAATTTAATATATTTCAGAAGGTGCAGATAGGAGCATTATCTGAGACTTCTTGAAGAAGTGTGTGGACTCGTTTTAATAATGGAACTCCAGCACAGAGTAGGTGAATGGGGTTGACATTCTAGGGAGCAGGTAGCTGTGTGCTGAATCTTCTCCAACTAGACGGAAGGTTTGCTGGATCCCCTTTCTTTTCTGCTTGACTTAGCAAACTGGTACCTAAGGCCCACTGTGAGCCTAGACTTTCCTAGTTGTACCTGCTTGAGAATTCTGCAAGTGCCTAGTATTTCTCACCACTGGGCATCACCACTGGGCAGTGCCTAGATCCCTGAAAACGTGATAGCCAATGAATGGTCCTAGGTCTGTGACAAAGTTACTGCTCATCAACATTCATTAAGCTCTGTAAGTGTTGGGCACTGTGTTAGGCTCTGTGAACACATAATTGAAATAGCCCTGCATCCAGGGCATCTTTTTGTTTTATTTATTTATTTATCTACTCATTTCTTTGTTTATTTATTTATTTATGGTAGGGAGGATTAAGCCCATGGATGCTTAACCACTGAGCCACATCTCAGCACTTTTTTTTTTTTTTAAAGACAGAGTCTTGCTAAGTTGATCAGAGCCTTGCTAAATTGCTAAGGCTGGCAGAATTTGTGATCCTCCTGCTTCAGCCTCCCTAGCCTCTAGGATTACAGGCATGTGCCACTGTACTCGGCTTATTCTCTTTTCATTTATCAAACTTCATACCATGAACTGAACTACTTTTAAAGTTGGAAAAAATAAACACATCGTATTTATCTAAAAATGATAATAAAAGAGTTAATTCTGGCCAGGACTCTGGTTAGTTTCAAGTGTGCATTGGCTATTCCAGTGCGGAGAAAGGTTAAAAAGGCAGAAGAGGCAGCCTGGTGATTAGCAGAAAGGTGAATAGAATGCTTTGCAGGAAAGGGAAGGATCTCAGGAGAGCAGAGAGAAACTAGAAGGTTAAGTAGGGATGGGGGTTTGAGGAAAATGGACTGATTTAAAGATAAACTGTATGTTTTCTGTGAGCCTTTATTTCTCTCACAATTGCCCAAATATTATGCCCTAGCACATTACTCAGAGTTCTAGTCACCACATTAGGGGGTCCTCTACCCTTTAAAGTGGTTTCAAGGGGAACTTATCACTCATCAAAAACACACAAACAGCTCCAAAATAGGTCTTGTGATAGCCTCAGAAGTAAAACACAAAGGAGAAAAAATGTAATTAGGTTTGCAGTTTGGAAAACCCAGTGTTATGCATTTCAATGCACAGATCATGCCAAAGCTATGGGCTGTGTAGACAAACCAGTTGAGTTCCAACAATACCTTTAGGACTTACCAGCTATGTGTCCTGGGCACATTATTTAATTCTGTAGTTTCATCTATAAAATAGGGACAAAGGTAGTACCTGCAGCTTTCAGCTGCTATTGAGGATTACAGAATTTGACATGTTATTTAACACATACAAAGTTCTCAGTAAATGTTAAGTGTCATTCAGTACATACAGATGCTACCTAAGGTTATAGGAGTATATCTTTTAAAAGTCTTTAAAACAAGGTAAGAGAAAATGATGACCAATGTTAATCCCTTTTTAGAAACTTCAAATAAATTAACCCGACGCCAAAACAAATCAAATGACTTACAGAAAATGGTGCAAAACAAATCAAATGATTTACAGAAAATGGTGCTTACTGAGTCATTGGCAGGCTTCCTGCTTCCTTGCATTTTCCTTAGTGATTTATCTGAATCCTGGAATATGTGTTCAGATTGACCTCAGTCTCTTTATGAGAAGATATTTCAGAGTACAAATTTGCTGCCAAATGTGTGTGAAAGGAGGGAGGAAGCTTGAAACCATGAAGGAAGAATATTAATAATAATAATAACTACTATAACAAAACTACCATTTCTATTGCCCCTTGTAATTAAAGAGCTTTTATCTCATGTGAAAAAAAAAATCCTGTGTGGTATCGGGGCAGGTATTATTATTAATCCCATTTTACTGATGGAAATACTGAGATTGAAAATTCAAAAGCATCCAAGAGGACACAGAAAAAAAGTGGCAAAGCTCATAACTCCCCATCTCTCCCTTGAGAGACAGTCAGCATGCTAGGCTATCAGCATTGCAATGAAATGATTTTAAAAATTTGCACACCCAGTTTTATGTAGTCAAATAATTGCCATCTTTCTGAGTGGCCCCTTTTGAGTGCCGTGTGCTATTTTGAAAACGTAACTATTACACAAGCATTTTTAGAACTCTTTTCAAATTCTCTCATACACACCTACATATCTCATTACTTTTTAACACTCTGTCCCAGTAAAACACCAGACTTGTTTCCAAATGACTTTTTCAAAACTCAGATCGGATCTTTCATGATGAGAATTGAGATCAATGAAAATACTCAAAATCACAAGGTCTAATGATACATCGGAAAGGATTTGAACCAGTGTGGCTGTGTTGAAAAGTAGTAGAATATGTGTCATTTCCTCAGGGGACTGTTTTGAAGGGCATCCCTTATTTGGGTGTGAAACTTCTAGTATGTTTCTTTACACATGAGGATCATATTACTTTGTGGCTATGGTTTTAGGAAGTCACTGAATAACTTTCTTCGCCACCCTTGCTCAGCATCAATTGAGAAATGAAATTCAGAAGGTGACAGATGGAGAACAGAGTTGAGCTTTATCACTGACAGGCTCTTAGGAGAACTGGCTTGAGGGCTGTGGCCAAAAAAATCCTCCAGCTAAGGTCCAGGTTAGAGAGTTCCACCCACCAGTTACAGGCAGCACCAGATCACACCCTCTCCTCCTCCTCCAGGGCCAAGCTACCTCCCTAAGCTCCCCACACAGAGGCAGAGCAGACTCTGGAATCCTGTAGGTAGGCAGATGGGAGAGAGAGCAAGGGTAAAGAGGGGAGGATGGATGGAGAAGAGGGACAGAAGGGAAAAAGGAGGAGAAAGTTGAGCCACGATGTTCACTTTCTTCTTCCAGATTCACTCATCTGCTAAATCACTCCTGCTCCCTCATGAGGGAAAAGTGAGAAAGAGGCCCATGTTATGCCAACAAAACAAGGAGTCAGTGGAAGGAGGAATCCTCCTCCACCATTTCCAGGTATGTATCCACTGTAATGTGATGCAGTGATTCCTGTATAACAGATGGAGGAACTAGAGTCGAGGTAATTTCCCAAGGTCATTCCCTAGGTAGTGGTGGAAAGGATTTGAACTTAGGTCTGACTACAAAACCCACTTATGCTCCAGTACACCAAGAAGAATGCTTGACTGCATAGATGAGCACTGTGTGAGACAGTGAGTGAAGAGGGGCTTCCATCTGGGGATGGAACATTTGAGGGATGTGGCATTTGAAGTGGGGTTTCGGTAGGATTTAAATACTCAAGACATGAAGAAAGGACTCTCCGAGGAGAGGGCATAGCATAGGCAATGGGAAATTATCAAGCATGGTTAAGGGAAGAGAAATAATGCAGCTTTTCTAAATAGGAATTATGTGTGTGGGAGTTACACAGGGTTGGATGGCATAGAGGGAGAATGAACCACAAAATGAGCAGTTGTCAGGAGTGGTGATGCAAGTCTGTAATCCCAGTGATTTGGGAGGCTGAGATGGGAGGATCGCAAGTTCGAGGCCAGCCTCAGCAACGTAGCAAGGCCCTAAGTAACTTAGCAAGACTCTATCTCAAAATAAAAAAAATATAAAGCACTGGGCATGTAGCTCAGTAGTTAAGCAACCCTGAGTTCAATCCCTAGTACCTCCCCATCCCCAAAATGAGCAGTCATGTATGAAGGACCAGAAAAAGATGAGAATCAGACCTAACGTCTGATTTCAAAGATCTAAAGTCAAACATTTTGAGCTTGAATGACTGAAATAATAATGGTATTAAAAATGTAAAAAAATAGGAAGAGTCTGATCTTGTAGTCACTTACCTCCACATGTGTTTAGCAGGTATAAATGCTTGTTTTCATTACTCATTCATTTGTTCATTCAGGTAACAACTTCTTTTTTAAATTAATTTATTTTACAGTAGAATGCATTTTGACATATTGTACACAAATGGAGCACGGCTTCTCATTCCTCTGGTTGTACATGGTGCAGAGTCACTCCACTAGTGTAATCATACGTAATGGGTAATAATGTCTGTCTCATTCTCCCATCCTTCCCATCATCCCCACAGCTCCACCCCTCCCTTCACTCCCCTCTACACAAACCAAAATTCCTTCATTTTTCCCTGTCTCCCTGCCCCACTATGGATCAACATCAGCTTATCAGAGAAAACCTTTGGCTTTTGATTTTTTGGGATTGGTTTATTTCACTTAGCATATTCTCTAGTTCCATCCATTTACTTGCAAATGCCATAATTTCATTCTTCTTTAAGGCTGAGTAATATTCCATTGTGTATATGTACCACATTTCTTTATCCATTCATCTGTTGAAGGACATCTAGGTTGGTTCCATAGTTTAGCTATTGTGAATTGAGCTGCTATAAACATTGATGTGGCTGTGTCACTGTAGTATGCTGATTTTAAGTCCTTTGGGTATAAACCGAGGAGTGGGATAGCAGGGTCAAATGGTGGATCCATTCTAAGTTTTCTGAAGTATCTCCATACTGCTTTCCATAGTGGTTGCACCAATTTGCAGTCCCACCAGCAATGTATGTATTTTTCCCCCACATCCTTGCCAAAACTTATTATTGCTCATATTCTTTTTTTTTTTTTTTTGGTACTGGGGAATGGACTCAGGGTTACTCGACCACTGAACCACATCCCCAGCCCTATTTTGTGTTTGATGTAGAAACAGGGTCTCACTGAGTTGCTTAGCACCTCGCCATTGCTGAGGCTGGCTTTGAACTTGTGATTCTCCTGTCTCAGCCTCCCTAAGTGCTAGGATTACAGGCTTGTGCCACCGCGCCCTGCTATTGCTTATATTCTTGATGAATGCCATTAAGGTCTGATTCTCAGGCAACAACTTTTATGAACCCTTATGATGTGCTGCAAGCTGAGAGGATTTAATAGCAACCAAATACAGACACAGTGCCTGCCCTTAAGGAGCTTACAGTCAAGTGGGTGAGACAAAGCCCAAACAACCACATAAACATTCATTCCCTGAGGGAAGGGAAGAATAGAAGTTCAGTAGATTAGACAAAGGGGAATGAAGGGAAGGGAGGAGGGGATGAGAATAGGAAAGACAGTAGAATGAATTGGACATAACTTTCCTATGTTGATATATGAATATATGACCACTGTAACTCCACATCACGTACAACCACAAGAATGGGAAGTTATACTCCATGTACGTATGATATGTCAAAATACACTCTACTGTCATATTTAACTAAAAAGAAGAACAAAAAAAAAAAAAACACCCTCATTCCTGATTGCTGTTGTGGTGATAGCTACAAAAGAGACATACATGGCACTTTGAAAGTCTATAATAAGTAAGTGGCCTGACTTACTCATGAATGTCAGGCAACGGCTCCAGTGACACCTGAGCTGAGATGGGAAAGGTAAGTAGGAGTTAACTAGGCTAAGAAGACAAAGCATTTCAGGCAGGGGGATAGCCATGTAATGAGAGTATTACACAGCAGTCAAAATGAAGGTACGGGGCTGAGATTGTGGCTCAGTGGCAGAGCGCTTGTCTCGCATGTGTGAGGCACTGGGTTCCATCCTCAGCGCCACATAAGAATAAGTAAACAAAATAAAGATACAGTGTCCATGCATAACTGAAAAATATTTTTTTAAAAATGAATGTATTCCTGCTCCCCCGGCAACTAAATAGATGAATATTGGCAACATAGTGTTGGATGACAAGTTCTAGAGGTTGTATATCCCCTCAGTACCCTTTTTATGAAGTTTTGAAACAAGAAAAATGAAACAATGAATGATAAAAAACAAAACAGAAAGGCAATACAAAATAAACACAACATGTAGTAGTGTTAGCTGCTTTCAGAGGAGGAGGGATGAGGAGGGAACAGGATGTTGACAAAGGGAATTGTAAGTTACTGACAATATTGTGAATAAAAGGGTAGAAAGATTCACTGTATTATTTTAAATACATAAATAAAGTGGGCTGTGCATTGGCTAATTTCATGACATGTCATAAACCAAGAATTATGTTTAATCAAATTATGAGCACCTAGAGCTGAGGGTGTAGCTCAGTGGTAGAGCGCTTGTCTAGCATGTGTGAGGCACTGGGTTCGATCCTCAGCACCACATATGAATAATGAATAAAATAAAGATCCATCAATGACTAAAAGAAAATTATGAGCACCAGAGGTATTTACTGTTTAAAGGAGGCATCATTCTGAGTTTTGGAGATGTACAAAATATCAGGATGGTTGGAATAAAAATGCTGAGATGGGCTGGGCTTGATGGTGCACACCTGTAATCCCAGTTACTGGGAGGCTGAGGCAGGAGGATGACAAGTTTGAGGTCACACTGTCAACTGAGACTCTGTCTCAAAATAAAAAGTAAAAAGGGCAGAGGTTGTAGCTCAGTGGTAGAGTGCCCTGGGTTCAATCTCCAGCACTGACAAAAAATGAAGAGAGGAAGAAAGAAAGAAAAACTGAGATGAGGGTACTGAGGCTGCAAAACTGGCTGGGCTTTAGACCATGCAGAGCCTTGCAGATCTTTTCTAACAATTTTCTCTTTATCTCAATTATGAGAGCCATTGAAACATTTTAAAGCAAGAGACAGACTTTAAAACTTGCATTTTGAAAAAAAAATCATTTTGCCTTAAACACAGTGACCAGATTAAGGAGAGGCGTGAATGAAAGGAACTATGTAGAAAACCTTGTCTAAACATGAGATCATGGGAGCTGAGGTTGGTGTGGTGGAAGCCATCATGGTGGTGATGGTGTCTGTAGTAATGGGGTGCTTCTGGAGATTGTGGTGATGGTGGTGCACATGGTGACAGTGGTATTGGTGGTGATGGTGATGCTGATGGTGTTTGGTGCTGGAAATAGAAAGATAAATGAGTCCACTTGAGGATATTTAGAAACTTAAATCTATGGAATCTATCTATCTATCTATCTATCTATCTATCTATCTATCTACCTGCCTACCTACCTATCTATCTACACCAGGAATGGAACCCAGGGGCACTTAGCCCCTAACCCACATCCCCAGCCTTTTTATATTTTATGACAGGGTCTTGTTAAGTTACTTAGGGCCTCACTAAATTGCTGAGGCTGGCTTTGAACTCGCAATTCTCCTGCCTCAGCCTACCAAGCTGCTGGGATTACAGGCGTACGCCACCATGCCTAACAAATCTATGGAATTTAGAGAGACTGGATATATGTGTTGTCTGACAAACCTGGGTTTATGGTTTTTCCATAAAGTAGGATGTGTTGGGAGGGGCAAAGGAAGAAACCAGTTTGGGGCATGCTGAATTTGAGATGCTTTTTTGAGTCCTGCTTCTTTCCCAGCTTATTTCTGAAATGTTGATCTCTCTTTCCTTTTTATTCTTTTTCACATGAAATACAGCTCATGAACTCAAATCCTTTCTGAAGCCATGCAGGTAGTGAGTGAGTGAAGCATGCTGGGTCCGGGAGACATTCAGAATGGTGGGGACTCTAGTGATCTGCAGAGAACACCACACATCAAAAACTGTGGCTGCACCCCTAATGAGCCCATTGGGAGATCAAGTGTTGCCAGGTCCCAATTTTTTAAAAAGAGTTAAAAAATGTGAAATATTTATCTTTTTGTACTAGGGATTGAATCTGCGGGAGCTTTACCACTGAGTTATATCCCTAGTCCTTTTTTTAAAATTTTGAGACAGTATCTTGCTAAGGGTCTTGCTAAGTTGCTGAGGTTGGCCTTGAACTTGTGATCCTCCTGCCTCAGCCTCCTGAGCTGCTAGGATTACACGTGTGCACCACCATGCCTGGCAAAAAATCATGCTTTTTATGTTTTTTAGTTAGCAACTAATCAGCTACTACATATACCCACATATTTACATATACTATAAGGGACAAACAAAATAAATATGTAACCCGGGGGTAGCCAGATCAGAATTTTGGTCCTAAATCATTCCATAGTGTTTGTTTTTTCATTATATTATTAAGTATATTTCAATAAAATTTTTGTGATAGAATTTTTCTGATAATATAACCCTATTGAGAAGTGCTAGCATTTGGATTTTTATGAAACCATACTAATAATGATCAACTTTAAAACATCATTTACAAATTTTTATTTAGAAAAATGACAAATCCTTGGAAAAGTAGCAAGAATATAATAATGAACTCCCATATACCTTCACCCAGATTCACCAATAGTTAACATTATGACATATTTGGTTTTTTCTGCACCCCTTATCTGAACCACTTGAGAGTAAGCTGCAGGTATCATGACCAGTAGTGCTCCAGCAGCGTACTCCAAGTTCAATGGTATTCTCGCATGTAAATATACAATGATCAAATTCAGGATCAATACAATACGGTTATGTAAATATACAGTTAATATTCAATCTTGTGATTTTTTCCCCCTTTCCCAAAGCAGGATCCAGCCAGGATCACTCATTGTATTCTGCTGTCATGTGCATTTATTCTCCTCTAATCTGGAATGGTTCCTCATGTCTTCCATGACATTGACATGTTTGAAGAGTACAAGCCAACTCTTCCTTAGAATGCTACTCAATTTGAGCTTGCTTGTTTCCTAATAATTAGATTCAGGTTGTGTCCTCAGCACCTCACCCCAGGAGGCACATGGTGTCACTTTGATCAGTCAGGGAGGGTGGTATTCACCCGATTCCCCACTGTGCAGGGACTTCCCCTCTTTGCAACCAGCAATTAATCTGTGGGAAGATAGTTTCAGATTTTGAAATATCCTGTTCACCAACAAACTTTTACCTAATAATTTTAGCACCCATTGAAGATTCTCATCTGAATTATTATTACCATGGAAGTGGCAAGTGTGTGGTTTTTAAAAACTAATATTTCTTCTGTATTTATTAATATGTCACTGTAAAGAAGAGCTTTCTCTTCTTTATTTTTGTGTCTGTGTGGACACCTGGACCCCTTTTGTGGCCAGTGTTTTATAGTTTATCACTGTTATTTTGATGCTAAGATTGCCCACAATTTGCCAGTGGGAACCCCTTCTAGCTCCCTCCTGTGTTCTTTAGACATGACCCTGCATATTTTTGAGGATTTACTTTCTATCACAAGATGTTTATTTCTCACTTTGAAATTCTTCTGCCCTAGTCCTGGAACAGCCATTCATCTAAGGAGCCTGCTTGCTTCAAGAAGACACTCATTTAGAAATTAAAATCTGGGCCTTAAGTGTGCTCATGACCACTGGGATGCCATTGAAACTAGGTGCTTCCAGTGAACAGAACTAGGACATATGTTATTTTATTTCTTAATTTGTGGGTTCAAAAATTCCAAACACTAGAGGTCTCTTCTTGCTTTCTCCAATTCCACTGTTGTGTCCCTCTTCTCCCAGAGGGAGTACCCTGGTTCCCAAGGACACCAATGTATTTATTCATGGACAACGTGCACTTTAAAGCAGGAGTGCTTTCCCCTTTTCTTCCCTCTTTCTCACTTGTTGAGATAATTTATTTTGATGTATGTCAATTTCTACATTTTTTTCTAACTCATTTTCTCACATTATGAACATGTTCAGGTTTTTCTAAGCATATCTCTACAGAGATTTTACCATATAGAAGTGCTAAATATTATTATTTATCATCAATCATACAGGAAACAATTCCCTTGCTTTGAGTGAGACTGAAATGGGGGTTGTTGATAACAACTTCCATCTGCTTGGCAGTTAGTTTACAAAGTACTTTACTTTACTATGTACTACTTAGTTCTCTTTTAATGGTATGAATTCTTTGGGTTCCAGAGAGAATGAACAATAGATAAGCTCAGAGCTTCGTGAATGTTTCATAAAGCAGGGACTCAATACCTCCTGAGTTTTAAAAAGAGACATTTAGAACCTATGATGGATGAAAACAGGCATCCTCTAAAAGCATAAATAATCCTAAGCAATAGGTAATCTACACTTTTATATTCACTTCATTTTTTTGCCATTTTTATTTCAGAGAAATTTTGTGTCTTCTTTAGGTTGATAATTTAAAAAGACATCTGCTTTCTAAGGACACACCAAATGATAAATGCCTTCAAAGTAGTGTCCTTCTCATGTGGTGGCATGTGAAATCTCTCAGGGGGGATGTGAGTGTGTCTGTACCCTATAGCAGTTAAATCAGACTCTTTAGGGTAGCCAGGTTAGTGCTTTAAAAACTGTCCAGGACATCTCACTGAGCAGCCACCACATGGGCAAGGGAAGGCTGAGCTAAGGACTGGTGAGGGTGGCTTAGATCACAGGCTAACACAGGGAGATTGATCTGTACCTCATTTCCAGTTTGAAGATAGGTATTTGAGTTGTGCAAAAATGTATTCTGAACTTAACAATTGATGGGCATTCTTTTTCTGTCTTAGCCAATATGGTGTTAAAAATCGTATTCTCTTCATTTTATGATTTACATGATTTTCACATTTAAATGTTTTTGAAATCATGTCATGACCTAAAATTGAAGTGTCTCTGTGTGTGTGTGTGTGTGTGTGTGTGTGCGCGTGTGAACATTCTTAAGCTGTACTTAGAGCTGGGTTCTTAAAGTTCAGTGTGCATCAGAAATACCCAGAGTTCTTGTCTCAAACATAGACTCTGGCTGATTTCAGGTATTTTTGGAAGGGCTAACATAATAAGCAAAATCATGAGGTGATTCTGATTCACCTGGTCTTTGGACTTCTCTCTGAACAGTGCTTTTCCAAAAACAGTCCCTTCTTTTCTCTGCCTGCAGCAATACGGCATGAGGGCATGAGCATCACCTGGGGACTTAGAAATACAAATTCTTCAGCCCTGCCTAAGCTAGACGACATCAGAAACTCTGGAAGTGGGACCCAGAAGAAGGCGTGTTCACTAGGGAATTCTGGGAATTCTGAAGTGGAATGCAGTTTGAGAATCACCATTCTGAGAAACTACCAGTGTTTTCATACTTCTTTGGTGATAGGAATCACCTAGGATATTTTTTAAAACACAGAATCTGGATCCCATCTCAGATTTATGGAATTAAAATTCCAAGGAGGAAAAATCCTAAGGGAAGACGTGTATAATCTGTACTACAAGTATCCCACATGATTCTTATTTTCAGACAAATCTTGGAAAGTTGGAGAAGAAAAAACCAAGAACTTCCCTATTTGCAATTTACCTATATAGGGTCTATCTTTGGCTAATGTAGTCATAATCTCATTTTAATTTTCTAATAGCCTTATGTGGATATTATGACCGAAACCATTTTATATATGAGGAACTAAAGTTTAAGACAACTACAGTCATACAGACAGTAAACCAGAGAGCTGGTACTCAAATCAGGAGCTTTTCATGAAAACCTTTGTTCCTAAACTGTTCTGCTCTTCTAAAGTAACCCTGTGCAGATCATTATGATGCTGTGGTGCAACCTGCAGATAGTTACTGGCTAAGAGTAATGTCTTGGTTCAACATTTGCCAACTTCCATCTGTGATCCCAACCTAACTTTTTCAGACTTTCTCCCCACTGTTCTCAGCATGAATTTCCCACTCTATTGAGGCCATTCTACTCCTCACCCTTGACTACATTCACCTCCACTGTAGCATTCACTGCACCTGTACTAATGGGATCTCTCCATCATCTCCCGGGCCTCTAACCTGCTTACTTATCTATTTACTGGTATGCTTACTACTTGACCCTATTTCTCCCCTCAAAAGGACTGTTCTTCCTCTTCTCTAGCAGCCCCAAACCTGGCCCTGCCTCAAGTATCCCTTCTGTGTAGTCTCCTTGACCAAACCAAGCCTAAGAGAACTCACCCTTCTTGGACCTGCTGTGCCACTTTTCCCCTATACCCTCTATTTGGTCCATAACATGGAATGCCCTGCTTAAGCATCTTTTTCTTTCATCTAGATTTAATTCCTTGAAGGTGCTGTTCTGTCCCCAGCAAGCAATAGGTGTTGCTAAAATGTTTTCCTATGATAAAATCAACCTAGTTAAAGGCTTACAGAATACAAAGTTGCATTTTAAAGCAAGACAAGTCATGGGTCCTAGGTGACTCTGTGAAAGGGCTATGTGAAACATCATTGGGTTTGCAAAGGTAGTTAGATAAACTTAATGATTATTCCTTAGGGATTCATTTGTGGGAATCCTAACTTCTCTTCTAAACCCAGAAAAACGTAGGGATATCTTTTTGGTGGGAACAGGATGGCAGTGGCTTTAGCAGCCGTGCTGGTGGTGTGGCATATGCTTTGGAAAGGGGAATGTTTTTAATATTTAGAAGAAAATTTTCCATTGTAGTCATCATTCCAGATGAGAATGTGTTTTCTTTTAAAAATATAATGGATAATACCTATTCTGGTTCCCTTCCAAACTTTATAGTTGCAGAGTTATGTCAACTTCCTGTGTCAGGACAACAGCATCCTCAGGGGGAACATGGAATGTGTGGTCTAAAAGGCCTACATTCTAGAAGTCCTTACCTGGAACAACAGGTCCAGGTACCTCTGAGCCCAGGTCAAGGCTAATGCTAAGGAAAGAGCGCCAGCGCCACCTACTGACCAGACAAAGTCAGACTTTTCCCTACCAGGAACTTGCCCTTTAGTTTGGCTAAGAGCATGTGTCCCAGAGAGGCTGGCCTCAGAGACCCAGAAATGTTGTCTGCAGTTGCTACTGTGTTTCCTGGGAAGTTCTCTAGGTCACAGCCACTCAAAGTGATTGTAACAAGTATTTGTCTTCTATGAGAATCTCTCCTGGGCAAGCTTTCTCCCTGAGGAAAAATATCAACAGCTTTAGTACAGATAATGATAGAACTCACAGCTGTCTGAATGTTGTGTAGTTATGATTCCATCACATGGATTTCCAAGACAATTTTGTTGGTAAAGGTGGAGAAGGAAGAGAGTGAAGTTTAGGAAATAACTCTTTTAGAAGAGTTTGAATCAGTTTAATGCTTCTAAAAGATAGAGGTCCATTTAATTTAAAAATACAACTTTATTCCCTAGCACATTAGTATCTGGGGAGTTTATTCTATGTAGAAAAGTGTCACTGCACACTTGGTAGAGTTTTAAAATGCTGACTGAAATGCCATGGCACTGACATGCTGACCACACAAGCACTAGAGTCCCAGGCAAACCATTTAGCTTCTTGTGGAAGCAATAGAATTGTAATCGTTTGTCCTCTCAACATCACAGTTTGAAAAATGCACTAGAGGCTGGACAAGCTGGATGGATGGGCCTTGTTTCCTCCACCAGGACAATGCATGCTGATATGCAACTTCCTAATCAACTGGGATCCAAAATTACATTCTTTCTTTTCTTGGTGGGAGTTCT
This sequence comes from Xerus rutilus, assembly GCA_028644305.1. Classification (NCBI taxonomy): domain Eukaryota; kingdom Metazoa; phylum Chordata; class Mammalia; order Rodentia; family Sciuridae; genus Xerus; species Xerus rutilus. The sequence goes on along the minus strand of CM053399.1, from coordinate 126,201,743 downwards.
ACTTAAACAAAGATAGTTTTTGTTGGATCAATATGCAGGAGAATGAAAGAGGGTGGAAGGACCATGAAGGAGGCAAGGGAAATCTTCCTTCTGTAGCCTTTTGGCAAATGGCTTTTGGGGCTTCCCGTTTTCACTCTCAGCAGCACTTATCCTATGGGGAATTCCAGCCCTCTGGACCCTGATAAACAAATTCACATTACACATAACCCTCCCATTGAGATTTGCTCTCTAGTTTTGCTTAAGCTAGAATGAGAGGAAGGGAATGCTGCTTAGCCCAAAAGAACAACAAAATGCTCATTGGGTGCCAGGCATAGGGTGATGCCTTCCTCAGACAGGTTCACTGATTCTCCCCACAGTCCTACGAAGTAGAAGTAGATTAGATCAGAGACAGAGGTTAGGAACCAGCCAGTGCTCCAGAGCCAGGAGTGAGTGGGCTGAGATGTGACCCCAGTTCTGCCTGGCTCCAGTTTCAGTACTCTTGTCTCTGTGAGACTCAGGACCTCCAGTGGTGGATTTTCAGAAATATTAATGGAATATCCTAGAACTAGAGAAGATGTGAAAGACTGTAAGAGGCTATACTGTATTTTGGTTGACAGAAGTTTCCCCTCTTTTCTTTCATTTTTATTTAAGAACAAATAGCTTCATCAAAATTCTACCTTAGGGCTGGGGTTGTGGCTCAGTGGTAGAACACTTGCCTTGCAAGTGTGAGGCACTGGGTTTGATTCTCAGTACCATATAAAAACAAATAAAACAAAATAAAGGTATTAAAAATATTTTTTAAAAATTCTACCTTAAATAGAAAAGCAACATTTGCCTGCTGTCTTGAACATCTGTGTGTGTGTGTGTGTGCGCGCAAATGCCACATATATACATCTTTCTTTGCATGCAGTAGGGAGGTTGAACAAAGACTGGGGACTCTGAGGAAATGGAAAGCAGTCAGTGGCAGGTAGTTACACAGTGCCAGGACATGAAGCCTGATTTGAAGATCTCTAGACTCAAAGTCCTTGATTTGAATTCTGGTTCTGCCATTAACAACAACAACTAACATTTGACTGCTAAAATGTGTGAAGTACATGGTAAACATTTTAATTCACTTGATCCTCATGACCATCCTATAAGTACTATTATTATTCCCATTTTACTGATGAGAAATTTGAGGCACACAAAGGTTAAGTTGCTTGTCCCAGGTCACATCAGTGAATAAGTAGTAGAAAGTCGAGTTAAACTCAAGTAGACTGGCTAACAATATTATGTAATACTGTCTATAACTGATTTATTTATTGTGTCAGTTAAACTTTCTGGCTTTTAGTTTTTTCTCATTTATACATTCATGTTTTAACAAATATCAAGGTTCAAGCCTGTGTGTGACCTTACAGATCAGATAGAGGTGAAAAAGACCTATGCACACAGGGACCCTGTCTCTTGACACACATTCATTGCAAAATGCCAAGGAGGGAGGGAGTCTCATGCAGTTGAGACTCCCAGGGAAGGCCACAGGAGTTGCTGGCATTGAATTTGATCTTAAGGTGGGAGACTGATTCCAAAAGTGCATCTCAGCACAGATAAGACTCAACATGAGTGTGAAGGACTCTAGTTGTTAGACTGTTTTTACTCAAGAACAGGGTATTGGACAGGGGATACTGCCAGAGGGAAAGATCAAAGATCAAGGTCGAGGAATTACATCCAGGACCTTTAATTTGACTGTAGTCTGTAAGCCAAATTCATGTGGGAAGAGTCTAGAGGCAGGAAAATCCATAAAGTGGCCAGAGAAGTGGTATTGCTAGAAGATTTGAAGACCTCAGTTTGAGTGGTAGAATAAGGAGTCAGGGACTGAACAATGGAACCAGATGCCTGCAACATCAGGAAGAGAATAAGATGGAGTGGAGGAGGTAGTACAGTGAGCAGAATGGCTAAGTGAGAGGACCCAAAGGAAGCCAGCCACTGCCGACTTCTTCACATGAATATTCCTGTGGGCTGTGCAGGTGACACACATGTCCAGAGTGGTTGAATTTGTGTAGCTGTAGCTCAGAGTAATGACCATTAGAGAAATAGGATAATAGCTATGATAGGTTACCTACTATGTTCCAAGTATTATACACGCTCCCTCTGTCCCGCAGTGTTATCTCCAATCCATAGAAGAGCACTGCTGTGCAGACACATGGCTTTTGTTTTAAAGAGGCAGTATAGTATAGTGCTAGCAGGGCAGGCTCTGCAGCCAGACTAGAGTAAGTAGAGGAGATACTGTTGTATATCTTGGGCAAGACATTTAATCTTTCTGTACCTCAGTGTATGCACGTGTAAAATTAGGACATTACCTATCTCATTGTGTTTTTGTGAGAACCAAATGAGTTAACACTTGTAAAGTGCCTTTCTTCAGTAAGAGCAGAGGAAATGTTAGCAGTTCCTATTGATGACTAAGCTCCAGAGTAGAGAGATGAAATGGTCTGGCCAACAACACAAAGCCAGCAGGGCTAGGACTCAAATCCAGGTCTGTGGGCCCCAATGCCTCCTTCAGTTCCCTGTGCCATGCTGAAGTAGGGCGAGACCATGAGAGAGATGAAAGAGGAGCCCAGAGGATTGTGGGATCAGCATGTTAAGGGGGTGGGAAGATGGCATGAACTAGAAGAGGGAACAAGAAAAAATTAGGAGGAAAGGTAGGAATAAAGAGCTTTATCTTTTCTAGGGGCTACGGTTGTGGCTCAGTGGTAGAGCACTTGCTTAGCACATGTTAAGCACATGATTAGCACTGGGTTTGATCCTCAGCACCACCTTTAAAAAAATAACTAATAAAGTCATTAAAAAATATTTTCTGTTTTCCTGACTGCTTAAATAAAATAATTTTTTATTATAAAAATTAACATTATGGAACTAAATTCCTGTACCTAACCACCTCTCCTACTCCCTGCCAGATCATTACTGCTAACAGACTTTAAAAGCAAAACCCTATGGACATCAGAGTATCATTGAAGGCAGGGAGGTAACTCAAAAGGCAGAGAGGTGGTTGATGAGTCTGTCTGCAGGAAAGTCAGGGCTCAGGCTGTTGTGGGGAGGACAGATGGGGGAAATCAAAAGGGCAGGAGTCGGGTGATGCAAATCTGGAGGAGAGGTTTGGAGTGGATTTGCTTTGTGAGGGAGGGGGCAGTGGTCACAGACAGCTCCGAGACAAGGGGACTGGATGGACACTTGCAGGAATAGGAAATTTTGTGTGTGTGATGTACCTCATTGGGAATCTGGTAAAGCTTATGGACCACTTCTCAGAATAAAGTTTCAATGCCTAAAATAAAATACATGGGATTATGAAAGGTAAACTCTTCTATCCACAGACCTCTTGGAGTTATAAAACTCCTTTAAAAACACTTCCAGCTTTAAGATTGCATACTTAACGTGAAGTCTCAATGCTTAGAAACTCCTTGTTGTCTCCCTCTCTGAATCATCTGCACCCAGAATGCAGAATGGGTCCAAATCTCCAGTTCCAGATTATGATTTTAAACAAAGACTTACCTTTGGGTGATTTGGGCACACTAAAATGTAGAGAAGTTGTGTAAACCGTCAACATCACCACCCCATTTATTTTTTTTCAGAAGTATGTTGGCAGATGGAAAAGTGCTTTGGAGACTTTGTGTGCTGATCAAGTCCTCTTTGTGTTCCAAAAAATAATTCCTCCAAGACCCAAAGGCGGGTAATCCTGGGTGATTGACTCATTACAGGAGGCACTTGGTATGTTCCACATGCTTGCAAGATGGCTGGTATGTTTCCGTATGGGACTGGATTTATTCCCCTTGTGTGTGCGTCTTTCACATACACACAATTTGACTGTGGAGGCTAGGGTAGGGTGGAGTGGGCAAAGCAAATGAGATTCGACACTGAGACTAATGGGCATATTTGGAATTTAAGTTTGCAAATGAAACTCAGAAAATCAGCAGTGACTGTTCTTGGATCAGGTGGAGGCGGGAGGAAGGTGGGCAGCCTGCATGGACTGGTACATTCAAGATGCACACTGGGGCACATACACCGGATAAATGACTTTCTGATACTTCTTGATCACCTATTCAATAGGAAACTAGCCAAAGTTGCCTAAGAAGTCTATCAGTCCAGTACAAGAGAGGGTTTCCATGAAATAAACCCATTTACTGTTCAATTATGATTTTATATTTTTTCCAGGCCACATTGAGTATGTCAATAAGGGGCCTTTTAGCCCATTTTCCATAACTAGATGTGAAATTATCATACCAACTTCATCTATTGTTGGAAGTACTATTTTGGGTTGGCCCTGTGTAATGTGAAATGAAGAGAAAAAGTGTGTAGCAGAATCTCGATATGGAAATCCAGACTTAAAAACATTCTCTGATGGTTTGGCATCCTTGGGATAAATTGGTCATAGTTTTCAACAACTCAGATCAAAGCCAAATGCTGTTTGGATTCAGACAGTGATTCAGGGACCATGTCTTATTGGGTTTCTTTGAAAATAAAGCACAGACATTTTTTCATACCTTTGAGAGAATCTTTTGGCTGCCAAATTTGTGCATTGTAAATTTTATTGTACCCTAATACAAAGTTCTACATCTTTTCTCAAATGTCTCTTTCAGAATTATCCCAGCATCTCTAAGCTGACTTGCTTGTTGCAATGATGGTCTCCTGATGTAATGTGAAGAAGGAAAAGGAAAAAAAAATAGGCCAACTGGTAAAGATAAAAAATAAATGAGAGTAAATAAAACACATATGGAACTTCTAGTTTCAGAGTAGAAATGTATATGAGTGTGTATGTAAATCAGCCATCCAAATAGAAATCTAGACTAGGCCAGACTTAGGCACAATTATGAAGTAGCAAAGTTTGCTTTCCATGGCCTTTGATTTCCCTAACCTGGTATTTTTCTATGACCTCCACCCTTCTTTTTCAGCCTACTCCTGATGTTTCTGTGACCTCAATTAGAATTGTCTGATTTCAGTACCTGCTTCAGGTCTCCCCCTACGTCACCTATTTCCTCTTCTTTTCTGTTTCCTCCTTGAAACCTATGTGTTCTGCATCCTTTTTCTGTGGGTCTTGCTTTTACGTGGGACTTATTTAAATAACTCCTCTTAAATAATTTACCTTCTATTCAGTTCTTGACTTTAATGAACAGATTGTATGTTTGGGGAATTGTTTCCTAATTTTGCTTTGTTCTCTTAACAGATTTACCAAGCACCTATTAGGCTGAGAGCAGTGGCTTTGGTATGGTAGGAATTACAGGAAAGTGCAGTAGTAAAAGGTTAGACAGTATGACAAGCTAGAGAAACAATTTGGGGAAGATGTATGCTGATTTAACTTTACCTAACAAATGCTTTTATTATATATCCTGTGTGGCAGGCACACTTCTAAGCACTTAGCAAATATTAACTCATTTGGTTAGTTTTCAAAACAACACTCTAAGACAAATAGTGTTTCTATATTCGTTCTCCTTTACAGATGTAGAGGCAGGCCCAAAAAGGTTAAAGGACTTCCCCAAGGTCACCCAGCTATTAAATGTGGAGCCAGGACTGAATACTAGCAGTTTGGCTCCAGGGTCTGAGTCCTTAAATCATCTCAATTCAGCCTCTTCAGCTGCCAAGTGTGGGACATACACCACGGCTCTTGACGTCAGGAGCCATTTCAGCTTAGCTAAAGATGACAGTGGTTCTTCACCCTGGCTGCCCATTAGAATCACCTGAAAAGCTTTTCCACAGAACTGATGCCTAGTCCCCATCCAGGCTGATTAGATCAGAATCTCTCAGAGAGAGGCTTCTGCCAGTTACAAGACAGGCTTTTCTGGCTGTTTCAAAGAGCAACCAGCCCCGAGAACCACTGCGAGGGAGGGGATCCTCAAAGGTGGGCAGAGCTCAGGGAGGAGGGCGGAGAGGGTCTTCCAGTGGGAGATGAATTGGGCAGAGGACAGCCACCCCCTTTATTCTCTTTCCCTCTTCTCTCCCACCGGCAGATTTCTGACCTTGCCTTCTTTCTTCCTGTCTTTCCTTCCTTCCCTTTGATCCTCTTGCCTCCTCTCCTCTATCAACCCTTCTACCTCCTCCTTCCTGCATTCTTCTGCTCTTCTGTTTCTCATATTTCCTTTTTCTCCTGCCCTGCCCCTTCCTTCCAGTCCTGGAAAGACTCATTTCTCTTAGCATGACCCCCTCCTTCTGGCAGAGTGAGCAGGGGCAGGGCTGAGGCTCTCAGATCAGTCATGATGCCCATCCACAATGCTCCTGAAGGAATTAAAGAAGAGGTGTGGGATGTAAACACTCACTTCCCAAATAGCGTGATTATATTAAATTATATTAGGAGACTCAGAATATATGGTGTCTGGCTCCGGGAGTGAGAGGAGAGAGGGAAGTTTGTGAGGTGCATTAGTTTTCTATAGCTGTTATAACAAAACACCATAAACACAGGATCTTAAATAACCTAAAGGTATATCTTATGGTTCTGTAGGACAGAGTGTGATATGGGTCTCACTGGGCTAAGATCACGGTGTTGGCAGGGCTGTGTTCCTTTCTGGTGTCTCTAGGAAAGAGTGAGTCGTGCTGCTTCTCCAGCTTTAGAGGCTGCCCACATTCCTTGGTTAATGATCCTTTCCTGCATCTTCAAAGCCAGGTAGCATCTCCATGGCTCTGCTTCTGTGACCCTCAAATTACTTTCTCTGACTCTCTTCTTCTGCTTTCCTTACCCACTTTTAGGAAGTCTCATGATGATACTGGGCTCACCTTGATAATCCTGGAGAGCCTTCCTATTTTAAGGTTCACTGATGAGTAACCTTAATTCTATTTGCAGCTGTAAGTCTCTTTAATTGTGTGACCTATCATGTTCCCAGGTTACAGGGGATGCATTATGCACCCTACCATAGAACACTTCACAGAGGAGGAGGTGGAGGTAGAGATCATTCAGTGCAGACAGAACAGCAGGTACCAAGACTTGGAGGCTTGGGAAGAACATGCAAGGCCAGTATTAGTCCATTTCCCCTTGCTACAACAGAGTGCCACAGACGGGAATTTGTAAAAAAAATAAAGGTTTGTTCAGCTCATAGTTGTGGAGGCCTAACATATGGGGACCACATTCAGTGAGGCCCTTGATGCTGGGGAGGGCCCTCTGCAGAGCATCCCATGCAACAACAGAGCAAACTTGTTAGCTCAGGTCTCTTGCCTTCATATAAAGTCACTATTGCCACCATGGAGCTCCACCCTCAGGACCTCATCTAATCCTAATTAACTCCTAATTAACCCCAAATCCCACCTCTTATTGCTGTTACAAGTGCAATTAATTATCGAAGATAATTTTGGAGAGGGCGAACATTCAAACCTGAAGCAGCAGGCTTTGAGGAACCATGAGTTTAGTATCACCTGGTGGTGTCCTATAACAAGTCATTACATACTCACCTATATATTTTGTTCTTGAATTTTACATATAATTATGTTTGCCACATATTTCATCAAAATGTCTTACCATAAGCCAGCCCTCTGTGGAGGCGGTGCAGAGTTACCGCAAGGAGCCTGTGTGCTGGAGCCAGAGGGGGCTGGTTCCAGTCTCCCTTCTGTCACTCGTTAGCACCTCACCTGTGAGAATTCAATGAGATCAAGAATCTCAAGTACTTTGTTCTTGGCATGTTCATGGCACATAATGGGCTGCTAATAAATGTGAGCTGTTATAACTGCCATAGCTAAACTGCATCTTAAGCTGACCGCTTGTAACCCAATGCACTCACTTTCTCCTTCATGTCCACTTCTTGCTAGAACGAAAAAGAAAGCAGTGACAGGAAGAACATTTCTGACCTATGCAACCTGCTGAGATAACATCTTTGTTATCAAGTTCAAACGGTTTAGCTGCTGGGCCCTAAATTCAATCTAGAATCTAAGGACTTTCTGCCCCTGATGATTACGCCAACGGTCCCAAGTGATATCTTTAGCTAGTTTTAAATGCTATTTAGTTACCAAACAGGACAGAAAAGCATGAGGGTGGGGAGGATGTTCAAGGATGAACTGAAATTTTTGAAGTTTGGATTCATATCAACAGCAACAACCACAAAAATGACAGGACTCACCTGGGTAGGCACCTCCACACAGTTCCTTTTCTATTTCTTAAGGTCATTCCAGGAAACACTGAGAGGCTCTGTTTTATCTGGGAATGAAAAAAAAGTCCAGTTTCGATAGGAATTTGGGAATGCACATATTTCCTATTAGGTACTGAGTTCTGGGGCAACATTTGTTAACGAGTAACTGGGAACATGCAGAAATGGCTTGGCTTTTCAAGGCAGTTGTCTGACAACCAAATAGATGAGACACACTATCTGACCCCCAAAGGTTGACCAGCCGGTCTGAAAAGGGGCATTGTGTAATTATTGGGGAAGTGGAATGTCTCTTGCTTAATGTTATATTGTCCAAATGGTAGAAGGATCCTGAAGGGAGCATAAGCTATAACTTAATTAAAAATAATAATAACCAGGCTAAAATAATGTCACAAAACAGTTTAACTATTTATTAGGTAGTGAGTCCCTTGAAGTTTGTCTTGCTTATCTTTATACCCTCCATGGTGCTTCTTCACCTTGTCTCCCACTGTCAGCTTTTTATGCAGAGGAAGGCAGCTTCACTTTTATCTCTGCACCACACACAGAGGAGGAAAGGCCAGCTCACTAGAATCTATCAGAGAACTTGTGTCCACACCTCTCATTAGTCAATATTTGGTCACATGTCTTCTCTTCAGCCAATCACTGTGGCTAGGAGAATGCCCTGCATGGATTGACTTCAACCCAGATTTATGAGCTGTTCACTTTGAGGAGGGAAGTGGAGTTTCTCTTAAAATTATGGAGTGCATTCTTGGAATTGCAACTGGAATTGGGGTCAATTTCCCCTGAAGCTCTTGGGCTATGCCTGTTACCAATAGGGAAAAACCCTGGTTGCATATGTGTTTTGGCCAGTGACACAAATCCCATTCAATTTTTTTAAAATTGTTTTGTAGTTGTAGATGGACAACATGCCTTTATTTTGTTCGTTTATTTTTATGTGGTGCTGAAGATGGAACCCACTGCCTCATGCATTTTAGTCAAGCACTCTGCTACTGAGCTAAAACCTTAGCACCCCTATTCAATCTTTTCAGTAACTCTAATAGTAGAACTGAGGTCCCCAGCAATTCAGGAACCAACTCCCAGTCTCTGGGTCAGTGGTGGAGTTGGGATTTTCAAGTTTTCTGATTCCAGAGTCCACCCTCCTTCCAACAAACCATGCTGAGTGTATGAACAAATAAGTCTGGTGGAAGCATGCTTTCCTGCCCTGAAAGAGTAATACAGTGATGGTTAATATGGGAACCTGTTTCTGTTTGAAGTGGGGCCACTGCCACAGGTGCTGGGAGACATTGGGAAGACATTTCACCTCTCTGCCTCTGTTTTCTCATCTGTAAAATGGAAACTGTGTTAGATGCTACCTCATTGGACCATTGTGAGAATTAAGTAATGCAGATAATAAACTTGGAGCAGTGCCTGGAGTGCAAAGGAGGGCAACACTCTTGCCAAAGGCTGGTCTGGTTTGGGGTAACTGGTCATTTGAACAATGGACAACAAAATTATACCCTTCCTGTGCCACATCCTTAAAAGAGAACAGAAGCATGTATATGCATGAACAACTCCCAAGACCTTTAGCATCATGGGAAATTTGGACTTGTAGAAAAATTTCAAGTTTATTCAAATCCTCTTATAGGCAAGTCAGGAAGGAATCTGAAAAGGCCCCAAATCATTTTCCCCCTAAGTTTAATTCTACTCAATACAAATTTGTTCCTCTCCACTATCCTGATGGTGTCACAGTCAATCCTGCTTTCTTCATTTCCTCCCATTGTTCAAAAATTCCTCTTCCCTTCTGTGCCCTCATTCTTTACTTTCCTTCTCCCATCATTTAGTATGTACTCCTCTTTTTGGGGTGGAATTCAAGATACGATGCAAATGACCTGGTTCATGTGAAGGAGCTAGTGGGTGTCAGATAGGGAGGGTGTCAGACTGAGGAAGAGAGGGAGCATTCTCCTCCTAACTCTAAGCATCACATAGAGGCTTTGAATTTTCTTTATCAAGAAAAACAAAAACAAAAACATGAATTGCCTGGGAGTACAGATAGAGAAGGACAGATGTTTAGAATCTTGGGGTATCGAAATGATTACATACACACACAAAGACTTGTTGTTACTGCCATTCACTATCTCTGAAAGTAGAAAAACTATTCTTTCACTTCCTCATTAATGAATCCATTCATTCGAATAACATTAATTATTTACTAGTGCCCAGTACTACTGCTAGGCCATGAAAGGCTTATGAAGAAAAGTAAGTTATAGCCATTAAAGGCCATTTATAGAAGGCGGTTATGGATAAGATACCAACCAAGTAATTAATTTTACAACACCATGTATAAGTGGCCAGTATGGATATTAAGTACTGAAAGAATACCTGGCTCCCTGTGGAATATCGTACATATATGTAGATTCAGATTTCTTGTGGTAAGCTCTTTCACATATTACTAAGATAGCAATATCCCATTGACCATTTGGTTGGATTTTAGAAACATTTCAGTCAGGTTTATATAAAATGGAAAGAAAAAAACTTTATCAATCAGAAGAGATAGAGAAATGGTGAAGGGAGTGAAATATTTCACATTTTGGTCAGTGGCATTTGAAGTGATATATTTTAGACTGATTTCATTTTGACCTTAGAAAAGGAAAAAAAGTAGGATACTGTGGATGTGGTATTAATAATAATTTTTATTTATTTATTTATTTATTTTGATAACGGGGATTGAACTCAGGGGTACTTGAACACTGAGCCACGTCCCCAGCCCTATTTTGTGTTTTATTTAGAGACAGGGTCTCACGGAGTTGCTTAGCACCTCGCTTTTGCTGAGGTTGGCTTTGAACTTGCAGTTCTCCTGTCTTAGCCTCCCAAAGTGCTGCGATTATAGGCATGTGCCACCACACCCAACTGTATTAACAAGAATTTTTAAAAATTCAATTGATCATTGATAGGTAAGCAGGAGAGTATGAGCCAACTATACTTGTTGCAAATTTAGTAGAAAAATCAACTTCAGTTTTATTAGGGTGTCAAACACTGATAACATAATGTGAAATTTGCTTCATTCCACTATTTGTACTATTCCCTCAAAAAGTAAAATGGAAAATTTCCATCTTACACATTTAGTTCCCCTTTTTAATTTGGCAAACATTGATTTTTTTTCCACTGCACTTCTACCTAACTGGAGTCTTACCAGCTGATGTGTGAGTGAGTGAGTGTGTGTGCGTGTGTTTTAATAACTAGGTATGTGATTGTTGGTGCTATTAGCTCAACTTATGTGCATTTTGGGGTTGAAATTAGTTTCTCTGTAAACACTCTGCCTGAGTAGGAATCTGACCATAGTTCTTTGCAAGTTTGTAAGTGGTTGATGTGAGATCACTCAGATTGACACAATAGTTTGCCTGAAGTGTGGCTAGGATATTCCTTCCAGGAGTGTTCCATTGCTTCAGCTATGATGTGGTGAATGTTCCCATTTTGACTCTAGCTTTATATGAGCAACTACTGCTCATATGCCACGGGATCTGTGGCATCCGCACCTTTTCTGATGCTAATCCCACTATCTGGACTAGTCTGCTTTGCTTATTGCTTCTTTAGTTGTTCTTTGAGGGCCAGGTTACTCCCACACACTGCATGCTTATGCTCATCTGACATTGATTAAAAGATAAATATTAAATATAAATATTGTGCTTTATACACCTGCAATATTCTTTGCACATATTCAGTGCAAATATACAGTTGTTTTGTAGGATAGCAATGTTGAAAGAACTTGAGGCTTCTAGACTGGCAAACTTGACTCTGTCTCTGATTTTTAAAAAAAATATTTTTGAGTTGTAGATGGATATAATATATCTATTTGTTTAATTGTTTGTTTGTTTTTTTGTTTGTTTTTGGTGCTGAGAATCAAACCCAGTGACTCACACTTGCTAGGCAAGTGCTCTACCACTGAGCTATAACCCCAGCTCTCTGATTCTTTGTAACTGTTTACTGAACTTCAACATACTTGCTTCTAAATGAAGGCTTACTAATGGCCATTTGCTTGGAGGAAGATAAGAGTATACATGCAAAGAGCCCCCATTCCTTGAGGGTTTGCTATAACCCAGGTACTGGGCAAAAGGTTTTATGTAGTGTTCTCCTGTACATGGCTTACAAGTGTTGATTCCTTGGACAGAGTAGGTATTCACTGAATTTTCTCAAATGAATGGGAACTGGACTTGAGCTGGCAGCAGAGCCCTGTCTGCTGAGTCAGCTGCCCTGAGTCAGCGGTTGAGACACATACAACATGGGTCTCTAGAGAGAGAAGATACTGGCTGGGCTGTAGTTCCCACCTATCTGGCAGAAAGACTGCAAGGGCACGATTCCTAAGCATGATGGAGCACTCACGGGAAGGGGAGAGTATAATTTCTGAATGCTATGACTTCCTTTCCCACTGTCTCTCATTACCCCGCTTTCCCCTGCTGACCAATTCAGTCCAGAAGAAGTACAGATCTCATTCTGAGTCACTCTTGGGTTGTATTGGTAGCACTGCATTTTTATTATATCTCATGGAATATAAGCATTTTGTAGATCTAAATTCTTGGCAAAAAAAGGGAGGGATCCAACCAACCAGAACACTGTACTTATTTAGTGGTAAATGTTTTCAGAATGTTAGAAGTTCATGAAAGTCTCACTTAAATGAAATGCCATTTCTACCCCTGGGCTCATATAAATTAAGAGAATTTTGGGGATCTCCAAGTTGATGACTCATAATTTTCCCAGTGTTTTAGTCCAGGAGTCACCGATTATAGTAGGGTCTAGCACTATATTTTGTCTCTTCCAACTATGCTATTTCCAAGTGGGAAGTTTGGGAAGCTTCTTGAAGCCCCTGAAATACTATTTCTTGCATCAAAATCAAATCAGAAGTTGGGCGCGGTGGCGCAAGCCTGTAATCGCAGCACTTAGGGAGGCTGAGACAGGAGAATTGCGAGTTCAAAGCCAGCCTCAGCAAGGGTGAGGCGCTAAGCAACTCTCAGTGAAACCCTGTCTCTACATAAAACACAAAATAGGGCTGGGGATGTGGCTCAGTGGTCGAGTGCCCCTGGGTTCAATCTCCGGTACCAAAAAAAAAAAAAAAAAAAAATCAGATCAAAATTTGTATTTGAAATTATACTTAGAAGACGTTGGAAAGGATTTTTTCAGCATCCATCCAGGCTGGTATTGTTCCTGGGGATCAGTTGAACAGCAAAAGAATCTGATGAACACAATTTCCCATGATGCATCAAAGGGTCAGTGTTCCCATCTTGCTCTGCTCCTAAAGGCTGGAGTTAATGAAGAGGAGTTTTTATGTGAATGTCAGGCATGTTGCAATAACTAGCCACAATGGAATAGTCATGGCAATTTCCACCACTTGGTTTCTTTGTTTTTTTGATGTTGTTGCATGCTTCATTTTATGAGTATTTTCTTATGTGTGGTTGAGCCCATCTATTGCCATCTTGGGCTTGGGTACTTGTATTTAAAAGATGAAGAACAGAGGGAGAAATTGGAAAGTTGACAGGATGATATATCATAAATACTTATTAATTTATTTCCTCCCATTACTTCTGTTAACAGATATGTGGTGATTAATATTTTGATGAGTTTGTGTCCTAAAGGAAAGGAAAATAGAATCATAATAAGACATATGAAAAAGTATTATGAAAACTGGACTTCTTTGGGGGATGTTACTATCATGGATGAAAACCAAGTCTAGTAATATTCCAGCTGAAATAAGATATATGAAAATTTCCAACAATCTTTTTGGTTTGGCTTTCTGGGGTAATTTGCGTCCTTGAGGGCTTCTATCTTGATCATAGCATCTACTACTTGAATGTTAACCTCTATTTAAGTCAAAGAAGAATAGACTCTAAGAACTGATGAAATTCTAAAAGTGTCTATGACTTCCTCATTCATTTAATTCACAAAATTGAATAATACTCTCACTACAGAAAGGCCTAGATGGAAGACTATACTGTGTGCAATACATACATTGATTCCTAAGATAGAAGTCTCTGTGTCTGTGACAATAGATATGGGGATCCACTAAAAGCAGGCCTTCTGAGGAAAACCTGTTGATAAAACCTAACAAAAAGGCTGGGTGTGGGGGATGGAGTCACAGTTTAGGCATGCTATGAAGCTGAAGATGTAGAAAGTCTAAGGAGAGAGCTACCATTGCACAGATGCACCACTATTACAGATGTCACATGTACAGCCAGTGTTCTTAGTTTGATCCCCTCGCCACATTTCCATCATATTGCTCTTTTCCTTGTCTTATACTTTGAAAAGATGTCAGAGACCTCTTTTCTGCCTCACCATTCAATTCTGAAATTGTCATGTGCATCCAATCACATTTATTTTGCTATTTTTCACTTTTTAACTTCTGCTCTTTCCATTTTATTACTGAGTATATTTTTCTCTCTTTTTTTATGATTTGACATCAAATCACATTTTTTTTCATGTTAAAAAAAAAGTGCAATCAGGCGGGGTGGCGCAAGCCTGTAATCCCAGCACTTAGGGAGGCTGAGACAGGACAATCACGAGCTCAAAGCCAGCCTCAGCAATGGCGAGGCGCTAAGCAACTCAGGGAGACCCTGTCTCTACATCAAACACAAAATAGGGCTGGGGATGTGGCTCAGTGATCCATTACCCCTGAGTTCAATCCCCAGTACCAATAAAAACAAAAAGCAACAAATAAGGCCAGGGAGAAGGCGAAGTGTCTTCCTGCTGTTATCCCGTTCTGGAGTTCTTGGACTCCCTGGCACAAGGAAAGAAGAGAGACAGAGACAGAGATAGAAATAGAAATAGAGAGGGGAGAAGGGAGGGAGGGAGGGAGAGATCGAGATCGGGAGAGAGAGAGAAGAGAGAAGAGAGAAACACGTCCAAAGGGAGACACCAGACTGGCCTTCGAATTGGCCAGCCGGGTGACCGGCAAGACCGCCCTCATCCCACCCCCTCCCCCTGCGGGCGCTCACACTCAGGAAGCAGCTGGCTACAGGCCGGCCCTCACAGCCGCACACACATCCACAATCCTCGCCTAGCAGCCTCCCTCCCTCCCTCCCTCCTCCCCTCTCCCTGCAGTCGCGTCCGCAGTGCGCCTCCCGGGCAGCCCAGAGCGCGGCGCGCAAGGGCACCAGCACCCGGGCAGCAACTACCGCCCCTCCCGACACCCCGGGTATGTGGCGGGCGGTCCTCCAGGCTCTCCCCATGGCTCCCCCGACACTACCCGCCGGCATCAATTAGCCAGCATCCTGGGTCTGGCCCCTACACTCATATCCAGGGCGAGGATGAGCGGGACAGGCGAGGCACAAAGTCTCAACTCAACTTTTTAAAAACATTATTTGCGTGTGTATGTGTGTGTAGCAGGAGACTGAGCTGATGCCGAGGGTCCAGCCACCCGCCTTCTGCCTTCTCCTCCCCCTGCCGCCACTGCCCTCTCAGACGCGCGCGCACACACGGCACTTGGGCCGCGTTTCCGCGCTCCGTCCCCTGGCTTGGATGGGAGTTTTCATTTCCGAAGGAGGCAGAGCCCGTGCAGCGCGCTGAAGGGCTGGAGCCCCAAGTTACTCCTCGCCAGCGCTGGCCTCCCGCTGTCACTCGCGCCGGCTGGCCAGGGAAAGGGACCCGCAAGCCGAGCTTTGTTGTGGAAATCCTGGTTACCTGGTAAGTGGATGCCATAGGAACTTTGTTCGCTGGCGAGAGACTAGGAGAAACAAGGCGCTAGAGAATGTGGGGGAGTTAAAGCTCAGAGACGCAAACTAGGGATTAGAAATAGTTTTCCACGCTGAGCCGGTGGCATTCACGCGGGTTTAATGATACGCGCACCCCACCCCCAAGATTTGTAGGTCTTTTAGAGATCTACACTTACTGAGACTGATAGTAACCCTCAATTAGGAATCAAACTGTGTTGTGGTCAGTTAGTTGCTTAAGAGCCAAGTGTAGAAGACAAGAAATCCACAAGGTGTTAAAGTTTCGATAATTAGAAAGAGTTTTTGTGTTTTCTTTTAAACTCCGAGTTCCAGAGGGCTACAAAATCAGGGCAAGGACGCAAAGGGAACTGTGCACGCCACCCTGTCCCCACTGAAGGGAAACTTTGGCGAAGTGAGAATTGATGGGGTGACGTGAGGTCTTTCGCGCATACACCGGGCTGTGGTTGCCTTTTCAAGTTCCACGTGCTTGTGGAGCTCCACGAAGGCTGTTTTCCAACTTGTACCTCAACCAAGTGTATGTCCTCATTGTTTCGGGATGTCCTCGGTTTGAGGGTACATACACTAACTAGTCTCTGCGACCGGTCCAGCTATTCGCAGCCGCCAGGTCTATAACTATAACCTCCCACGCCGCAAAAGCGGAGACACATTCAGACACGATCACTCCCCGCCCGGTTCGTCACCTCGCGTTTACATTTTTATGGGACCGGACAAAATGTCAGCTCTGTTTGGAAAATGTCTAGTCTCAGGGACTTTGTCCTGCACACGACTGCAGTCCCTATAAATGACCCTGTGTGTATTTTGAAGTCGGCTAGGGCCGCTCTCTGGAAAGCGTGAGTGAGCTGCCGGCTCTATCCTAGACACACACCTTGCCCGGAGCGACAATTCCAAGTTACTCACTGGAGCTGACAAGTCACCTCGGGGACAAGGAAGTCACCAAAGTGTCTGGAAATCTTGGCCCCTGTGGATTTGTCATCTAATGGATGATTCAATTAGGAACCTGGGGGGAGAAACTTTGGGGAAAGGTTTACTGGTTCCATAAGTCGCGCCCTTAAGACTTGTTAGAGGTGTTTGGGAGTCCAGAAGCGAAAGGCACCCCCGGATGGGTGCACTTGGACGGCGTGGGGGATGGGGGCGGTGGTGCTCAAGGCTGGTGTGCGGGATGTGTGCTTCTGAGTGCGGCGAGCCCGGCAGTGGCTTCCACGGTTCCAGGCTGTGGCCCGGCAGTGCGAAGTTCCCCGCCAACCCGGTTTCCTAGCTGCCGGCCGCAGCGGAGCCCTTTCAGTCCCCGACTTACTCCGGACTGGGTTGCACAACAGGAAGCCGGCACGAGTTTGTTTTGTTTTCCTGCGTTCGCTCGCTCGCGGACGCGGCCGAGGGTTAGGGGAGGAGGTGGCGGGGGTGTGACGGGGTCGCGGCAAAGCGCGCCCCTGGGGCTCTGCACCTCCGCTTCCCGACCCACCCCTCACTCCGCGCCCGGGAGCCCAGGGGCCTAGGACCCTGGCGGGCCAAGCTAGGAGGGTAAGAAACCAAGGAGGGCTGTCCTTTCTGGCTCCACGCATCTCTCCACTATCCCTCCGGCCCCCAGCACCTAAACCTGGCTTCTCTGCTCGGCGTGCCTCTCCCTCCCTGACAGGCTTGGCATCAGTTTGGCCCCCATCTCTGGAACACTTAAAATCAGGGAACAGGGTAAGGGGGTTACTTCCGGAATCGCAGTGAGCAGTATCCATAAGGACTGAACTCCTGCAATTATGACCCCCTTTTACAGAGAGAAGGGCCCTATACCCTCTCCCCAATTCCCTGGGGCCACCTTTTAACAGAACATCAGCATCTACTGAGAATTGGGGCCCCAAGGCCCTAGAGTTGGTGATGAGAAGGAAGTTCTTCAGCTCCCCCCAGTGGACCAATTCCCCTGAGGTTATGGGACCTGGAATCTCAAGTCCTAAACTGTTACAGCCAGAGGGGAACTTGGTGATCACTTACTGAAGAGGAGAACTAGACCCAGAGACTTTAGAGGTTTTGCCAAAGACCTCATTGCCAGACCCAGGACAAACATATAAGATTCCCAGTTCCCAGTTCAGAGAGCATTTCTTGGCCTGAAGGTGAACTGAAGACAACTGCAAAGTCTCTTCTGTCCCCTCTGAAAGCTTTGATGAGTCATGATTTCTGCCTTGGGAGGAAGCCAGAGGTCCCTTTCCCCTGTCTCCTTCCCTACTGAATCTCCCCTTAAAAACTGAACTGGGGAACAATTTCTTTTCTTTTTCTTTTTGGTACAAAATAAATTTGTGTTGACTTAAATCTTCCTTTTCCTCCTTTTCTCTCTCCAAGTTTGCTTCCAGTGAGGCACCTGTGTAAAGCAGGTGCGACCTGCAAAAGTTTGCAGAAAAACTATGAAGGCTGTTCCTGGAAGCTCTGAAGCCATCTAGAGACAGAAGTATGTGGTATTATATGTTATTTTTGCAATTGAGAACATGCTGAAGTTTTAAGCATTGTCCTTACATGTACTATGGTTTTAATATATTTTTACTAGTTGTCTGTTCAGCCAGACCAACCCCAACATTAGCTGTAAAAGGGAGTGTGGGGACATTTCTTTTCAATTATTTCTAAAACATTCTTCCTTACCAGTAATTTGTTAACTTATTTCCTGTCTTACTGAGAGGTTTCAGCCCTCCTTGAGTATGAATAGTTCTGACTGCTGCCACGATAACTTCCTTTCTCCTTGGTTTACTATGGGCTGTTTTGAGAGAGCATCTTTTCTCTGATTCCACCCAAGTTCCTTAATAGTTGTCAGGTTAGCAAAGATTGAATATCTAGGGTTGTTGGTTTTCTTGGGAGGAAGTGATCAAGGTTCCAAGTGGGAAACAACTTTTTTTTCTCTTTTGGATGGATTCCAGGTCTTCCTAGTGGATGAAACTCCTACTGGGCCAAAACAAGTAGGGTGGGAGAGGTTAAATAAAATCAAATTCATGTTTGTATCATCCCTGCTTTCATTTTATGGCTGAGAATTGCCTTTCCATGGTTTCAGAAGAGAGCTCAGTGTTCTTTTTTTCCTCTGTGTTCTTTCCTACTAGTAAATTAAGCCTGAGGTCATTCTTTCTAGCTGTGCCTCTCATATTGTAGTTATTGATCTTTGGAGTTGGACTGTTAATTTGCAATTCTCCCAGATGATAGAGGGAGTACTTTTAAAGGAGATAATTCAGGAAGCAGCATCCTATGCACATTCTCATCCCTGGAGAAGTCATTTCCTGTGTTTCTGTAATTATTTTCTGTAGAGGATGTTATATTGTAAATAAGGTGGAACTACAGGGCTTAACTCTTTAACTTGTATGTTTGGTTGGTTTATAGACTCAATCTGTATTGGAGAAGAAGAAAGGGCATGTAAGAATTCTGTGCAGTAAAACAAGCACTCTTAGTGAGGATGAGTTCTAGCAAAATCTTTAAAAGGACGTTAACAGTAGTTGAATTAAAAGATGCCCAAGTTTCAGGTGTTCTAGTGTCCCACTTACTCTAGACAGAGTTGACACAAAAGTCAATTTTTTTTATTGATACAAAATATCTGTTCAGGAGAGCTCATCCACCTTAAGCTTAACTATTTTTCACAAACTGAATACACCTGTGTGACTAGTATGTGGATCAAGAAACAGCATTACCAACACACCAGAAATATCTCTCATACGCCATTCCAGTTACTCTCTTTCTCTAAGGTAACCACTGCCCTCACTTCTAACATGTATGTTAGTTATCCGTTTTTTAAAAAAGCCTATGTAAATGGAATAACCCAGTATGAATTCTTGGGTCTGACTTATTTCACTTGACAGAAGCTTTCAGTAGGCTGAATAATTGAAACTCCCCTTTGAAGATGATGAGACCAGTTGGGCTTGCAGAAATTAGTTGGTCAAGCATTACTTAATATAATAGAATTAAGGAAAACACTAATGAAACAAGTTGTATTTATGTATTGGCAGCCTGGTTAACAGAGTCTAAACAGACACTAGTGACATGTCTTGTGGGACCCCAGTCCCGTATAGGTGAGCAAGAAAACACCGAGGAGTTCCTTCTATCTCAACAACCCAGAATGCATTTGGCATTTTCTAGATGAGGGCCATCAACCCCTACATTAAAAGAAGCCTCGGCTTATTAATGAACTATTTGTTTTGTATCTTTTGTAGCTAAGATTTTTCATTATTCACCAGTATGGAAGATATAGGCAAGAATGATATGCCTACCCAGAAGGGTATATAATAAGACTTCTCTTTCTTTCTGTGCTGGGGACCGAACCCCAGGTCTCATGTATGGTAGGCAAGCACTCTACCACTGAGCCACAACCCCAGCCCATGCCATAATATTTTTATGCTTCTTTTCCTGTTAGAGAAAGAAATAGATGAGGAATAGACTAAGAAACGTGCAACTGTAATTAAACTGGTTCTACAGACCACGGTGCATGGGGTTCATGATTATATGGTAACATCTCATTTATATTGCATTTATTTAGGCAATAAATAATAAATATAGGTTATAATTATCTCATGATATTTCTGTGTAAGTGGTCAGTACAATAATGTGAATATGATAAATGTATAAACATTTAAATGTAGTATTAAAATATATATTAAAATAGTCTGAAAACATAAATATATATAGTATAAGCCAAACTACATAAATGTAAGGGCCTGGGTAAGTTCAAAGATCAATTAGACATAACTCCAAATACTAATGAAATTAGAATTTAGACAGAGTGATGTAATATAGACAAATAACTATAATGCAATGTAGAAAGGTATAAATGTTAAAAGAGAAGTGTATACAGTAAAATACCTAGCATTTATTGGGTCCTTTTATGTCTCAGGCATTGTGTTAAGCATGTGACATGCATTTTCTCATTTACTGTTCTCTAATATTATAAACTATGCACAGAAGTGTAATTATCCCTATTTTACTAAAGATCAGAGATGTGGAGACTAAGAAAGGATCAGGGAGGGCCTAAGTGTATTTGGAGAGTGAGCAGGATCTGGCTTTTGGGAAAAAGAGAACAAAAGGGAGGAAGAAGGGGAAAGATTATTGGGGTAGACTCTAAGGCAAGATGTACGAAGGACAGATATAGGATCCACATGTGTTCCACTTTGGGAACAAAATCCAAAATTTGTCTGTAAAGCTTGAAACCATGAAGGCTGTACGCAACTGAGGGTGGACTTGAGAGGAAGAAAGTTATTGGGGCTGTTCTTGTCTGACATGATCTTTTCTAGACTAAGAGCATGAAAGGCTGCACCTTCCTTCAGGGGCAGCAAGCCTAAGATCACGGTGCAAGATCTGACCCTGTGCTAGGCTCCTAGATAGAGAGATCAGACTTTCTGAATATCAGTTGTTTATGCAGTTCTGAGCCAGATCTGTGAAGTTTCATTTCTAGGCCTACTGAATATTTTACATAGAGAACCAATCAGATGCCAGGGCTGTGTATGAGTTTTTGTTATTCTTCTGTGTGAAGAAACGGATTAATGTTTTCCCAACCTTTTCAGCATGACCAATAGATTCCACTTCTGTCTGTAACTTGGCTGAGTCATTCACAGAGGTTTAAAAAAATTTTTTTTAATAAATATGTTGTCATGTTGGTTAAAAGCCTAGTCATTGTTGTGGACATTCATACTTCTGCACTGATGTCAGTGCACATAATTTAACTTGTATAAAACTTCTATCTACCAACAGCTAAAAATAGTTACATTGGTTGTCTTTAAGCAATAAATACACTGAAGGAAAGAAATCACTGTTACATATGTGATAGAGATGCTTTAATGTGCTTGAATATTTAGTTTAAGGAGTGGCTAATTTTATTTCTAGAATCTTCCATAGGTAGATTGTTTTACCCTTTTGAGAGGATTGTGATTTTTAGCTGTGCAAATAGCTGTTTATGTGAACTCAATAGGAGGGTACACAGACCAAATGACAAAGAATGCTCTTTTTATTTTGCCATATTTTACTACCTATGTACATCTTTGTGTGAAGATTTTCTTTTTAAAGAAAAATTCTCCAGCCAGTTACTTTGTTTTTATATTTTTGAAGAAGCCTTTGTGTCAGAAACCATGGCCATGTGGTACTTACTCTCTGCAATTCAGGTAATTAATTCAGTGGTGACATCATAGGGAATGTGTTCATTTTTCCATTTCAAATTCCTCATCTCAGGATCTGATGGTTAACTCATATTAAGAACACATTTCGAAAAACTGAGTTCTCAAAGACTGTTATGTGTTAATTTAAACTTTTCTTTTTTGCATTTTTAAGAACAGGGTTTTACATGGGGGAGAAGAGTCTTCTACTCTCTGCAGTGAGAAAACTCTAAAACTGCCATTCATTTGGATGTTGATTTTCTTGTTCTGTTGATCAATTATTACTTATTGATCACAATTGATTAATTGATATTTATCAAGAGGCACAATGACAGCAGTGGTAGAAATGTGGCTTTATACTATTTAATCTTCATATTTTATAAAGCTAAAAATCAAACGTTTAGATCTTTCCGTCATTACATCCCTGTTGTGGTATTTATTTTTTGTGGATTGTTAACTCTTTCTATGCCTGAAACTGTCCTTTCTAGCTGTTTGCATAGGCAGAGTCCAGATGCTTTTATAACAGTGACTATTCTGTTTTGAATGTGGCCCACCATAAAACACAAATTTTATCTTAAACTGAGCACACTATCTACATACAGATGTGCAGACATGTACACCTACAGATAACTGAAATAAAACAATACTTGACCATTAATATACATTTGATATACTGTGTTAACTTACGTTTTATTCTTGTTGGTTCTATTTCATTAAAAAATGCTTTCCCTGTTGAATAATTGATTCTTAGACCGCCAGTGAATAGCAGTCCAGTTTGAAAGACACTGATGCAGAGAGAGCATTTTGTTAAAGATTAGTTTGGGAGCTTAGAGCATAGTCATACCTAGGCAGGACCAAGGTGTGGTTACCTTTCTGAACTTATTTGTTTAGGCTAAAAATCTTTTTGGTTCAAGTTCATTCTTGTTTTGTATGATTTCTTTTGGTTGACCAAGGGAAATCCCTAATTATCCCCCTCTCCTTTGCCATTTTTGGTAGAGCCACAGCTTTCTAGACCTTTCTGTACTCACTGATGAGTTAATGACTGAGGCAAAGTAAGTGAAACACTTCCAAGTAATTACTATTAAAATGAGTGACGTTTAGTAAACTAGGAGGATATGAGAGTTATATAGATGCACTGAAGTGTGGAAAGTGGATTCTACGAGAGGTTATTGAACTTTTAAAGTTGCCCTCCAGCAGTATTTTCCTGATGGTTTTGAATTTCTTCCAGCAATCTGTAATCATTATCATTGTGTTGAAGATTCTCAATGCTGCCTTGACTTTTTAAATTTTTAATTTTTTTGTAGTTGTAGATGGACAGAATGCTTTTATTTTATTTGTTTATTTTTTGTGGTGCTGAGTATCGAGCCCAGTGCATCACACATACTAGGCAAGCGCTGTACCACTGAGCTACCTCACAGCCCCTGCCTTTGATTTTTAAGTTGAGATGGACTGACTGGAATAAATTCCTGAATTGGACTTGGTCATTCCTTTTCTGCTTTTTGTTTCCTCTCTTCTTCCTTCCTACTCTTCTGTTCTGTTGTATCCAAATTTGCTACCTTTGTGTGTGTGTGTGTTTGTGAGGGTTAAACCTAGGGCCTCATGCATGCTAGGCAAGCACTGTACGCTTGTGATTTGAATATCATAGCTATTATTTTAAATTTAAAATGGTACTGCCAGTGATTTCACTTCATATACTCAGGAAAGATTTTCAGTTTTGAGGATATTTTACAAAATATAAAAATAAAAAAATACATCTATCTCTTATTAGCTAAGTGTTAGAATCCACAAATAGATGGAAGTCAGGATTTCCGTAGATGAGATCCATAACATTCATTTTAGTTTCTTTTCTTTCCTGAAGGGTGTTTGGAAGAGTTGTTTAGAATCTCTGGAGGGAACACTAATTTGTCTTATTTTTAGTTAGTTTAACTCAGGAATGAAACTTCTTTGATTTCATTTTATTGGCGATTGTATTGCTTGAGTAACATCTGTACATCTTGGTGCTCAGAATAAATATGTCAATATTCTTAGAATTACCAACATCGGATCTTGGAAGTACTCAAGTCAAAAGGTCTATACATACCAGTTATTAGGTATGAGCTCCTTGCATTTCTGCTCCACATCCAAATTATGAGGAATTTAGTTCTGTTTTTGTGTAACTTCTCTTGTCAGTTCTGTGAATTTTTATGTTTCACTGGATAAAGTTATGAGTCCCCAGAAATGATCAACTATACCTTGTTGTGGGTTGCTTTATTATAACATGGGACCCTCCACTTTCAGTTTAGAGAAATGATATTGTACACATCCAAAGCATTTTCTCCACAATATCCTCCAGCTTCACAGGCACATGTTTACACTTTCCTCTTGTTAAAATTGCAGACAAGAATAATTTTGATTTATTGGTGACATCTAATATAGCTGTGTTTATATTGTTGCCAATAAAATGACTTACATGATTGGTTTTTGTTTATACAATCTTTTCTGAGGAGTCAGTCACCTGTGTTAGGACAAGGTACATTCTGCTTATTAAAATGAACTCCTGGGATCTAAGAACATTCAGCTCTATCTGTCCTTGATTGAATTGCAAAATGTGCTTCACACTGTAGCTGTGCATGAGAATAACTTACACTATCTATCAATAGGCTTTCATTTCTATATTCTTCTGGCTACAAAAGCTGTAATAAGAGAAACCCATGGGAATAGCATGGGCCTATTAACGATCAAGGCAGCTGAGTTGAAAAGGCAGTGTTAATGAAATTATACAATCATTAACCCAAAGGGGGGAAAAAGGAGAATCAATCAGAACTCTGAGATGACTTAGACAAGACACACATATATACAGACTTGGGAGAAGTTTGTTTTCTGACCAGTATTTTATGCCTCATTATCAGGTTTTCTGTGCAGAGTAAGAAATGCTTGAGGCATAAGGAATGGAAAATGTAACAGAGGCTAAATGTAGCCTGAGGAAATGAAATGATGTATGAAAATTAATAATTAACTGGCTCATCAGATGAATTATGACTCTAGATGAGTCTATTAATGATATTTACTAAGAAAGGGCCTTTGGCTGTAAATAGACATTATGAAACTTGTGTTTTTGGAATTTTCTCGAATGGATGAGTTAGCATTGCTTTCGTTTATTTATTTTCTTAATCCATGAGGAACAGTGCCTGGAACCTTGGGTAGAATGTAAAGTTATGATTTTACATTTTGATTAAAGTCATGCTGTTCCAGAAAAATTGTGGGATTATTAAATGGTTTTGTGCCTTAGTTTCCTTAGGGGTTAAGTCATTTCCTCCCTGACCTGATTTACAGGAGTGTGTTTTAAGAGTTCGAAAATGGTCAAGAGGAAAGATTTATTAACTCTCATGTTGACTCATTAGCAGAATGAACATTTTCATCGTGCAATCCAATGGAGTATAAAAATATAAATGTGCCAATACATTAGATCTAAAATGTCCTAAATTTATACCTCTAGATGCCTCTTGCCTCTTCTTTCATTTCTTCTTCTTCTTCTTCTTTTTTTTTTTTCTGTTGAGTGGTAGCCTAGGGTAGAGTAGTTGGGTGTAAGACAGAAGGAGAAAATGCTGGGGGGAATTTGATCATGCTTTTAAATAGAGACTCTTCCCATGGAATTCTACCAGTTAAGTTTTGTTATGAATTACTTGTGATTTTACTTTCTTTGCAATGAGTGGACTCATTTTTCCTGGTTAGTGTTTCTTTATGCATACTGCTGGCAGGAGAGCCTTCCTGTCTGCTATTGCTTTGATGGAGCTGGTAGACATTGACATTATTTTTGCTTCCATGTCTACCCAGTCACCCTAGATTTAAGTGCCATGGGTACAGAATCTACATGTGTATTCTTGATTACAGTCAGTGGATATTTTTGTTAATCTTTCATACTCCAATTATCTGGAATAAAAGAATGTCAACAGACCACAGTGATCATAGGCAACCTTTTGTGGATGAAATCTCTAAGTCCAGAGACATTACAAATGGTTTTCCAGAAATGGAACTTAGGCCTCTTGATTGTTTGAGTGCTCTTTTTGAATTTGACTGAGTGTATGTCCTTCTTAAAAATGAGCAATTTCTTCTTTTTTTGTTACCATGTAGACTTAAAATTCTGTCCTGGTCATATGGCTTAGCTAAGAAGTATACAAAATATCATAATATGAATAAACAAAATTTATGTTTACATTCTGGTATCTAATGCTTGAAAAAATCTGTTGGCATAATTAATAAGAAACAATTTTAGGTGTGTTTTCATATATAGTTTAGTTTTGTCTTGAAGTCTTGCTCAGCTCACATACCATTGACTTTTTCTTCTTGGTATTAGTCACTTTACTTTTTGGCTGCAGCTTTTTCAGTAATAAAATTTAAGTACATCTTGTTGTTGTTTTTACTTTCAACCTAAAGCTATTTAAAACAGGAGTGCAGTTTATAAAAAAAAATTCATTGCAAGTCAGACAGGTGTGAGTGCCTGATACTTAATTAAGTTCTCAGCACTTTAATTATTTTCCCTTCTTGCAGACTCACCTTCTTAATGATTGAACCTAATGCTGAGTATTTACTTAGGTGTTTTTATCCAAATTTTTGATGAGAATTCCTGCTTGTGTATGATCTTCCTGCCAAAAATGACTCCCTTATTTTTAAAACCTGAATATGGTCACAGTCTGCAAATCTGCAGACACTTGTCACTTGGGCCATGGTCTTAGTGACTCATATTTCCAGTCATGTTGAACAATTCTTCATTTTCAAAAAATTGCCAATATGACATTTTTCATTGCCTTTTCTTTTCTTTTTATTGGGTGGGTATTGAATAAGTTCTTTCTTTTGTAGGGTTCAGAGTGCTCAGAAAACACTATTTTATCAATGAGTGGAGAATAGATAGTTTTATCTGGCAGAGCATGAAGATACTAAATGACTCTTGCTCATGATCAGCCAATGAATGAATCAACAGGCTGGCTGGGAATACACTCAAGTTCTACACGGACACAACAAAAAAGGCACTGGGATCTTCCCAGTGTTAAAAAAAATGTTAAAACCAGTTTCATATCAGGATCTATTTCTTAATTTTCCATAAATGAATCATTGAGTTTGGATAACTTGAACTTGGCCATCATGGAGACTGTAGGGCAGGGGAGGGCAGGAGTGAGACCAGACTTAGAGTAATGTTGAGTGTTTTTTGGGACTGGATGGCAGGACAGTGTTAACTGTGACAGACCAATGGAATTCTTAGCAATATACAGAATTGGTGAAAATGAGGAAACATTCCAAGTATTATTTTGTTAATTATTTTTGAAGTTCTTCAACATAGGCATATATGGTAAACTTTGCAGAAGGCATCGTGAACACTTGAGTTGAGACAAATATACTTGACTTCCTAGAAACTATAAAAGAGAAAGTCACCAAAAGTTTTCCTTCCTTGCTATCTTTTCCTTGATGATTTAAGGAGCCATTTGTTTTGAAGTGAAGTTGAAAATATTTGTCTCAGACCTTGAGTGGATCTCACAGACAGAGGTGAGAATCATCCAGTTGAGAACATCTGAATGCTGCTTCTTTACATGCCGTCCTTATTTCTTGTGTTTGTTCAACTTTGGCTTCTTTCCATGACTACCTTGTCAGTATAAAAGACAGATTATGAATGTGTCTATCAAACATTTGGAGTAGTGGCACTACCATGGCACTTGGCCACCTCATTGCATATACTTTGTTCAAGGGAGGGAAGGGCCTTCCTTCATGATTTAGAACAATGGAGAACTGGTATCATCACATATGGATGGATGACAGTGTCCTGGGCTCATATCAGTACTTCTCTTGGTTCCTGCGTAGGAAGCATCATGAGACTATGGACAGTGTCCAGTATGTCTTGTGCTGTGAACATCCTGGATATCTTATTGTTAGAAGGGCTGTTCTCTCCCTGTACTTTCTATCAGGCATTTTGCACAACCTTCTTTTTTTTCTGGGACTTTAATGGAAGGTTAGAGTATTGTAGTGTGGATTCTATTTCTATCATTGTAACACAGGATCCATATGGAACCAAAATTCTAATGCTGCTGTGAATGTTTGAATATAAGGATTTACGAAACCTTTGCAATATTCTCAGGCCCAGACTTTAATCTTTTGTAAACCTAGAGACAGAAAAGATTGCTCTTAGACTGAAGATCAGAGACAGTGTAATATCCCCATTATCTAGTGTAGAGGCCATGTCTGCTTTGTGTTTGTTTCCTGGGAACTTTGTAGCATTTGTCTCATAGCTTATGAAGGTGGTGCTTTTGGGTTTTCTAAAAACTACCATATAAAACTGAACTAGTATGGATGGATCCTTTAGGCAGCAAGATAAGTTTCATTTTTCAAGCTGGCACCAGTAGATTGGTCGTAGTTGCTGAGAACACGGTATTGAGAAGGGCTCAGTGGCAAACAAAATAAGGTAGTGATCCACAGTCCATGTCTACCTTGAGTATAGAAGGGGAGAGTACCTGCCAATGAGCCATATATTCAATGACTTCATTCTACAAAAAAGGTCATTTTGCTAAGAGGGCTTCTTTCCTTCCTGATATGAATGCTACAGAGGTTGAAAACTCTCACTGTACCTTGTTTTCATTTTTACTTTTAAAAATGCCTGCATTTATTTTTTTAAACAGGCTTATAACCCACACCATGGATAACTTGTTGGACTTTGCCTGAAAGGAGTCATTAGTGCCATTGGATATTTGACCATCCTGGCCACAGGTTTTTCAGAATGAATGGAAGGTCATGCAGCATGAGTCTCCACCGGACATCAGGAACCCCACAGGGGCCTGGGATGGTCAGTGGCCAACATATTCCTCCCATCCGAGCCCATTCGGGGACTCCTGGCCCCTCATCCTGTGGCAGCACACCAAGCCCCGCTATTGGAAGCCTTGTTAACAGCCTCCATCTCAAGATGCCCTCGGGAGGAGGCATGGCTCCTCAGAACACCCTGGCTGAGAGCTCCATCCACCTGCCTGCCCTGAGCCCCCGGAGACAAGTGCTCACCAATGGGAAGCCACGGTTCCAGGTCACCCAGGCTGGAGGCATGTCAGGGTCACACACTTTAAAGCCAAAGCAGCAAGAATTTGGAAACCCTTTTCCTCCAAATCCTGGGAAAGGTAGGATTGTCTTTCTGGGATCCTTTAAAAAATAGAAAGTTTTTCTCCTCCAATCCCTTTCCTGCCAGAAAATTAGGAAGATAGATAATTCAATGCCAGGGTCAAAGTTCATGGTCTCATAATGATATATAAAGACTTGCTGGGTAAAGGTGTGTGTGTGGGGTGGGTGAATGCTGTGTACATGCATTTTATACCTCATTGGACTGCGAAACAGAGTGGAAAGTAAAATAGAAAGATCCAAAATAGAGAGGTAGGGTGGGTGGTGCTTTCAGAAGGGCCAGAGAAAGATTAGAAAGCTCCTATCCTCTGAATACTTGTAGCTCTGCCTTGGCTCACTGGGGCCACGAATGATGAGAGTGGTGATTGGAACTGCCATTTATTCTAGTGTTAGAAGTGCTAGAATAAAGGTGGTGTTTGGAAGAAGAAGGATTAAAAAAGGAGAAATATTTTAATGGCCAATAAAATGAGGAATCAGTAACTGTAAAGGGTAAGAAAAAACATTTTAAGAGCAGAACCTATAATTTTTAAAAATATAGCTAGTAACAGGAGGGAAGCACGCTGGAAGAGAATAATGAAAAGATGTATTTGGTACTTGTGGAGAACTAGAAAACTCGATTAATTTGAAATGCAGAGAGAGAATGTACTTTTAGCTTAATAGTGTTTGAATTACCATATATTTTAAATTAAAGAATAATTGTTGGGGAATAGCAAATTATTTGAATGACACACTCTTTCTAGAAATTGATGTTGACTTAATGAAGTTATATTGCAGATTGTATGTGTATTTAGGCTAAAAAGAGAAAGCCCATGTATCCCATGTAAAATACAGCTTTGCTGTGTAAAATAACACAATTTTATATTCCTTAAGGTATTTTAGCATTTAGTCTTAAATGTTTTTATTAAAAGTACTCACATCATCAAATAGAATTAATAGCCTTGTTCTGAATAGCCACTCACCCAGTTAATTAAGGTGAATAATGATTTATATCAGGCAAGTAGCCAAAGAGTTGTTTGTCTTAGTGTCTGTGTATTTCTGTGTGTGGAGAAGTTGGTATAAATGAAGAGATTTAAAGAAAAGCACAACACACATGTATGTAGGTTTTAATTTTCTTCTTTTCATTTTTTAAAATTTATTTATATTTGGTCTAGATTTGGTTTTGAGTTGCTTTATTTCTTAGAGGTACTGATGTTTAGTATAGGAAAATGTCCCTGGGGGCTATATCCACAATAACTCTGTCATTGTCAGGTTGCTATGTTCATTGCACGGCAAGCTAATTCTTTAATATCCAACTGTAGTGTTTGGGTTTTCAGGGGCTGAGGCCCAGTAAAATCTTTCAGCTCATGCTTGATTAGTGAACTGTGGCTTGCTTTCATATGTACTTGTGTTTATAAACCTGACTGACAATAATAATGGTGATAATATTAATAACTTGCCTTTATTAAAGTATAACTTAGCATGTGTCAGGCAGCGTGCAGAGTGCTTTCCAGTACATAGTCTCAGTTATTCTTCATAACAGTCCTGAGTTGTATGCTATGGTTGGTCTACCAATAAGGGCACTAGGTCTAGAAAAAATAAATAACTTCAAGGGCACCAGCCAGCAAGGAGTTTGGGAATGCTACTTTGATGGTTACGAGACATGGCTATAATTATAATCGTGGTGAAAAAAGTGCTTCAGATACTTAAGTGATAGTGGACTCTCAGGGTCAGTAAACCTTGGAATGCTTGTAAAAAATAGTGCTGCTTTGTGCTTTTCCACCTGTGGCCTTGTGGCTCCTTGCTCAGCTTCCTAGCTTGCAGTACATGTTTGGGACTGAAATGGTTGGGGCATGCATGGGTACAGGTAAGGAATCAAGGACACTCTCTTATTTTTCCTCCTGGCTTTACAGCTTGTATACTATCATCAGTGGTCTGGATGATGCCAGAAATAGCTGACTGTGTCCTTTTTGAATCTTGGTTGAGAGTTCCAAAATTAAGTCAGTAACTGATAATCTGGGATTGTTTGAACTTCATCTGATCATTTACTCAGCAAATAATTATCGAGCATATATTTTGGATCAGCCACTGTTCTGGAAATACAACAGCCAATAAAACCTAGTCCTTGCCCTCAAGCTGTTGGAGGACTTAGGCAAATATATGGAAAATTAAAACAGAGTAAAGGCTCTGACAGGTGTACACTCATAGTGTATGGCAACTGTTGAGAGGGATTTCTGGTCTGTGCTTAATAGGGGGATCTGGGAGGAGAGTAAGCTATGTAGGCAGACACCTACAGAGTGAGGAGTCAGTCTTGGAATTGTGCAGAGTGTGTGTGTGTGCGCACATGAGTGTGGCACATGTATGCATGAAGGAGTCTGCCTATAAAATATTCTGGGCTGGGAGAAAAGCACATTTAAAACCTGGGGCCTTTCATGAACTTCTACTTGGTTCTACGTTGGTTTAGTGTACAGAGACTGGTAAGAGAAGAAACTGGAGAGGAATAAGCAGAAGGCAAGTGAAGAATCATGAATGACATGCCAAGGAGTTTGGCTCTGTCTCGAGGACACTGGTAGAACATGTGACTCTGGGGCTATTAATTGGGACTTTCCAGAAAAAACAGGAATAATAGGATGTATATTTATATTCATGTATGTATATATATATATGTACATACACATGTGTATGTGTGTATATATATACACATGTATACATTTATTTACATGTATATATATTTATTATAAGGAATTGGCTTACAGGATTATGGAAGCTGGCAAGTCCCCAAATCTGTAGTAGATTGGCAAACTGAGACCCAGGAGAGTGGCTGGATTATTCTAGTCTGAATCTGAAGGCCTGAGAACTAGGAGAGCTGATGGTGTAGTCCTTGGGTTAGCATGCCCAAGACCCAGGAAGAGCCAGTGTTTCAGTTTGAGTCCGAAGGCAAGAAAAAAGCTGATGGTGGATAAGACAATGCATCTTGTGAGCTGGAAGAGCGATTGTACTGACTCTTAGGAAGGTAGTGGAGCTGAGTACAGACAATTTTAGCCACCTAAGGATTGTCACACAGATGAGCGTCTGACTTGAAGGAGAGAATCTCCAAGGAAGCCTCATGAGAAGTGTTCATCTGGGATTTGTGATGCCTCCTCTTTTTGAGAATTGTTATAGACGTATGGATTCTTTTTTTTATAATTTACTGTGCTATCTTTCATTACCATTATTGTTCTGGTGTGTGAGTTGTCCCAAATTTGGCCAGAGGGAGCCTCTTGAATGAGTTCCTGTGTCCTTTAAACACGTTCCTATTAGGCACTCCCTTGCTTTCAGGCATAACAAGATGTCCTAGGCTCATTTTGTGCTGTGCCCCAGACCTGACTGAAATTATTAATTTCCCCTCAAACCTTGCATCCTTTTTGTGAGGAATGTTATTTGGAAAAATGTGTGAAAGAGTGTCCTGTTGACTCTAAGATGTCTAAGCCCTTTTTGCAGACAATTATGAAATATATTATAAAATGATAGTGAGTTCCAGTTAAAAGGCAACATTACTGAGAGTTTTTCCATACCTCCTCTTCTCATAGTCAGCATGAACACTGGACCTCAGCAACCTTGGTGTATATTTAATTTATTCTGTTCTACAATAGAGGGAAGGGCTACTTTTAGCTCAACATTTCTAAGGTAGTAGAAATTAGATTTAAAATTGATTGCTTACTCCATGTAAATTTTTAATGTTCTAAGAGTGTTCCTATTTATCTGAGCCACTGTGTGAGCATGGGAGACATTCTGTAGTTGGCAACCTACTGGCCTTGCTAGAATTTGTGGGCAAAGGATTCTAGTTATGTTGTACCAATAATAGCATTTCCCCCTACTTCCTGCTCCAACAGTTACTCATTGTAATTAGACTGGTAGGCATGCATTTTTTCAAAGCATCTGGGAAATCAGTTTTATGATCCTTACTTTAAGCACATTTGACACAACTATTTAAATATTTAAGACAATTCTACATTTCTAGTACCCGGAGGACTATATAATTGGGAAGATTTTCATTATAAAGGTTTTTATTTTACCTCAGGGGCTCTGACATTTCTTGTTGGGCTCTGCTGTCCTTGGAGACAAAGGGACTTAGTTATTCATTAGCGTTTGTGGGTTATTCATTATTGTTGGTCAGAAAAAAACAGAATAATATCAACAAAGGACACCAAACTAATTGGGATTAAAAAACTCTTTTGTGTCACTTAAGTATAGTGCCTACATCTTGTAAAGACCTGGTTTAAGAAGGATAATGTATTGTGTGAGCCTGGGAGGTCTAAAAATTAATGTACATTAAATAATACATCAAGTTTTTATTTTAAACTGTTTGTGGCTGGCTAATTCAGTTGGTTTGTAATCTGGACCTAAAGTTAGTGTTTTGACTCCTCAGTGGGTCAGTGAACCTCCTGTTTTTCTCCTACTACCACATCATAAATTTTAAAATACTGCCACTGATTTAAAATGTTACTTTCCTGTACCATTCCTTCAGTTATGTTTATTCCTGGAAGAACAACAATGAAAGAAGCCTGCAAACAGCGGTGTGTGTACCCTGTTGAATGTAGCATATTAGAACCTATGCAAGAGTAGCAACTGGGGCCCCATATGTGGAAAGAGATACAGTTAAGATTTTAGCAAAGAAAGTTGGGACAAAATATTTGGCTACTATTTTTTTTTTCACTTTTGCTTTTTAATCATTTATATTTCCTTGTACTTCCAATGTGGCTTCCTGCAGAATTAGAGCA
Organism: Xerus rutilus; assembly: GCA_028644305.1. Classification (NCBI taxonomy): domain Eukaryota; kingdom Metazoa; phylum Chordata; class Mammalia; order Rodentia; family Sciuridae; genus Xerus; species Xerus rutilus. The sequence goes on along the minus strand of CM053399.1, from coordinate 126,168,027 downwards.
AATAAAGTTAATATTCCATAAAAGGTTCCAAAAATAACCAAACCAGCCGGAGACCAAAGGCATTATTCCAATGGAGGTGGCCAGAGTTTTCGTTTGGTCGTGCCAACAAGGCAGGTGAAACACAATGTTTACTTCTGTTTACTCCCGGAGCTACACAGGGTCTACTTTGTGTGATTTATTGATGCTGGGTGTAAATCAAATTGATGATGGATTTCCAAGTAATGCTGAATGGTAGGCACGATTTGTTCTGGTTATAAAAGAGGTTTGTCAGTCTGGTAACATTCCACCTTTAAAAGAATACAGTACATTCCATTAACAACCTCCCCCCTCCCCCCATGCTACAGGACTTGAAACTGAAATGTAACATCCATTAGTCACCTATAGCATTTTTAAAGGTTGTTAGACAGGAACAGCCTTGGACTTGCATAGTACATTATAGTTCAAAAACTTTTCTATTGATTTTACCCTGCGATATGATTGAAGGCACCATCCTGTTAGGTAGAATGTTAATTAATTTCATAATGGGAATGAAGAAACTGAAGCTCAGTTTGCTGGCCACCTCTTCTTTAGGTGCTGTATGAGTTTACCTCAAAGAGGTCTCTATGATGTGAGCTTTCATACTATAGGAGTTCTGAAAAACCTTGGCCATCCTTTCTCCATTCGAGTTTAATGTTGCTGCCATTCCTGAGAGAGTATGCCTTTAAAAATGCAAACCACTAAGCCATCATTCTCATGAGAGAAATGGGCCCTTGTACCTGTTTTGTACAGTGTTACTGGGTAGTTTTCAATAACTGGCCCTCTGGAGTATGGAGAGCACTGTCTGCTTGGGGCGGAGCCTTTGTGTTACAGCCACCTGAGTGACAGCAGCATATGCATGGGTACCTTGTGCCTCTGTCTGTATGGTCTCTACACTGAGGCAGGTGGATACTACTAATGTGAATAGATTTTGTTACTTCTGACTCATCACATTGTAGAGACACAATGGATAGGTATGTGTATTTAATATCTATTTTTTTGTGGCTGCCTTATTTGAATAATGAAAGAAGTAGAAGGTCTGTAATTGGCTCTGACATAAAAACAAGTTAAAAGATGAATCTTGTGGTATAGGATCTTGCTATCCAACTTTAGCCTGAGAACCAGCAGTATTTGCATCCCCTAAGCACTGGTGAGAAATGCACAGTCTCAGGGCCACCCTAGACCTACTGAATCAGAATATATATTTTAAACAAGATCCTAGGTGATTCATGTGCTCAGGGATGGCTTCATGACTGCGTGAGCAGTGGCTTGACAGGGTCCCAAACTTAGAGGGATGCTCTGCACTTGGGATTTAATCTTCTGTGGTTTCTGTCTTGTTATTCTTAATTTTATCTTTGAATTTGTGTTTTATAAGCAAAGTCTGATGGGACACTGGGGCATGCAAGGGGTGGAGATTTCGGAGTCTCAGTTCATGTGTGGTCCTACCTGCCAGGATGACCACTGGTTGCCTGCCCCCACCAGGTGTCCGCCGCTACTTTCTGCCTCTAGCAGAAATGGATGGGAGGAGTGCCTCATGGGGTGCATTGTAGTTGAGGCTCTGGATACCTTACAAGGTCTGCAGTTATCTAGTTAGTACTCTGTGTGGAAGAAACCTAGTGTTAAATAGCAAATTAAAAAGTACACCAACAAGTCAGGAGAGAGGCCAAGAAGAAAGAACAAAATGTTTTTTCTTGCTTTTTAAACAAGGGACCCTGCATTTTCACTTTGCACCGGTCCCTATGAATTACATAGTTGACTTTGCAAGTGCACATTGAACTTGGAGAAGCACTGCTGTATGAGAAAAAGCAGGGATGCTAGACTTAGAAGACCCATATTCCAGTCCAGTTTTGCTGGACTGTGACCTTGGCAAGTCATTTGGCTTCCCTGCCTCAGTTTCTTCCTCTGTAAAATGGAGGTGATGTCTTATTCTTATTGTCAAGTGGGCATTCTAGGCAAAGGGCATATCTGGTCATGTGTCCTTGAATAGGAACATGCCCAGGGCATCTGTTACTTTTGGCTTTGGTTTCATGATGCTGGTCAATAAAGCTGGACATTATGACCTGAGAGAGTGGTGATGGAGATGGAGGACAGGGTTCAGACTGGAATGGGGCCAAAACCCAAGTCTTCACATCCATAGAGTGGATTGAAAGTGAGAGTCAAGAAGCTGATGAAGGCTGGGATTGGGGATCTTGGGTACCTACAAGGGTGAGTGGCCGACAACCTCTGAGCTACATGGATTGGCTTTCCAGGTTGTTACTCACTTGTATGCAAGTCTGTGGTGCATGTAAGATGGTAGAATAAGAAATGGAACTTGTGTTTAAGGATTAGTTGATAAATATGAATGTACAGTTTAAACTGCAAACTGCCAGGTGCTGTTAGCAGTACGGTTGTCCCTTGATTACACACTGGTGCGGGGCAATATGGGTCTGCTAACCACAGGACCTGCTGCTGCGTGAGAGAGCTTATCCACCACTTTCTTCATTCATGTGACTTGTCCTCTGGAATAGGGGTCTGCAGCTTAGTCGTGACTCCCAAGGCTGGAAACTATGAAAAGCTACTTTGATGTGTATGTTTAGAGCCCTGAATGCTACATTTTCACAGTTTGCTGCAAAAACTAGAAAGAAAAAAAACCTAAACCATAACAAATAAGCATTGAATTAAAAGAAAATATTTTAAAAGTTGATTTCCCATCTGAAGGTTTTACTTGATTTAGGGCAAGCATATTATTTATTATCCAAACCAGAATACTTTAAAAAATGATATGGTATCTTATTAATAATTATGCCCAGGACTATCCTGGACAGATTGGAATGCATGGTCACCCTGTATTTAGGGGACAAGTTTGATGGCATTTAGATTCTAACTCTAACCTAATTGCTTTCAGGTAAAGTAGTTCCAGCCTACTTGATAGGATTGGCCTAATATAAGTCAATGTCAAAATTACCTCATGGGACCAGTGAATGATTATTAGTATATTATTATGTATAATACATAAATTTCTGGTTGTTTAAGGATTGAAAATGAACTAGCTAGAAAGCATTTAGTACTTTCTAGTTCTTGAACTGCGGTGAACTTTATATATCCTAATGTAATCCTCCATAACCTTATGAAATATCCCTGTTGAAAATATGAGAAAAGAGAGACTTACAAAGATTAACAAGCTCGCCCAGGAACACCCAGTGGAGGAGGTGAGCATTTAAACCCTTGTCTTCCTGACTCCAGAGCCCTAAATATCACTCATGATAAGATGATGTTTTGTTTTCTTGGTGCATAGATTTTGACTCAAAATGTTGGGTTCTTGCCAATTGAAAATAATTTCCTGAAAGATACATTATGTACAATGGAATTTCTACTATGTATGGTGGGGTAGAGTCTGGTATATGTTTATTTTGAAAAGAACAGCAAACTGAAACAGAAAAACAGCTGCCAAGTGAATTGTTGCAGGTGTTTTGTGTAGATTTGTATTAGAAGTGCCCCTTGTTGTTTGCTTAAAATAGTGGCTTTGATGTAATAAGATAGATCGTTAGAAGAGAAAGATAGAGAAATGGCTAGTTTTTGAGCCTTTACTCTGGGCTGGCTGGTGCACAGCCAGCAAAGCTGCTCAGCCACATAACTAGGGCACAAACCTGCAAGGCCTCTCATAAAAAACCCCATGTATCATTAGATTAAGAAACCTAAGGCTTGAAAAGATGAAGTAAGTTAGCAGTGTCACATGGCTAGTGTGTAGCAAAGCTGGGAACTGAATCCAGGCTTGGTGTGAGCCGATGGCCTTGCTAGGATAAGTCAGGGGGCCTTGTTCTTGGTGGCGTCACGGTGAGCTGAGCAAGAGAACAGTGGTTCCTACTGCATCACACTGGTTTCCCAAGTACCTTGTTCAAGACTCTTAGAACCACTGTGCTAGCTTATGTAAAAGGGGTTTTATTATAAAAGGAACCAGAGGTATTTTGTGGCATACAAGAAGAGGCTGTACAACTAGATCTTTTGAGAGGCTATAAGCACATGATACCTCCTCACACTTCTCTTTGGGCAACAGGATCTATGATCTTTGCTTCTTTTTCCACACCACTTCATTCTTTTTCTTGCAGATGGATTTTTTTCCCTCTGTTCCTTCGTATCTGTATTAGTCAGACTTCTTCAGAGAAACAGAACCAGTGAGGGGGGGAGGGAGAAAGAGCAGTTGAGCAGTTGACAAGCTAGAGACCCAGGAGAGCCGTTGGTATAGTTGTTCTGTCAGAGTTTGAAGGCAGAAGAAGACCAATGTCCTAGTCAAAGATAGGCTGAGAAAGTGAATTCATTAGGTTACCAAAAAAATGCCTTCAGTCTCTCGTTAGACTCTCCATTGCCTTCCCAGCTTGTATGCTCTCATGAAGCAAGGGCCATGCTGGAAAGGCCCATGTGGTTAGCAACTGAGGCTGACTTCTGTGTGGTGGGGTATGGTCAGGTATATGTTTATTTAGAAAAGAACACTAAGATTCTGCCCAGCCATCTTGGAGCAAATGAACTCTGCCATAAATCTCATGAACTTGGAAACAGATGCTTCCTCCTTTGAGCCTTCAGATGAGGCTCTAGCTATAGCTGACACCTTGATCAAAACCTATGAGAGACCCTGAATCTGAGGACCCAGCTAAGCCTTGCTTATTCCTGACCATAGAGATTGGGATCATAGAAGTGTATAGACTTAAGCCACTACATTTGTGTTATTTGCTCTGTAGCAATAGATAATGAATGAACACAATTATTTTCTTGGTTTTCTTCTTTTTAAAGCACACTAGAAAATCTGGGGTTTTACTTTCTTTAAGGCACACTTGTCATACAATACGTGTAGATGACAAAGTCTATATGGACAGTGTGGAGGATGTTGGTGCTCACCATTGGCTGAGAGCAGGTGATCTTAGCTCAGGTGGAAGAATTAAAACTAGATATTAGGAAGAGCCTTTGAATGTTTCATGTGAAGGTTTGTATGTTTCGGGTAGAGACTTTGAGTTGCCTTCTCTGTCAGTTTTAATGGTGAGGGGTGATTCTGTGCAGTGTGAGAGCTTAGACTAAATGCTCATCCAATGGTATATCCCATAGGGCTCTGTCAGGAAGGAAGAAGCTACTCTAGTTATTTAACATAGAAAATTTAATATCAATAATATGTTCAATAGGCAATGAAGACTGAAATGACAAAGAAAAAGATAACTGTGAGGTTAATTCATAGACAGTACCTCTAGGAGCAGCTCCCACCCTAGGGCTGGAGAATCACAGGGAAGAGGATGGAAATTACCAGAGCCTGGAGTCTTGGAGCTGAGACCCAGACAGTACCTTGGAGAGCTGGGATGAACTGCTTTTCTAGCCACTCTTCCAAAATCAAAACAACAGGTACGGACTCCTCTGTAAAGCATCCTAGAGTACTGTATGCAGATGTCAAATCAATAATGATTCACAAAGCAAAAGTCAAGGTTACACCACTGACTAGTAGGACTTTTTTCACCATTTATTCTGGTTATTAAATTGCATAATAGGACTAGTTAGGTCTAGGCAAAGTACGCTAATCGATACTGTTAAATATCTTTCAAAATGCTGTGTGCCAATTCAAGTTTGTATATTTGAAGAGTTCAGAACAAACCTAGAAAAATAAGCAAAGTGAGACTTTAACTTCCTTTTCATGATTTCTTTATAATTTTAATCAAATTTGAAAGGATAATGTAGTTATCATTACATAATATTTATGATATGGTGGATGTTATTATCAATGCTTGATATCTTATGTTTTCAGGTATTAGTATCATACATATTGAAGTTAAACTGCTCCCAAACCCAATGAGGTGGTTACCATTTTGCTAGTTGTTGTTGTTATTTATAATTGCTCTCATTTTTCAGATGAGTAAATTAAGATATAGTTGAGTAATTTTCCTAAGGTCACATAGCTAGTAAGTGGCACAGCCAGGATATGAACCAATCAGTTGGCTCTATAGTATATTCCTTCAGCCACTATGCCATACTATATTTTGTAAATAAAAAAATCTTGTGTTCTTATTTAGTTATGTATAGATGAATGGATGGATAGCAAATCCTACCATTTCTTTAGCAGTGATGTAACAAAGTAGAAATGGTAGCTTGGTAAGTCGGAGGATGAGGATCAAAACTTAGGTTTTGCAATAACTTCTCTTTGGGATTCTAAGAGTCACATTAGTAATCTAGACTCTTTGTAAAATGAAAGAGTTGAATGAAATCATTTCGGAGAGTTCTAGCTCTCGTTGTTATGTGATTTATGAGGAGCCTGGCCACTCTTTAGGAAATAGGAGCTAGAGAGTAAGGCAGTTTTGCAGGATGAGTTAATAAAGTTTCCTAACATGTGCCAGATACAGACTTGTAGGTGTAGTACTATTGACAGCTAAGAAGCTAGGGATCATCAAGACTTGCTTTACTCAGCTGTTTGGACACTGTTGGGCCAGATATTATTTTCCTTTTTAGCTAAAATTTCAGTTTTCTTCATCCAGAAATTAATCTTGCCTGGAACTGGCAAGGCGTTACTTAGAAATCATTGCTCCCTCACCCCAGAGGTTTAGTTAGTAGTTAGCTTCCTGCTAACTTCCCTTGTTCCTAGGGGGCTATTTACTCTTTCACTTCATAGGTGGCCTGTCTGTAGACACATCTTTGGTCTGAAGACTGGAGACCTATTCCAGAGACCACAAAAGGCCCAGGAACTAGAAAAATCTAGCAAAAATGATACCATATTTGAATATGGGATATAAATTGTGTTGGCTTAAAGTACCTTATCATAAGGTTAAGGAGGGATCATAGGTGTGAGGGGAATATCTTCTTTCTTATTCTCCAAGTGATGGCATTCCCCTTTAACCCTTAGGCATTCTCTTTTTTCCCTCTGTACCTCCTCATCCCCATATTATCCAGCACCTTGATTTTTCTAAAAGAATTGAGTCCTGGAAGTCTGTACAAAAATGGGTCATATGGCAGATTGTAGCACTTTATGAACAGTTTCATAAAATTTATGGGTTTATTTTGAGTCCACACAGATTTGAAATTATGTTTTGAGAGTTGCCAATGTCACAATTGATAGAGTTTTTGATAAGTTTAGAACAATAGTATAGTTTTGGCTCCATGTTCAATAGTAAAATTGAATGCAGATACAGTTTGTTTTCTAAACAATTCTTTCTAATCTTTGAATTGTGTTGGGATATTTTTATTATTTATTATATTGTCTGTCACTATCCTAGTGGATTATATCCATCCCATACACAATCAGTAATAATGGGGTTGATAAGGAGCGTGTGTATCTAAAATGTAGGCCTGTATTTGTGTCTAGATAGCATGTGTAGTAAGACCACTGGTACTTTGATAGGATTGTCAAGTGATTTGTTCCTAGTTTGTTAGTAGAAGAAAGAAACAAAGTCATTTCTGTATCTCTGATCTTATGGTGCTTATTCTTAGGTCTTGAGTTGGTTTAGAATTGAGCTATAGGGTCTCAGAAAATTTTCGTAGAGTTTGTGTCAGTCTATGAGAGGCATCCTGATGTTTGAGGCAGGAAGTTGATTTGGCTCCTTCTACATAAACCAGGTGACTGCTTTCCTGGTGACAGATGAAGTTAAGAATCGGAATAGATTTACTTTACTGAAGTATTCTTCTTTGGTTGACACCAGGTTGTAAAGTTGTCACCTCTACTAGTTCTTGTTTAATTATAATTGCTAGAAGGGGAGAATTCATAATGCGGGTAATATGGGAGGTGAAATGGCATGGTAAGAGTCTCATTTGATGCCTCATGATTTTAACATGGCACATAATCTCTGTGTGCATGCTTTTGTATCAGTATGTGGTCAGTGATCTTCATTAGACTGTATTTAGATTAAATAATTTTTTTGTGGGATTTAATATTGCAATGAAATTTCAAGTAACTCAAGTGACATTTCCCTCCCTGTATTAGGAAGTAGGTTGGAAGCATTAGAAGTCATTCTAGCTCAATCACTCCATTTTCTAGAAAGTGACATTTAGAGGCGATATATAGCATAGCGTTCTGGTCTAAGGGTGTAGACCATGAAGGACTATGATAGGTCTGAGATTCAGTCCCTACTCTGCCCCTCAACATCTCTGGGATCTTAAGCAAGGGACTTATCCTCTTTAAGGGATAATATTTGTACCTACTTCATAAAAAAAGTAAGATAATGCAAGCCTAGAATTTTAATGTAAGGCTTATTACATAAGAAATGCCAATATGTTAAGTAGCATATTGTGAAATGTGCATAAACTCTAAATCAAATAACTGGATCTTTTGAGCTTAAGGTGTTTTCCTCTCATCTTTCACAAGATGTGAATTCTAAGGGTAGAAGATGGTTATTTCACTGTATATTTGAGAACACATTGTGTGCTTTTGTGAATAGTGCCAAGTAATTATGGTTACCTAATGCTAATGGGAGTAGCAACCAATGAGTGAATAGCTGAGATATGATGTCATGGGGACAATAAGGGGCATAGGACCAACAAAGTGGAATAATGGAGTTCAGAGGAATGAGGAGAATATTTTAGAAAGGTGGTCTTAGGAAAGGCTTCTCTGATTCAGGTGTTCCCAGAAGAGAGAAAAGCAGGTGCATAGGTCCTGATTTGATTTAGGTATAGCCAGACCACTTAGTTCCTCGTTAAAAGTGGTAGGAAGTTCAGAGATTTGCAAAATGTGATGAACACTCTGAAGGTTTTTAAGTAAAGGATTTACATGACATTACATTTTAAAAAAGGTTCCGGTGTTGAAAATAGACTAGAAGGGAGGGCAAAGATGGAAATAGGGAAACCAGTTAGAATATTGTAGTAGCCTGATGAGAAAGATGGTGGTTTGAACTGGGTGGTATTGGTGGGAAGTTTAGATTTGAGATAGCAAATTCAATAGGACTTGCTGAGGATTGGTTCTTTGACACTAAGAATGGAAGGAAGACTTCTGGTGTTTGTCCTAAGCATGTAATGAGTGATAATATCATTCCCTGAGATGGAGAAATCTGAGATTGGAGTTAGAGATAGGTTTCTGCTTTAAATATATTTTATTTGGGATACCTGTTAGTGGGAATGTTGAATACATAGTTGGATATACAAGTTTGAGGTGCTGGAGTGACATGGGAACTAGAGATAGAAATGTGCAAGTCAATATTAAAGAGATGATATTTAATGTCATGGGATTCCAGGAGATCACCCAAGAACAGAGTGAAGATGAGAAATTGGCTAAGAACTGAGCCACAGGGAATCAACATTGAAGACCAGGAAGAAAAGAGACTAAGAAGATGCAACCAGTGAGGTGGGAGAAAAACTAGGGTAGAGAGTGTCTTAGAAGCCAGGTGAACAAAGCAATTCAAGAAGGAAGAAGTGATCCACTAGGTCAGATGTTGCTGCAAAGTCAGATTGGAAGAAGCCAGAAAATTTTCTACTGAATTGGTAAAAAGGAAGGTCATTGCCCCTTTTAAGAAGACGACAAAGGCCATGTTGTATCTGACTTACTTACTGTGTCTCTTGTGACATACACTGTGTTTGGAATGTGATAGAAACTTTTAAAAAGTTCTGTAGAATGAATGAATGGATGAATGAATGAATGAATTGACAAACCCAACTTTCTTCCTTCTTTTGGTCTCAGTGTAATCTTTGCTTGTCATAGACCTTATTTTGTTTGTCATAGACCTTACCAGAGACAACATTTTGTGATTATAAATAAAACATGCAAATGCTATCTTTTTTTTGTTTCAGTTAGTAATCTGAGATAGATTCAACACTTACTTCACATATAAATTAATGAAAATGAAATAAACCATAATTTAGTTCTAAACAGTGTTCTACTTTATACCTGGGGTGAAGTAGTTAAAAAAAAAAAGGTGACCTAATCCAATAACACCACACCCCTTTCCTTCCTGTCCTAGAGTTTACAGCATGTCTCTGTCAACTATCGGGTAGTTTATCACTTACCCATAGTCTTCTGTGATCTGAAGGTGGAACACATTTTTTAATAGGGTAGGTCTGAGATGACTTCAGTGGTCAAGCCAGGGCCATTTCAGTCCAGGCCACATAGCTCTTTAAAAATTTTTTTTTTTTGTTTTCAGATGTAAAATAGCAAAAGTACTCTTAATTAATTAAACTGAGAAGAGTATGGCCTTGCAATTTTGCCAAACTGTTCTCTGAGGCACCGGGGGTGTAGCAGTGAATTCATAGAGAGGCTGAGGGATATTTTAATTTTTTTGAGGCAAATAGAAATAATCAGCATCTGTCAGCTACCATGTGAATTACTGGCTTAAGGTATTTCATAGTTTCAGTATTAGATCACTACATTCCTTTCAATCATGTCATATTTTTGCAAAGCTGGACTTTTGGGATTTGCTGTGATAAAAAGCCAGAACCATGTAAAAATCAATGGGGAGCTGGCAATGGGGTGGCAGAGTTCAGTCTGCTTCCAGAGTTTGAGAAGCTACATAGTGCCAAGCAGCATACATATCCCACCCACTAAAATTTGTGGTTAAGAATGAAATAAAAATGTCACTTTCTTAATAATTTATATTTTATATTTCTTTTCAAATCATTACTATGTTGTTAGAGTTTAAATACCTTCTAAATTTTTTGATCTCCATTGTTAGATATTTCTCATGAGGTAGGGTCATGTGCCATGAAAAAACTATGGAGACAAAAGAGTGTCACAAACTGAGAAATATTTGTAGACCTCCAATTTTGATGTTAGGTATTTAACAAGAAGAAAAGAGGAGAAGGACCCATCATGCTGCCCTCCCCTTGACCCATCAGCTTGACCTTTTGTTGCCCTGTATTTCTCCCAATGCCATACCGCTCAGTACTTTTTTCAAGTGTACCTCTGAGGGATATGGTGAATTTGCAAAAATAACAGATATCTACAAGATGGGGTTTCTCTCCAATGAATATTTTATGGTACAGCTTTGCTAGCAGGCCCTACTTACAAATGGCTAGTGTGACCTCCCATTTAGGGGAGAATCAGAGAGCTCTCTGTTGCCTTTTCCTCTTTCTCCCCATGGCAGCACTGAACCTTTGCTCCCAGAACAGGGCAACTGTAAGTTCCGTAGTTCGGATGTATGGTTAAGAAGACTTTGGGGATTAGACGGGGTCTCTCTCTGCCCATTCATTTCTGTTTTATTTTCCTCTTCATGAGAGTGTGTTCAGAGCACTAGCAACTACCTCACATAGGATCTTTCAGAGTATGGCTCTTGTGACCCAGGGACTGCCTCCATCTGTTGGAGAGCCCTTTTGGAGACAATATTATGTGAATGCTAGTTGTGATGTAGTTATGTTTGACCCTTAAAAACTCAAAAGGGTCCATACCTGTTCGTAGCAAGGGTATGCTTCTTTGAGATTCAAGATGAGAGAGTGAAAAGGACCCATTTTCATGGGTTTGTAAGGCAGGGTCACGTGCTTTAATACTCTCAGAAATGGGAATTGCACTTAGTGAAATTGCAGGTTTATGGCCATTGACGAAGATGAAAGGCAGAGAAGTGAGTGAGTTACATAATGTGGCTTCATCATTTGCTCAGGGATGTTCTAAGGGCTCAAAGTGCCCCTGAGGTCTCCGTTACTTTCACTTTTATTCCTTTCTTTTCTAAGTGACCTTCTTGAGATTTTTCCCTGGGGACAGTTGTCACTTTATTTTTCATACTGGTCTTTTCAGCGGTAGTCTTCAAAATTACTCTGAGCAGTGTGATTTTATTTATTTTATTTCTACCACAGAGCTGTTCTTCCCTACCTCTGGCTTTTTCTTCCTAATCTCAGATTTTCACCCATACTTTTGCTGCTCCCTGTTTTCTTTTCTTATCAATCTACCCCCTTATCTCTTCCTTTCTCCCCCTTTTTCCTGCTCCTTCATCCATGGCTCTCCTCTCCTTGTTTCCATTGTGATAGAATTATCAAGCATCATATCTCATTTTCAGGTATCCCTGAAGGGTAGAGGTGCTCACAGTGAATTGGGGACATTGACATTAGACCTGAGTGGAGCATCAGAGCTTTGCAACATTTTGTGTTAAACTCATAGATAGGACTCAGATGATTCCTATGGATAAATTTTTACCTTGAGATGAGCTAATCAGGACTCAGTTCCTCAGTCAGTTTTCCAGAATGACATAAAATTTAGAAAGATTAGTTTGTACCTGCTGCTTGGGTTTAAACATCTCTGATTCTAGTACCATTGTCTCCATAGCAGTGCTCTGAAGATACATTTAAACCTCCATATTAGCTCTGGCCTATGGACATGTAATGATGGCCACAAAGGTGAGCCACAGATATAATTTTAATCGTTTTAGTAGGCACCTCTCAGTGTGGACCAGCCACATTTCTCTGGCTCAGCAGTCCCATGTGCTGGTGGCTGTGTATTTATTGGAAAGGCAGCTTTGGGTAGTAGTAAGACATGGTGAGAAAGAGAGGCTTCAGACAGTTAATGGATTTGAGCTTTATGCTCCCAGAAAGGCAAGTGAACAGAACAGGTGCTGGGTGAGTAAGGTGGACTTGAGAAGTCCCTTAAAGTCTAGCATCAGTCTTCAGTGTACTTAGTCAGATAACTGGTCAGCTAAGGGGTAGAAATAGGTAGAAGGCTTGAGGTCACTACCATTCCACATAACAAACTAGTTCTCTTCCCTTCTTCCTATTTCCACCTCCTATTCTTATATTACCTGACTTCTTGGAAATCTAGAACTTAAGCAAATAAAGCCTAATCTTGCTGATGAAAATAACTCAGCAGTTAATAGTTTTTTGAGGGTCTTTGAAATTCTCCAAGCACACTGTCCTCCTTTCTTTATCTTGGTTTACATGGTATAGAAGATTTAGTTTATTCTTGAAATTATAGTTTATTCCAGAAGGCGCAAAAGTCAGTAAATCTGTTTTTCAAGTTTGCATGTCACAGTGACAGGAGGTGCTGCCCACCCCACCTCCATCTGAGTAGAAGCGAATTTGAACAAGCCCTGCTTCCTTTGCCTTAGTTAAGCATTATCTTATGTTCTTTGGGTTACTCTTGCATAACACCATCACAAGCATAAAGTGAATGCACCCCCATTTAACTTTGGTCTCAGTCTGCCTTGAGAATGAAGGGATGGGGGTTGGGGGGTCAGGATTTAGTGAGCTGTCAAAAGCTAGGTACATAAAAAGGGAATATAGTCAGCTTCAACTCCTCTCACCTTAGTCTCCCAACCCCTGACTTCCATCCATTTTCTTCCCTCTGTAATGAGGAGTTTGAATTAGATGAGGAATCTCCCAGTGTTTCTCATGTGTAGGGTGTTTTTAGTTCTCCACCTGTAAGAGGGTACTGACTGTACTAGTGGTGTATTGGGTACCACTGGTTCTGCAGTTGATTAGCTCCTTTTGAAAATGAATAATTGGAAACCTTTAGATCTCATGAAACCTAAGGTCCCGGTAGTCTCGCCTTTGAGTCTTGCAGAATACTGGATGTGTTGCTCATCTGTGCTCTTAAAGAGATAGGGTCTAAGTGGTGGGTTTGTTTTTGGTATTGGGATTGAACTCAAGGGTACTACTCAAACACTGAGCCACATTTCCAGCTCTATTTTGTGTTTTATGTAGAGACAGGGTCTCACTGAGTTGCTTAGTGCCTCACCATTGCTGAGGCTGGCTTTGAACTCGCGGTTCTCCTGTCTCAGCCTCCCAAAGTGATGGGATTACAAACATAACCTCACTCACTAAGGTGAGTGGTGAGGTTTTAATTAACATTTTGGGATGGGCTATGCAGGGAAAAGGAAGGAGATGGTTAACCCACAAGGGTCCAGTGGTGTTTAGTAGAGGAAAATTGTTTGCTGGGTGACACATAGAGCTTTGTGGTAGTAAGTTTGAAGAACTATGTTTAGAAGTAGGTTTGGAAAAATACAGAGGTTGAATTATTACCATGTGTTTAGGAATGTGGAATGTTGCTTGGATAAAAGGGAAAGAAAAGAATGAGAGTAATGTCCTGCTGGGATGTTCCAGTGTTTAATTTCTAAATAGCCTCAAATTATTAAATGTATTAATTATATATTAAACATATTTAGTGTAGTGTTATCTATTCATCATAAAATTTTCTTAATTTAGTGTTTCAGCTCATATACTCTTGGGTTTTCTCAGTATACTATCATATTCTATCAAGAATGATAGCTCTATTGCTTCTTCTAATATTTAAATCTTATTTCTTATCATATTGAGTTGTGTATATCTCCCAAAATAATGCTAAATTATAATGGTGGTAGTAATCATTCTTGCTTCTGATTTTAATAGGGATGCTTCTGGTGTAGGAATTATTAACATCCTTAGGGATCTATAGATGGACTTTTGGGAGAGTGTTAACCCTCAGAACATATATGCTCATTTGATTTGATGAGACAGTATGTGTGTAAGGGTATTTATATTTATATGTTTATACAATTCTTATATTCTTATTGTTATATATTACCATAATTATATATTTTAATATACTTTGTCATGATTAAACTTATGATTTTAAGTATGTAACATATCTCTTTATTCCTCTATTTCTTTATGCCATGAGATTATTTCTTTGAGTTCATCTTTCATTTTCTTTGTTTTAAAACATCTCTCCTTAGAGATCTAAGGATATGTTCCCTTAAGACAGTCAGTTTTGACTAATAGTAATGTCAACAGGGGAAACAGCGATTGAGGGAATCCAGGCAGTTCTGAGCTTTAAACTTGGTGGAGGCTAGAGATACTTGCTGATGGCAGAGGGAGGCCATTCTCCTGGCCTTGCAGTACACATTGAACTCATGAGGGCTGACAGAAGATGTATATAGATTTTTAAACCCATGGTGGTTTAGAAACTCCTCTGTTTAAGTGACAAATTAAATAAATTGATTAGAGAATTCAACTACTTGTCACAAATGTACTGTATTATGCTTAAACCAAGCTATGCATGAGCTGATTTATTAGGGTAAAGCTGTTTTTACCTCAATTGGTGCCAGTGTTTGGGTCAATAATTTTAAAAATCCTGGAAAAAATGATGTAGACTGTCTCATTGGACAATGTTCTTCAACCCACCGGAAGAATGATTTACAGTTTCTTCGGAGTTAAAAGGGACGGACTTTGAGGAGCCTGTTTAAGAACTCCATATAGGTTCCATAGCAAGCAACATGCTTCTTGTCTTAGGAAATGATAGGAGAAAGAGGATGAGACCAGCTCTTACCTTTAACCTTAGCACACTTCATGGTAGGTAGATGCCTTGTCAGCAGCATCCGGTGAGGATCTTTAATCCAGTCTCTTTGGAAAATGTATTTCTGCAGTGTTGGCCTGTGGATTAATCATAGATTACTAACAACTTAAATTTTAGTTGGAGACATTAGAAATCCTGAAGAAGCTAAAAGTAGCACTTGGAAAAATGCATGTAGCTATCAAAATCTCCTGTGGAGTGGTGACAATATTTTATTTTCTACAAGATCCTGAGAAGCCCACTTCCTATCTGTATCCTTTGGGAACCTGTGACCTGTTTCTTTCTCCAGGCAGTGACTGACTTCATATACATTTATGTGCAGAAGCACTTCAAATGATGACCAGTGAAAGCATTATTAACCATTTAAATGGAAGAACCATGTTAAGAGGGTTTATTACTTATTAGCCTCATAAATGAAAGGCAACCTACTCACAATGGCTATTTCCTTTTCTAGCAGATAGGGGAGGCAGAAATACAGCCAAGAATTACTTTTCCCTGATTATTCTTTATGTAGTTTGCTAAGTCAAACTGGAAAAGGAAAAATAAATGCCAGAGCAAGGAACTGAAGATATGAAAGTGAACAAAACCCATGAACTTTAACTACTTTGATAGGCAGTTGGAACTCTGCATTTGGGTCTGCCCTGCTTCAAGCACAGGACACTTTGACATACTTGGTGTCTTAAGAGATGAAAAGGATGGTCTCCTTAGAGATGAAAAGGTTGGTTTAACAAGGTAGGCTTAATTATACCATAGGACAGAGAGTTAGGGTTATAATAAAAATATAAAGTATGATGGGAGCCTGGAGGACATGAAGGAATAGAGACGGTGGAAGCTTTTGAGCTTTTTAGTTCAGAGGTGGATTCTGGAAAGGGTCCATTCCAGGCCAGAGTAATAGCAGGGGCAAGCCTGTAGGTGTGGAAGTGTTCAGGAAGGGTCTAGAGAGAGAGACAAGGTTGTGGAGCTAGCAAGGAGCCGGGCAATGAAGTCCTCCAATGCCCTTTACTGTGTTGGAAGAGGTAAGTTCTTGGAGGGTGCTGAGGAAAGAAATGACATGAACAGTGTTTTTAAGACCATTTGGCAGCCAGTGACAGGCATTTGGGGAAAGAACAATAATGCATAGGGGTTTCATTTAGAAATTATATCAGTTTTCAAAACACCCTTTGTCAGTGTCATTGGACTCCTAAAGAAGTGCTAATTTGTATCTTTATTCCTTCCTGTATTAATCTCTTTATTCATTCATCTAGGAAAATAGTATTTAGCATACACCTGACATGTGGCATCTATCTTTGCCTGTATGTGGCTCCTCGTACTTTAAAATGCCTTTATCCATTGTCTGCTTGTTTCCTTAACACACTGTGAGGTAAATCAGGCTGACATTATGGTTTCTACTCTGTACATGTGGAAACAGAAAAATTTCCAAGGTCAAAAGCTGGCAAGTGGTGCTTTAGCACCAGAATTTGGGTCTTCTGATTCCTTAAGCAAAATACAACTTATACCTTTTGTAAAACTGGATCCTGTGTGGAATGCGAAGGACTATGAGCCCGATGACCTCTGTTCTGAGATAGGTAAAAGTCTTGGTAGGATTGGAGGCCAAGCAATAGAATCCCTCCAAGCTAACATGATCTGAACCAGTTGTTATGCAAGTCGTTTTTTTTTTTTATTCAGGTTGTAAGATACATACTTTAAACATGTTTCAGCAACTTAAACATCTAAATGCTTATTTATTTACCAGTCTTCTGATGTAGGACCAATGACTTTTCTTTGATTGAGGGTCTTCTTTTTGGAGTCCACGTCAATCATCTTTCTTGCAAAACTCTTGTATAATGTAAAGATATTGATTTCTCTAACATGGAATGAGAACTTCAAAATATTTGTGAAGCAATCTTGAGTGCAGAAACATTTTAGTCTTTACAATCCACCCCCCAAATCTTTTATAAATATCTACCCCACATCTAATTTAGAGCAGTGTTTTTCAAGCAATTCACCTTAAAAAAATCAACTTTTTTGAATGTAGTTTATGTAAACAACCTGCCTTCTTTTTCTACTCACTTTATGTAATATTTAATTAAATTATGTAAATACTAACAGCATACAACTGTCAGAGCCATGTCTGTCATAAACGGGTTTGGGAACAAACACAGTCACTCTTGGTAAATATCCAACTTCATTGGTGGGAGCTGAAATAAATTGGCATGTTAGAAAGCAGCGTTCCGCCAAGAGCATTCACTGTGCCATGTGCAACTGTCAGTGTCTTTCACGCAGGGAATGGTGGACAGCAGCTATTCTGGTGAGTTGGTAAGGGAGGTTCAGCTGCAGTTGAATGGACAGCAGCCTACACGATGAAGTAAGTCCAGAGTATGGGGTTTAAGGTGGTCCAGGAGGATTTATGGGAGGCTTAGAATGTTTTGGGGGTCTGAAAAATGGGCAGGATTCAGGAAGGGAGGTTCTGGGTGAGTATATGTGTTTATGTGTTTGTGTGTGTGTGTGTGTGTGTGTATAACATCTGGCCAGAAGTTTTCAGTAAGGGAAAGAAGAAGTCCATTTCCTCACAATAGGAAAAGAGAAAGAGAAAGATCCTTTATTCAAACTCCTAAGTTATACTTGGTGAAGAAAGCCTCTCATACTAGATGGGTTAAAAGATTTTGATTTACTTCCTAAGGTGAGATCATTGTGGTAGTTGGAAACTTAAGGCATTTGGTCTCCTACCATCCACATGGTCCACACTTTATCCATTCCAGCAGACGAGAAGTCACCCTGTATTATGAAAACCAACAGGGAGGCATTTATTATTTCCCGACCCTTGGTAGTCTTTCACCCATTTATGAATAATAATTAAGTCTTGCTTCTAATACGTAGTCTGAATTATCCCAAAGTGATATAACTCTTCTCATATATTCTTTATTCTGAATCTACTAAGTGGAGAAAAAGAAAAAAAAGCATGGAGTCATTTCCCATTCACAACTTTCAAACTAACTATGAAGAGTGTTAGTACTAAATGTGAATATCTCTGTTAGTCCTATATGTGTAAATGTGTGTGTGTAAATATGTGCAAACATAAACATGTAAAGCATAGCATAGTGTGTAAATAGAACACACACACACAAATGTACACACATAGCATAGTTTTGGCAGACAAAACATGGAGCCATATGGTCAGGTTACCCTGCCCCTGGCATTCTCACAGGTGTAACATGAAAGCCAGAGTGCTGAGGTTCTGTCTCCTGGATCACCTGGCTGCAGAGAAAGGTGCTTTTCTGATACCCTTTCACCTCAGTCTCTTTTGACTGATCCTTTCTGGCAATTTTCTCTTCCTCCTTCTTGTACTCTGCCACTGGTTAAACAAGATCTGACCCTCATATCAATTTGCTAAGCTCACCTTGATTTGTAAATTGGTTTGCTACTGAATATGTCAAAATAGACCCTACTGTCACACATAACTAAAAAGAACAAAGAAAAGTTGAAAAAAAAATCGATGAAGGTATTAGTCTCTTTAGGATTGTTTCTTTTTAATATTTTAATTGTTGATGGACCTTTATTTTATTCATTTATTTATATGTGGTGCTGAGATTTGAACCCAGTGCTTCAGACATGCTAGGCAAGCACTCTACCACTGAGCCACAATCCCAGCCCAGGGTTGTTTCTTAAAAGTGTTTTCTTAGATATGAAAGGCCTTGAAGACCCAAGGCCCAAAGTCTCTGATGGGGGGCTAAGCAGTTGCAGGATTAATTGTGGTAATTTTGTCTGCAGTTCACTAAAATCTCATCAATGTACAAACAAGCCTGACTTTTCTTTATTCAGGGCTTATCTACAGTAGTGATGTTCAGCAGAAATATAATATAAACCAAACATATGAACCACACATGTAATTTAAAAATTTTGATAGCTACATCATAAAAACAAAGTGAAATTAATTTTGATGCATTTTATATAATAGTATACTTAAAGTATTATTTCAATGTGTAATCTCAAATAAAAAGCTGATAGATAGTTTACATTTTTGTGCAGAATCTTGTGAATCTAGTGCGTATTTATGCAGTACATCTCTATTCAGACCAGTCATATTTCATGTGTCCACACATGGCTAATAGCCACCACAGTGGATAAGTACGTGCCCCGTGGTGAGGACAGGGAGCAAGTCATTTCTGAGTCTTAGAACCCAGTTAGTACTGGAGCCTGTTGTTAGACAGCCTCCACCAGACAGACCATCTCCCTGGTATGAACTAGTTATGCCCCCAAACCAGCTGGAGTTGGTGTTTTGTGGAGCATGGGGCTTTGATATGCCACTGTGTGTTTGATTTCACCTTAGAGGGAGCAGATGGATTCCTGTAGAGCTCTGAATAAAGGGAATTGTTCCTCAGAAATAGCCTGGTTGAGCAACAAGTATAGGATTTCCTGGATGATAGCCAAACTGGAGCAGCTTTTCTATAGATTGGTTGGTACATATTTCTCCCACTTCCTAGAGATGCCCTAGAATTAGAAAGTGAAAAACAGCCCTGTGTTACCACGGAAAACCATAAAAGATAGTATGTTCCTGAAACTGACCAGGTTGGAAACTCTGTCCCGGGATCCAGGATGGGTGAGGAAATGTCCATGACAGCATAGGCTTTCCTTCCTGCTCGTGCTCCGGAGCACTCCGTGCGCTTCTTTCATTGCCAAGGGACCCAAAGTTACAGATCCATATTGTAAAGTTTTACTACATGACTTAGGAAGAAAACAGCAATTTTATTTATTTATTTATTTATTTATTTATTTATTTGGTATCAGAGATTGAGCTCAGGGGCACTCGACCACTGAGCCACATCCCCAGCCCTATTTTGTGTTTTATGTAGAGACAGGGTCTCACTGAGTTGCTTAGTGCCTCCCCGTTGCTGAGGCTGGCTTTGAACTCACGATTCTCCTGTCTCAGCCTCCCAAAGTGCTGGGATTACAGGCGTGAGCCACCGTGCCTGGCTGCAATATTATTTTTGTATTAAAATAATTGTAGCTATATGATGGGCATGATAAAAAATTCCTTTGCATCTGAAAACTAAAATAAGACTTGAGCTAATAATGAATTGCTTTGGGAAATACCATCCTTTTCCTTGGGCTTGGAGATAATTTTCCTTGCTTGTTAGGAATATTTGTGAAGGCACAGTCTTTCCTGTTTACCCCACCACACCTCATCTCATCTGGAACTAAATGCAACTTCAGATTCCAGAGTGTAAAAACAGGCGAGGAAACTCTGGAAGGGACATTCTTATAAAAGGGGCATTGTTTGGGGAAGATGGGACAGGAGCATTGTTTGGGGGAAGAGAACTTAATTTGAAATCAGTAGTTTGGAAAGAAAGGACAATAACCACCAGTTAATTTCATTAGAAATTTAGTTAAAACGATATTATATACATACACAGATGCATATGTGCATACTCTTCTTCAGAATAGCCAAAGTTCTCTTTTGCCTTCCTATGTCATTGTTTTCATTTGAATATTATTTTACTGAAATTGGATGACTAGGGCTATGTTATTTAGATGATTGTCTTATTCTCTTTAGGATTCCAACTTGCTTTTTAAAAATTTCTAATTTCCTTTGCTTTCCTCTGATTTTAATACTGATTCATGTGGACTACAAAATGGAGATAACGATACCTATTATTATTGTGGTATTAATGCCATCTTAGAATCTTACTTGTGGTTGTTGCTAGGGAGTTTTTAAGGGAAAACTCCAGGAAGAGGGTGGATGTTATGCTTTAGATGGTGAGTTGATTGTAAGAAAGATTAAATATGTATCCACTACTTACATATTGTTTTATCTATTACCTAAGTGCAATTGAACATATATAAAATTGCCGGGTGCACTGGCACACTCTTATAATCCCAGTGGTTTAGGAGGCGGAGACAGGAGGATTCCAAGCTCAAAGTCAGCCTCAGCAATTCAGCAAGACCCTGTCTCAATCTAAAAAATAAAAAAAAAGGTCTGGGGACGTGACTCAGTGGTAAAGTGTCCCTGGGTTTAATCCCCACTACTAAAAAGAAAAAAGAAAAAAAATATAAGATTAAATGGTTTCAGAAATAATTCAGCATGAAAAAAACTAAAGTTAGAAGAAAAGTAAGTTAATAATGAATAAAATAATGCAGATGAGTGAGACAAAGGCTTTTACCCTTTATTCTGGTATAGGTCTAATGATTCAGAATTAGGAAATGCATGCACCATTTGTCAGTACTTCTGAAATCCAGTCACAGGGCAGATGAGACTTATTGATGATAGCCCAGGCCTTCTGTTACAGTGGGGTTAAGGAAAGCTGGTGTTAGCATGGTAGCTCAACCTTGATACCAAGATTTTGGTAGCTGGTTTGTTGAGATGTTGTGACTGTGTCTTCTCAGAGTGATGAAGTAGTAGAGCTTGCTCCCTGGTCTCTAGGAATGGCACAGAGCCTGCAGCCCATAAACTAGGTCTGCTCCTGGAAATATGAATTATAGAGATATGAGAACTTCATCTTCTCCAACCTTGGGGCAAGAGACACTGGCTGTGATCTGCCATGATGAAAGAAAACCACTGACTGTCATTTGTTTTGAACTGGCTTCCTCATGGGGAAGATTCACAGCAGAAGCTGACAGCTGCAGTAGTTAAGAAGTGAGAGTCCATTTCTCCACTGGTCATTTCAGAACTCTTATCCCCAGGGAAAGCCTGACTCACAAAAGCTTTGGGACATTGGTGCTTCAGGGTTTAATTAGAGAAAGCCAACTCTGGAAGAAAGATGTCAAGTGGACACATACCACAGTGGATAGGTGTCTGACTCATGAGGAATGACACAGAGGGGGAAGGCTTGTTCAGAAAATTGTTCATTTTCTTCTTATTAAGAGCCGGGAGAATTGGTGGAAATTTTATTTTGCTTCCCAGAAAGGGTTAAGATTTCTTTGGTGGCTTCATAGGGGCCTTTGTGAGTTCAGGTGGCTACAGTGGTTTAGCACAGCAAAGTGGAGTAATGTTTAGCGCTCTTTTAAAAATTTTTATTTTTTTCATTGTAAACTGGTAGGTCTAGGTAGGTTTCAGGAAGGAAGTTAGAATGTGGGGGATGATTAATATCTCCTCTCATGTGAGGAGGCTCTCATTCTCATTATATTCACATTTATATTTATTTTCCTATCAAACTAACAATTCTCTCTCCTCTTGTCTTATCTATTCTGGGCAGAGGGTAGGGGTAAGGGAGGATTAAATATTGAGTGTGTATTTAGAGATCACCTCCCTCTCTTTTGGTCTTCCCTTTAGTGATGTTGTTTCAGTCTCTTAGGAAGCACTTTGGGGAAATAAAATCCATGTGAAATCGCAGTTCCTTCCCAGGGAGGGGTCTTAAAGACATACCCCTGACATTGTGCTCACTGGTACAGAAACAAGACAGGGTGGCAACAGGAAATTCCTGGGAAAGATTTTTGTTCTGGGACATTCTTAGGTAGAAATTCTGAGGAAGGAGTTCTAGACAATCCCTGGTCAAAGGTAGAATAAAGGGAACATGCAAGAGACAGCCTGGCCATGTGAAGCTGCTGGGCTAGTGAATTAACCAAGAGGGGAAAGCTTTTAAAAACACACCAAACAGGATGAAGTATTGAATAGCAGAAGACTGGAAAAGACAAAATGTGTTTCCAGTGTTTCAAAAACCAGGAAGAGCCAGATGAACCTGTCAGTAGTTATACTCACAATTTAAAGCTAACCTTAAGTGGAACTGTGGAAAAAACATTGTGGAAAACAAAAGGCGGGGGTGGGGGTCTGATTAATGAGAGGGTTAAGCAGGTCAGAAGAATCAACAGTTTGATAAACCATATTTAAAAAATTACATTTATAAAATTGGGGGTAAAAAGATGATAGGATTTGATAGTGAAAGTACTACACTGAAATAACTAGATTTTATGATTGTGAAAGTGTTGCACTAAAATAACTGGGTTTATGGTTTAAAAAGTAAGTAATCATGAATGATAAAAAAAATACTTGTAGGTTTTCAGCCATGCCTCAGACTCATTAGACTAAGCCTAAAGTAGTGATTTCTTCTTTCACTTCTAACTACTACTTTTACTTTCATTTTCATATTTAAAAATATTTGTAGTCCTATTATTAGTTTTTATTATTATTATTATATTATTATTAGTTTTTCTAATTATATTATTATTAGTTTTTCTTTTTGCTATGCTGAGGATTGAACCTGGGGCCTCCTGCATTCTGGGCAGGAACTCTACCACTGAACTACGTTCCCAGCTCCTTGACTTAATTTTCTGATTTTATTCCGGCTGCTGTAAAGTTGCTATGAATGGCTATTCATTCTTTTTATAGTCACAATTTTTATGGCTGTATAATATTCACCCAGAGACTGTGCTTCACCATACCTTATGTTGAATATTAGGTTATTTCAAAGATATTTTTGCTGTTCCAAATAACCTTCTATGAAAATCTTTGCATAATTACACCTTCCCCTTGTTTTGTATTATTTCCTTAAAATTATGTTTGAGATAGAATGAGTGAAGAAAATGAACATCTGGGTGACTTTTTATCCTTCTTGTTATATTACGTTCTAAAACTTACCTTTCACATTGCGGAGGAAGAATGGATGTGGCCACCTGGGTCTGCTGCCACTACACAGGGTGAAGGATTCCCTTAGATTTAGGGCTGCTGGAAATGATTCTCACCTGAGGTGATGTCTGAGTCATCTCCAGGGGAATTCTAGACTTGCAAAAGTATAATTTTATTAAGTTTCTGTGGAAAAAAGAAAGAAAACCTTCTGCCAATCTGAAGTTTTAGATAGCCCCTTCCTGGAGGGGTTTATTTATTTTTTTTCTGGTTTGAATTATTTTATGTAATTGGTTTGGGGCCTATATACTTAGGGAATAAATGAGATTTTAATAAATGGAATCTTATTTTAGATAAGACAGCACCTTAAGATGCCTTCCACATTGTCGGGGCTCAACAAAGTGAGTAAATGAGATGTGGAGAGAAACTTGTTATTGACAGTCACCTTGAAGTGAAGTTTTCTTTTGGTCATGTGGTGAAAATTAGACTGTTGTGCTTGACGTTTCAGATATTTTTCCACCCAGGTTTTTTTAAAATGAGGTTTGCTTCTATAGTTCCCTGTTACAGCTAATATTTGCAAATACTGTAACAAAAAACTGTTTAAACATGAAAACAGCTATTCAGTCTGTCACCTCCCAACCTTTGTGGAAAAGGAAAATAGTTAAAAAAAATGGGAATTCTTAATATTATAAACGATTTGCAACAGAAACTATTTTCAAACTCACAACTTTAATAAGTGAAGGAGACAAACTGATATAAACTACACACATATTTAGTGCATGAGATCATCAGTCTCCTTCTCACCTTCAAAACAAAAGATTTCCCCTCTTCTCTAGTTTTTCTTTTTTCTTACTTGCTTTTTTCCCTTTTCTTTTCTTTCTTTTTTTGACAACCACGTCAAGTTTTCCTGGCTGTGGGTAGGGAGCAGTGCTCCAACTATTAAGCTGTGTGAGAACAGTGAACTTGGTCAGCAAGGATCATTTGTCTCCAGTTGTCAACAAAGGCTTGTTTTACTAGGAACAATGACTACGCAGGTTTGTGCAGAGTGTTGTGTGCAAAAGCGTTAATCAGTAAGCAGCTTGAGCCATACTCAAAATCTCTTTTACATAGTTATTTTGCTCTTTAGGGGTGATTGTTGTTTCTGTCAATTGGCAGCATCTGAAAAAGAAGTTCATCAGTATGCCGGGAAGCGTTCTGCAGAGAGAGCTTGACTCAGTCCTCTGTTCCTTTCTTTTGGTTTTCTTTAATCAGTTTTCACCAACGCACGGCCCCGTTATTATTGATGTTTAAGTACAGCAAAGTGATTAAATGATAATGATCTTGGTTTCCATCCAAGATGAAAGATTTTGCTAGCTTTGGGAATACTTCAGCGCCCTCGATGGAGTACATTTTTACATACTCACACACTCACATTCACACTCACAGGGGACGTTGGTTCCAGGAAGTACAGAAAAGAGGACTTGGCCATTGGGAAGGGTGCTAGTATAGAGCCAGCAGGAGTAATGGGGTGGGGGTGGTGGTGAATGAATTCTTCTGCTCTGTTTGGCACTTACCAAAAGGACTGAATCACTACAAGAATCATTCTGAGCTTATTTCCAGCATGGCTGGATGACTAAGTTGTAAGAAACCTGAAACTGATAAAAGTTCCATTTTGCGTCCTGAGCGGTGGTACACACCTGAGCCCTCTCCCTGTATACATATTTTAGAAATGCTCCCCAGATTTTCCTACTCAGTGACCTCCCCTTCACATTCTTATTAAATCTGATGGGTGCACCTTTCCTTGCCTAATGGAGGCAGGTAAGATTGAGGTCATGGAGCTGTGCACTTGTGCTTTTTCGAACTCTCCAGTCTTCTTGTGGGAATGGAGCTGGGACTGTGAGGTCTGAAGTCAGATAAACCTCTTCTGAAATAGAGGAGTGACCTTGAGCAAGTCACTTTTAAGCTTTCCATATTCCCAATAGACAGATAATGGATTCACATAATCATAGCCAAATACTAATTGACCTGTCATTTTGGACCAGGTGCTGTGCTGGGCCTGTTCTGTGTATTGTCTCAGGTAATCCCCAATGTTAAACTGAAGTACCTCCAGTTATATCTCAGCTTTACAAATGAGCGCCCAGAAGAGTTGAAAAGTCTTGTTGCAGGTGACAGAGCTAATATGTAGCCATAAAATTACTGAATTTTTTGAACCACATTCATTTCACAGTGCCATCTTGCCTCTCCCTGGCATGATGCCTTATAGCCCAGGGTTCCTGCTTCTGAAAGACTGATGAGGTAGGGAAGAAAGGTTGACCAGGCATCTCCTCAGATCTAAACTTACCTTCTGTTTAACTTCTCACCGCTAATGACTGGGGAGTGGGGGTAGAGTAGGGGTAGAGTGTAGACCCACAGGAATTAACATCCTAACTGATCACTGGGCAAAGTGGTTTGCACTAAGTAGTTAGGTGTAGTGAGAATCAGAAAGGAAAACAAAGGCTGAGACATCTCATAGAAGAACTTCCCTCAGGGAAGGGGCCATGAAGTAATACTATGAGAGACTTACAGGTTCTAATGAGTCTCCTTGGTCAAAGGTCAAAGTTGAAGTAGGAGGATTTGTGTAATTGGATCACAACAGTGGCACCATGCCTTGGAGCTTGGAGCTAGAGTCTTTAGAAATGCCCCTTGGAGCATTTTATAAGTTCTACAGATTTCATTGACCTTGAATGGAGTGTTCCCTCGCCAAAGCTGGACCTGTTGAAGGAAATTCTGGACCCCTCCAGATTGGCAATCCTTGAATATAACCTGAGCATGCCCAGGAGGAGATAGGTTTTGGTACAAAGTACAGACTTTTTGGAGTGGGTCTGGCTAGTGTCTAGGTTGGGGGTTTCTGTAGTGGCAATGGCTGGCTGTAATTTTTGTATGTTTGAAAGAAGACTAAGAGCTGAGGGAATCACCTCACCTATTATGTTTGAAGATTGACACTTTCGAAAAAGGTGCCACATCTGTTTGTATCATTGATCAAAATAGTGTAATCAGCCAGTGGAGCTCATCCTCCTTGATAATACAGGCATTGCTGTCATTCATGGTAATGGTGGTTGTGGGAGTGGAGTAGTTGATGGTATTCTAGAGTGGAAAAGATACTGGCCCAAACAGAAAAATATCTTGCCCCCACACTGATTCCACTCCATTATTATAGGATTAACAGTCTTCTTTTTAGGATGGACAAACTTCCCTGGGTAATTTTAACCTATCACTTGTTTATATGTTCGTGCTTAATGGTTTTTTCTTTTTTGTTTATTTATTTATTTTGGTGCTGGGAATGAACCCAAGGGCATTTCACCTCTGAGCCAGATCTACAGTCCTTTTTATATTTTTTGGGGGGGATGGGGTCTTGCTAAGTTGCTAAAGATGTTGCTAAGTTGTCGAGACTAGCCTAGAACTTGGGATCCTTCTCCCTCAGCCTCCTGCATCACTGGGTTTCCAGAAGTTGCCACTGTGCCTGGCTTTAGTGCTGAATGTTTAAATATGACTTAATAAATGGAGGAAAAAGCAAAATAATAGGAATAACATGGGTAGTTTCCTAATTTTAGGTGCTTTTTTAAGTTCCTCCAAATTCATCTTTAATGTGGGTATTTCCAGCACCATCTTGATGATCATACCAATAACTATTGTTTTGTAGCAGTCTACCTATTATTAGTACCTGTATAATGACAGTTTCTTGTTTAATAACCTCCAAACTACTGGAGATTATTATCTGTGTTTTAAATAAACATTGAAGTTCAGAGCAGTTATCATATTGCTCAAATCATACAGTAAATAAATGGCAGTGTGAAGACAGGAACCTAAGAAGTGTAATGCTAAAGGTACGTCTCTTTGTTTCATTTAAAAAAAGTTTTGATTTGTAAAACAATGAATTAAATAAATTTATACAAATATTTCTTATAAAAACACTAAAGGTGTAAAGAAATTTTTTCTCTTGATTTCTGGTAACTTGGGAAAGGTATTATTTCTTCAAGTTGCCTATTGTGGAACAGAGGGAAGGGCACACAGGAACACTGTGACAACCACAGGTCCTTGACCTGTGTTGTTCCAGCTTTCCATTAGGCTTCCTTGAAGTGTATTCTGTAATAATATTTCCCTATGAGGATCTGTGAGTGGTAAAACTCTTGATCTTTGAATGTCTGAAAATGTCCTTATTTTGCCTTCATGATGAAATGATACTTTAGTTGGGCATAAAAATTTTGATTGATAACTACTTTCCTCAGAACGTTGATGATTTTATTGTTTTGGGGCTTGCTTTTTGCTTTTAAGAAATTCCCTAAACATCTAATTGTAATCTTTCTTAGAGTTTGTTTTATTCTGAATTCTGTTTCACTACAGTGTTATTTGGGTGTGGATAAGTCTTTATCCTGTTCATGCTTTCAATCTAAGAACTTATTTCTTTCTCCAGTTCTGGGAAATCTGGTCAGATTTTTCATCATTGTAATTCCCTACATTTTTCCTCCTGAAATCGTTATTTCATACATGTTAGAACCTGTTAATCTATCTTCCAGATCTCTTAATTGAATATTAATTTCAAAAAAGAGTATTTTCCTTCCTGTGCTTCCTTCTACGTGAAGCAAGATAAGACCTCCTAAGCATTATTTTTAAATTCACTCTTCTTTTTGAATGTTGTCAAGTATAGATTTTAAACCATTTATTGGATTTTTTACAGTTCAATTTACTATACTTTCCAAGATTTTAATTGTTTTTAAAAAAATTCTTATGCTTATTCTGCTATTTTATTTTCATAAATTTATGTTTATTTATAATGGATGCTTTATTCATGTCATTAATCATCCTAAACATCTTTAAAGTTTTTGTCTGGCTATTCTATGAAATTAATTTCATTTGGGCTGAATTCATAACTTGATGGTTGATTTGACTTTCTTAGAATGAGATTCTTTTACGTATTTTGGAATTGTAGTTTGTGGGCTCATTTTGAATACAAGGGATTTTTATGTTTTTTATGTCATTTCTTTTTCTCATTCTCCCTCCTTTACTAATGCTTTTGTGATTTTACAGTTGCTTTCACCTGGTTTCCCAGGCCCAGTTGATAATTAGGTATTATACTGATGTTTAATGTTTCCCTGCTCTTGAATGATTTGGGGACTATCACAGATTCATGGAACAATCAGACAACCTGACTCAATTCCTCTCCTAAAACTTCTTTGCTTCTTCCCTTGGGTCATAGCCACTGATGAATCTGGAGACCCACATACTATGTCCTTCATTATTTTGTATAGCTTCTCTTTCCATGTGGAAATTTGGATTGGTTAGGTAGAAAGACAAATGCATCCATGTTTAGCATATGTCAGTTTGGAGAGTTTGGATTCTTGTACCCCTCAGGAGTCCAGTTTTCTGCGTCTTCTGCCTGCTTCTGGCTTAGGAGTCTTGCATTGTTTTGCCCTCAGTCCCAGTTTTTAAAATTTCTATTTCTTTTCTAGTTAACGGAGATTTGTCTTGCCTTTGAGATCAATGATACTGGTTTCTTTTTCTTTTTTTAAATTAAAAATTGTAAATAAAAAATATGTTTGGATCAGAGGGACTGTTTCCGAGCTTGAACTTAAGGGCTGGCTTGACCTGGCCTGCACCAGTTCACTTTTCTTCCAAATCTTTTCCAAGGAATGCTGAGGTACTATTGTATTGCTGTTTGCTTGTTCTTCCTTCTCCTGCAGAATTGCTTCAGAAATCAAGGGATTTACTTTCTTCCTGGTGTTACCATGATTGGGCAATATTCAGAATAAATTTCAAAACTCCACCTTCAGTGTAAATGTCAGTGTTATCTCAAGTTAGGGAGAATAATATTAAGAAGTAAGTTTACAGAAATTATTCTCATGAACCAATTTTCAGGAGATGTGACATTTGATATAATGTGTACTCAAGTATAAACTTCTACTTAGCTTTCATGTATGTTATGAAATAACTGAAAAAGCTTCATGGGTTGTTAGGGGGCTTCTTTCTTCCTTATTTTTTAAAATAAGAAATAAGATTGTAATAAAGCTTTCCAGCCAAGTTTTTAGAAAATCACATTTTAATAAAACTGGAAATATTTTATTTATCTTTTTCATATCTTTATAAATGTGAAATAACCAAGGGAACCAGAGAATATCCATGCTTCAAGGCACTTCTAAATGTGCTTTGCTCTCAGAAGCTTCTTCAATCCTCCTTTAAACTCACAGACCCACAACCATACTCTGGTTCTTCTAGTTGGTATTGCTTTTTTGCTTGGATCCTGAATGCTGGTTGTTGGTCATGATAATCAACCAAAGTTAGATATCTTGACATTCTTTCCACAGACATTATAGTTTAATATCAACCATTGCATTTAAAATTATTACTTATTTTAAATTATTCTTTCTTTTTCTGTCTTGTTTTGTTTTGTGTGTGTGTGTGAGAGAGAGATAGAGAGAGAGATAGACAGACAGACAGACAGACACAGACAGTACTGGGGATTGAATCCATGGGTGTTCAACCACTGAACCACATCCCCAGTCCTTCCTTATTTTTTATTTTGAGATAGTGTTTCTCACTAAATTGCTGAGGCTGGGCCTGTTTTGGTTCTCCTACCTCAGCATCCTGAGCCTCTGGGATTACAGGTATGTGCCACCGTGCTCCAGCTCATTTTAAATTATTCTTCAAAATTATTTTTAAAATAGGTGCAAGGCAAAATTTTCACACAAATTAAAAGGAAGTTCAGTGAAAGCAAGTCTCTGCAATTCTGGCCTATGTCCTCAGGCCTCATCCTCAGAGGCCAGTACTGTTTTCTTGCATATTCTCTCTGAGATTTCCTATGTATGTATGTGGGAATCCCCTTTTTTTCATAGACTATAACATATCAATACACACTTTTCCAAAATCTTGTTTTTTATACATCACCATTTATTTTGTAATTCACTCCCTATCATTTTATACGAAGCTGCCTCATGATTTTGTTTTACATTAAAACAATTAACTGCTGCTAGATTTTTAATACTCAACAACTCATGTAAGAACTGTTAATGTCCATGACACATTTGTTTTATTTAAGAGTAGAACAAACTCTCTTTGGCATTCCTGGTGAGAAGATTTTGAAACTTCATATTCAGAAAAATAACAGCGGAGTTTCCCAGTGTGGAAGTCAGCTCATAGGCCAGCCCTTCAGTTCTGTGTTTTCAACAATAGGTGGCACCAGCAATTTCTGTATTGGGGCTGTATGGAGATGGAAAGCATCATCATTTTGATAATTTTTCATTTCATATCGTTGTATTCACATTATTAAGAGCAAAGATGTGTTTACCTGAAAGCCCAGAGGCTTGCACAGGCATACATATGTACATAGGGGATGAGGAAGTACTTTGTAGAGAGGTACCTTTAACAGGATGCTGCATCTTTTCCCTCACCCAGCCCATAATCATAGCAGACATCTAGTGAGACCAGACAGCACATTAGATTTCACTAATTATGAGTATGATTTTATATGGACAAAAATATATCTTTTGAGATTTATTTTGGGGGAAATTGGGTCTTGGCCACATATGTGAATTTATCATTGTAGTAAGGTTATGTACTCTCAAGGCTTCACCTGTCAGATCTGTCAGTTCTCTATCTCAGCCCTGAACCTTCCCTCATGTTCCCTGTCACTTGTGCCTAGACATCCATCAGCATTTAAAACACAGCATTTTAAAACTAAATTCATCATAAGTCTCCAGAGAGCAATTCTTTCTTTCTGTTGCCACCTTAAATTTCTCTCCACTAATTTCTAATTTGTCTTTCAAAATTTTTTCTTTATTTCTGTTTCCTGGCAATACAAGGCTTTGATCATGTTATAAGTAGGTGATTATCCTGGCCACATCCCTTTTGTTCTTGTTAAGTATGGGGAGAATAATTCTTCTGGCTTGAGGAAGGGAAATTGATACTCTGGTCCTCAACAGTGTTTTCTAAGTTAAATGTGTATGGATCCCAACAAACCATGTGATCCCAACTAGATTTCAATACACTTTCTGATGTCATCATCTCTTTGCATGAATCCCTGGGGTCTGTGGACAAATCTTGGAAATAAAGAAGTGAAGGGAGCTTCCCCAGCCCTGAACAGTTTAGTTTTTAGTTGAATTAGCATTGCTTCTCCCTTTTTTTTCCTTCCTGAAGGCAGCACATATCTCTTTGACTTGGCATCATGCTTTGGGTTCATAACATGATGACATCTGTAAATTTTTCTCTTTGAAACTTTTGATAGTATAGAAGTCCCAGGTTGGCCTGCAGTGTATCTTTATGCCAAAGTCTTATATATTCCAGGGTTCTTCAAGTCTTCCTTTGTGTTCTTTAATTAGTATTTGGCCTATAGTGTTACTGACTTCTTTAGGTATTCAAGTCACTGTTCCTGTCATTAGTAAGAAACTTATATG
Source organism: Xerus rutilus (assembly GCA_028644305.1). Lineage (NCBI taxonomy): Eukaryota > Metazoa > Chordata > Mammalia > Rodentia > Sciuridae > Xerus > Xerus rutilus. The sequence continues at coordinate 126,135,905 of CM053399.1, read as the reverse complement.
GAACCACCAGAGCACACATTCAAAATCATGAATATTATTTGTGCCTGAAGCTTTCACTGGTCTGTCCCATATTTTGCCATTGTGTCAGGACAGTGCTCCATTCCAAAGAAGTCGTGATGCAATCCCGGAATTGTGGCCTCCTCCATGAGTCCTGCTTCAATAACTCTTCCTAATTTCCTGCTTGAGATCATTATAATGTAGGCCTAACTTACTTTAAAAATAGTAATATAACATGACCCAGAACCTTCTTTGGGAGTATGACAAATTCAACCCTGACTTTCTGGGACCAGGGAAGATCAACTGTCTGAGAAAGGAATACCCAACAGAGGAAGAAAAATGAAACAGGGAGATTGGTAAGATTGCCATCTGCTGCACTGAGACTCCAGTGCTTTCTTCTGCACCACCTCTCATTAGCCAAGAAAGAGACAGAACTGCTATGTCATTCTTCTCCAGACCTCTCCCCACACCTGACTTCCTACCTGCTTGCTAGTACTTCTGTTTTGCTTTCAAGGGTGCCCCTAATTCTTATCATCACCAGATCTCATCTGCATATGGCTGAGATCCACTCTGTACCCCTTAAAGATAAATAATTCTGATTCCTTTTAAAACGGGTGGGTTGATTTTCTAGGAATTTACTTCAAACTAATAATAAGTCACCAATTCCAGAGGGTACAGTATAAACTGGACACTTTGTACCCATTGTCTTTATGGTCCTCATCAGCAACTCTGTGAGGTTATCTCTTTGCTCCCATCCCATTTTGCGGTAGAGGAAATCACGATTCAGGAGAGTTAGTAACTTGCTTTAAGGTCATGTAGATAAGGAGTGGCCAGAGGAAGGAGACTTGGCTCTTCTCTGCATACCTTGCTATCTCCCAACTTTGAAGCAGTTCTATAAAGTTCTACTTCAGAAAGAAGCAGGAAGCCATACAATTTTCTTATCTTGACTCCTGCGTAGCTCTCTCTTAGTTTTTACTCCCTCTTAGGCGTAAAGGGTTTTTTTCTGTGAGGCCAAATTCCAGCCCAGGCAAAGTACCCTTTAATCTTTACTGGGAAAAGAACTAAAATTGTCTGAGTTTTATAAATTTTCTCTGCTGGTAATTTCTTAAAAATTTTTAACATGTATTTATTCTAGTGGCTATGTGCTAAACACAAAGTATAAAGCTGTTAGAAAGACATATATGGGGGCTAGAGTTGTAGGTTGGTGGTAGAGTGCTTACCTAGCACATGTGAGGCACTGGGTTTGATCCTGGCACCACATAAAAACAAATAAAGGCATTGAATCCATATACAACTAAAAAAAATTTTTTTTAGGGGAAAGACATATATGGACCTGTCTTCATGGAGTTTTATAGATTAGTTTGGGATAATGCAGGTATATGTAAATAAGAAAAAAAAATTAACCAAATAAAAGACCAACTGAACTTCTATTCATTCTTATTGTCAAGATATTGGAAAGCAGAATTAACCTGTAAAATGATATTTATATGAATATATTGTGCCATGGGCAGGAATTAGTAATCAAACCATTAAGTGTTTGAAGTTAATTACAAGAAAATATTCAAATTCCTGATAATGATTTAGATGTGCTGGAACAGTACCGGTTACCCTCACATTATATCTATTTTTAATTCTGTTAAAATGATAAATTCAGGTTAAATGATAATACTTCAGGTAGATGGTGCTAATAAATATTCTTGTAGTCCTAAAACATTGAGTTAGAAAATTTGTGGGTTGCTTTGACCTGCTCCTCCTCCATTTTCCCTGAAGACATTAAAACTCAAGAGAAATTTGCATATGTAGCCTTCCCTTCAACTTCCCAAATTCATGATTCGTAGGCATGAATAGACTATGGTTTATTTGAGGTCTCAAGAGTTCAGGTTGTCAACATATCACCCTCTCACACATTAGCAATGTCAATGACTTGGAAATTAATATGATTTGAACTTTCTGCTTCTTTCCCTTAGATGTGGTTGAAGTACTGTGAGCTCATCATGAAGAAGCAGTTAGTTAGATCTTCTCTTTAGCCCGTCTTGTGTAAATTTCATCTACTACTACTAAATGGTCTTACTCTAGTTCTAGTGACTCAAGAGGCAGTTTTACTCTTGTGAGTATTTTAGCAGACCACATTAAAGCATTTATGTTCCTTGTTAGGTTGCAGGAATGAGTTTTCTTAATGCCATCACTAAATTCCAATGGAGGAAATAAATTACTCATGCATTTTCTAATGGTTAAAAAATTTTCCAGTGTCTTGGCTGTCTAGTTCCCATCATGTAGAGAGGTTCCATTACCAAAGACTCATTGATATCATTTTCACAGGCTGATGCTACTTAGAAAATCAGCCTAATAAAAGATTTGAGTCACAGATCCTGGCTCAGAATTTCAAAGGGTAAACTATATGAGAGGCAGCATTTTGTAGTTATGGGAAAAATGCTAGAGGTTGAGGAAAAAGCAAAACTGATCTTGTCTTACTAACTTTGTATATATGGGCAAGATAACTTACCTGAGACTTATTTTCTTCATCTGTACAAATGAAGACAGTCTTGAGGATGCCTGTTGTAACTTTCATCATTGTTGAGAAAAATCAAATCAAATCACAAGTGTGAAAGCTCACTTGAAAAACACTACACAGATATATGTGAATGTAAGAGTTTAAAAATATTGTAGCAATGATAGTGATACTCAAAGTGACAATTTTGATCTAAATCTTGGCATAGAATTATGTATATGAGAACATTAAATGGGTGCTTGGATGCTTTTATGTGTTGGTACAGTGACAGTGTTGAAAAATGCAAGTCACTAAAGGAATGATTTTGCTGTTTGAGATTAATGCCAGTAAACAAAAGTAGCTTGAGGTGTCACCCTTGTTTCAAAAAGGGTTAAAAGCAGCTTCAAAAAACAGAAATCACTGAAAGAGATGAAAAACAGCTAAGTGAAGAAATGGGAGAAGGGAAAATGGGATGAAATAAAGGGTGAAGTTAGGACCCAAAATACAGCTCACAAGGCCCTGTTCCATTTGCTAGAGGTGAGTCAGAGGTTTGGCTCTGAGTTTTCTTGCAGCCATTGCAGTAAGGGAAACATTGTCAGATGTGTGAATCATGGTGAAATAGTGAAGCAAGGCTGTTCCTAATAATGAGACACAAGACAATGATTTTCCCAGGGACTCTTCCTAAAGAGGACAGTGTATGATGAGCAACATCCTCTAAGACATCTCAGGGGTAGATGTTCTTATGATCTGTGAAGCTGTTATTGGTATGACTGCCAGATGAAAAATTATTGAAAAATTCTTTGTTTGCAAGCCTTTATTTACTTTGTTAAAATCATAATTTAATGTATTTTAGGATTAGAAGTACTCTGAGATCACCTTGGTCCTTTTTGTTTCATAGATTAGGAACTGAGTCCTCCCAGCACGAGTTGAAACTCAAGGTACTCTGTGGGTTTGTGGATCCACATAAAAATAGTTTGCTCTGAGCCAATTCTGTGTGATCATGAGAGCTTTCCTGGTCTCAGTATAAATACAATTTGGCACTTTCAGCATGTTTCTAATTGTGAGTTTAGCAGTACACTGTGGGATTTTTTTTCTGACTGCTGCAGAAGAGTAGAAGCTATCGAATTTGAGAGCATTTTCTCATATTTGTTTGTTCTGTTTTGTTTCACTATAGAAGCTACCAATGCCTGCAAAATTGGATCTGAAATTTACAGAGAACGGGTCTTCATATAAAAAATTTGCCACATTTTAAGTCATACTGCTTGGGCTGCCCCTCAGAAAAAAATTCTTAATATTCATAACCAGAAAATGTAGAAAAGCATCAATATTTTTAAGCAAATAAAAATAACCAAACTCTTATTTTGAAACAGAGATGAAATTTTAAAATAATGGCCAGAAGCTGATAGGAATTTTAGGTCAGCTTCTAGAGCAAACTTGTTTGCTCATGTTCATAGACAGTGACTTCTGATGTGAGTAGTGGTCATTCAAGAGGTTCCTGTGGTGCTTCAGAAGTGGATTAAAAAAATCTTCTCTCATCAGGGAACTTAGAGCAACCCAAAGAATAAACAGGTGGCCTAGGTGCTATAGAAAATAAAAGTGGGTCTTCAAAAGGATCAGGCTACAGGCTGGATAGGTATTAGAGGAGCCTGGTTCTTCAAGGTTCATGAAGAGGCAATCTGGTTGTGTTTTTGAGGGAGGCAAGCTTGGGAACTTTGAATCTAGGGACAGTGGATTATAGAAATGATATATGTACAACTTATAAACATATCTATACATATTAGATGAGAAGCCACAAGTCAGTCTCACCTACAAGATTAAATTACTTGCCCAAAGTGACACAGTGGAAGACCAAGCCTTGAGTGGCTTCACTCCAGCGTGGAGATGTGTGGGGATGTGCTGGGATGGAGAGGCAGGAAAGGTGGTACATGTGAAATGCTTTCTTCCACTTGTCTCTTTGTTTCTTAAAATTAAAAATTTGGACCAAATTTTCTCAAAGCAACTTCATAAATACAGAAAGATTTCCCCTGCGAAGTGTTAAGTGTGGGAGATGTAAGTATTCAAAAAGTGATTTTTCACTCTCCTGGAAAGATCTCAGCCTATTTGAGAAGGAGTGGTTTTTTCCTCCTCTAATTTCCCAGGAACAGCAGTTAAAGTAGTAAACCTGAGGGCTACTGAGATAAATAGAATAGAAGCATAATCTGTTTTTCCCCTTCTGCTCGGGATAGCCTTGTAAATGAACACACTGGCCTGAGAAATGGTACACTGCCTCTTTTAAATTTTGCTGACAAAAAAATGAATTTGATGTCTTTTATCTCAAACATGTGCACTTGCTAAGCCAGTTTGTTAAGATATAAAGCATATACATAATTTTCCTCTCAAGTTGTTAGCCCATAGTTAACAAATATAGCACATTCTCTGCGACTGGATACTGCCCAGATCTGGTCCAGGTCATACTTTTATTCTTTCTTTTAAAGTAGCATTGTTTTCTTCTTCTTTTAATTGGTGTTTTATAATTGTACATAATGGTGGGATTTGTTATTACTTATAAATACATGTACACAATATAACAAATATAATTTGGCCAGTATCCCTCCCCTGTGCTTTCCACCTCCTTTCCCTCCTTTCACCTCCTGGATCCCTTTCTGTATTCTACTGATCTTCCCTTGCTTTTCCTGCTATCATCCTCACTTTCCTTTTCATTTTTCCTCTCTACCTTCCATATATGAGAGAAAACACATGGCCCTTGACCTTCTGAGTTTGGTTTATTTCTGTTAGGTTAGTATTCTCAAGTTCCATTCATTTATCCGCAAATGACATAATTTAATTTTTCTTTGAGTGAAACTGCATTGTGTATATATATCATATTTTCTTTTATCTATTCATCTGCTGATGAATACCTAGGCTGGTTCCATAGTTTGGCTGTTATGAATTGTGCTGCTGTAAATATGGGTATGCATGTTTCATGATAGCATGACTTTAATTCTTCAGGATAAACACCTGAGGAATGGTATAGCTGGGTCATATGGTGGTTCCATGCCATATGACCTAGTCTTGGGGTTTCCTAATCTTTTGAGGAACCTCCATAATGATTTCTATAGTGATTTCACTAATTTACAATCCTACCAACAGTATGAAAGTATCCTTTTTCTCCATATCTTCTCCAGCATTTATTATTGCTTGTATTCTTGATGACTGCCATTCATCAAGGTGTGGTTTTGATTTGCATTCCCCTAATTGTTAATGATGTTGAAAATATTTTTTCATATATTTGTTGGCCATTTGCATTTTTTTTCTTATTTGAAGTTCCTGTTTAATTCATCTGCCCATTTATTAATTGGATTATTTGGTTTTTTGGTGTTAAGTTTTGAGTTCTTTATATGTTCTAGATATTATTTCTCTGTCAGAAGTATAGCTAGCAAAGATTTTCTCCCATTCTGTAGGTTCTCTCTTTGTATTCCTAATTATTTCCTTTGCTTTGCAGAGGCTTTTTCAAATGAGATGATGGCATCTCATTTACTAACTCTTGGCATCATTTTCTGGACTTTAGAGGTGCTAAGGAGAAATTGTTGCCAGTGCCTATATGTTGGAGTATTGACCCTACATTTTCTTCTAGTAGTTAGTTGCATAGTTTCCAGTCTAATTTCGAGGTCTTTGATCCATTTTGAGTTGATTTTGTGCAGGGTGAGAGATAAGGGTCTAGTTTCATTCTTTAAAATAGCACTGTTTTTTGACCTTAACATGTAAAAAAAAAACATGCTTACTGAATTAGTGATCTCTGCATGCCCTTGATACTAGATAGTGATTTGAAACATTTGGCAAACTCCAGTGCTTAGAGATTAAGCAGAGTCTTAGCTGGGTCTGTTTATGTTTGTTGTAGGTGGTGAGTATTAAGTGATTCACAAAAGAAATGGCCAGGTAAACAAGAGGGGAAAGGGTGGGCCTATTCTAAGCTTCTCATTTCTTCTTGCCCAGTTTCCTGGGCCCTCTGATGAGTCAGCGTAAACACTGGAAGAACTGAGTCATGAGGAACCTGATGCAGAAAAAAGTTGTCTTTTAGATAGGTGGGTAGTGAGAGAGAGCTTGGTAGATAGAAAATTATTTTGTTTGAAGATTGTAACGGAAGAAAAAGGAAGGTGAGTTCTACTGCTGTGTGTGAAGAAGTTGTGGTCCATAATGGTTTAGATCTGTATAGCACTTAGAGCTTGCAAAGTGACATCACACATATTTCATTGCCCCTGGGGGGAGAAAAGAGAGGGAGGGAGAGGAGGCTAGATGTGGCACTGGCAGCATGAATGATCAAAACAGAGATATTTGGAAGCTCCTTTGGGGCCTGTGGCAAAGCTCCAACTCCATCCTCCCAAGAGCTAAAGTAGCTTTTTTCTCTTTCTCCTCTGGTTTTCTCCACTAGCAGTTGATCTGGTCCCAACATGCTTCACAGAGCAGTATTTACAGGATGGAGGTCAGACTTCTCAACAAGTGACATAAAATGTTTTGGGTTTGCCGTACACATAGATCACTTGTGTCCCAAAAGAAGTGTTGCATGGGAGATGGAGATATGGTAGCTCTGGTTTCAGGTTTTTGTCTCAAACTAGAGAGGAGCCATGGTCTGACTCCGTTATCAGTTCCCTCTTCGCTATGTGAGGAAGTTTGCCTAGGTGACCTTTAGGGTCCCTTTGAAGAGCTCAGAGATAGTTCCCAGCCCTGGGATTTCCAAAGATGCTGCATTTTAAGAATGTCCGGTTGCTATCATCATGTGCTTTGGCCTCTTCTTCTTGTCATTGGAGATGCTCACAGTACTTTACCCAAACATTTCTGCCCCTGGTATTTCCATGTTATCTTTGTTCCTTTCTCTTACAGTATAATCATATGTTAGCCAAAGGTAAGTGATAGATTTTTCCATCCTGTGTGCTAGTAGCTCTTTCTTCAGACATTGTTTAATATCAAAGGAGGTTTGCGGGGGGAAAAATCAGTTCAGATACCTGAATTAAATCTATAGAAATTTCAAAACCTTTTACTTCACTAATTGATCTTTATATTATACATCCAAAGAGAATGGAGAAAAATATTTTCCAGCTAATTCATAGACTCTGTACTATACATGTGTTTTGCACATGCTTGAGGGTTCCAAGAAAATGTCAAATAAAAAAGTAATTTATTTCTTTCCCTTTTCATTTGCTACCTATATATTTTTGGTTACCTTTTCTGCTTTAAAATAATTTTGAATTTACAGAAAAGGCATAAAAATAATACAAAGAATTCCCATATGCCCTTAACCCAGATTCCTTGTATTTTAAAATTTTGTCTGATTTTTACCCTATCATTCTCACTCTCTGTTCTTCAAAGATGTTAAGAGTTTTGACCTACATATTGGTGTTTTTTTTTCTGAATCATTTAAGAGTAAGTTGTAGTCATGTTGTCCTAATACTTTGAAAAATACTTCAGTGCAGATTTCCTAGAAAAGAAGACAAAGGAAATCCTTTCCATTTTTCCCTTTCTTTTTGCTCCAGGACCCATCTCTTTAGTGTCTTTTAATCAGGCATAGCTCTTTTTTTTTTGTTCTGGGGATTAAACCCAGAAGTGCTTAACCATTTATCCACATCCCCAGCCCTTTTTATTTTTTATTTTGAGACAGAGTCTCACTAAGATGCTTAGGGCCTTGCTAAGTTGCTGAAGCTGGCCTTAAACTTCCAATCCTCCTGCCTCAGCCTCCAGAGTTGCTTGGATTATAGGTGTGCATCATCATGCCAGCTGGGAAATAGTTCATTGCTTTTTTTTTTTTTTAACTTTGATGACTACATTCCCGAAGAGCACTAGCTACTTTGCCAATGTTGCCTGATAATGAGGCCTGGGCTCTGTACTCTGGACAGCAATATCTCAGACATGATTATTGTCTTCAGTGCATGAAATCAGGAAGGGTTGATTTGTCCAATGCTATAGATGTGAACTTCTGTTCTTTTGTCAAGATAGTGTGTGCCATGTTCCACTGTAGAGTTATTTAGTAAGTATTTTGTACCTTTGAGTTTATAAGTGATTAATAAGGTTCTGATGTGGAACTATTTTTGCATTATTTAAATATCTTTTCCCCCATCAAATGTATGCTCTGCTTTTAGGTACATCGACTATTTTCTAATACCATAATTCTTTCTAAATTTATTAGTTTTATTCTAAAGTTTAAAAAGATAATTTATATGGTATGTTAGTAGTTTTTGTTTGTTTTTCGGTGTATTATAATCCATTGCTACCCATATTTCTTTAGATATTCAGCACTTCCCATTTGATCAATGGGAACCCTTTCAAGCTGCCTTAAGTCCTTCTGAAATGTCCTTATCATTCTTTGAGCTATTCTTTACTCTTTGGTGTACAACAAGATGTTCTTGGCTCAAACACTGCTTTCTTGCCCTAGTCCTGGATTCAGCCATTTCTTATTGATTTTAGTGGTCAGTGGTATTTGGAAACCAAACTCTATGTGCTTATTGTATTGAAGTCTCATGGCTTCAAGACTCTCACAGAAGGGAGAACTAGGAAAAAAATTTAAAATTAAATAAATAAATATCACATACATTAAACACACAACCTGTATATATCTTTCTATATGTATCTTTACGTAGATGTCAAAATACATGAGTCTGTTTAATATTTCCAATTCTTGTCCAAGACCACAGGGTTTACTCTAGTTTTATTCCTTTCCATATTTGTATCTCTCTTCTCTAACAGTGAGAAGTCTACTCCTGTTATACTCAGTATATGTATTTCCTAATCATGTGGACTGTCTCCTGGGCCCTAATCTCTCCACACAGCAGTTGTGCTGGACAGGCTTCCATTCCTGCCCTGTCCACTTTGGGTCTGCTGCATGTGCTGACTATATCAGTCAAGGCTTCCCCCTCCTCCCCTAGCTCAGCTGTGCTATTTGTGGATTTTTTTTTTTTTTTGGTAATGGAGATTGAACGCAGGGACACTTGACCATTTAGCCACATCCCCAATCCTATTCTGTATTTTATTTAGAGACAGGGTCTCACTGAATTGCTTAGTGCCTTGCTTTTGCTGAGGCTGGCTTTGAACTTACTATCCTTCTGTCTCAGCCTCCTGAGCTGCTGGGATTACAGGCATGCACCACCACACCCAGCCTATTTCTGAATTTTTTTTTTTTTTTGGTACTAGAGATTGAACTCAGGGGCACTCGACCACTGAGCCACATCCCCAGCCCTATTTTGTGTTTTATGTAGGGACAGAGTCTCACTGAGTTGCTCAGCACCTCGCCATTGCTGAGGTTGGCTTTGAACTCTTGTCAAAGATGATTCTCTTGTCTCAGCCTCTCTAAGTGCTGGGATTACAGGCTTGAGCCACCATGCCAGGCTATTTGTGAATTTTTTAAAAAGGTATTTATGTTTTTTCATTGAAAGATGCTTGCAATAGTGATAACTTTAAGGTCAGATCAGTAACTGGTGTTGTTTTGTCTCTGTGTTCACTAAGGATTTGAGAGAAGTGAGTTTAAAATATTTGAGTGATGGTTTAAGATTGATGAGCTAGTTCACATTTATTTAAGAGTGAGTTGGTAGTGCTTTTCAGTCTTTTTTGTATCTTTCATTGCATAGAATTTGGTGATATCCATACTCTACACAGTTAAAATGGTTATGATTTGTAGCAGATGCAGTCATTGGGCCTAGGAGCTGTGGGTGTTCAGGTTACCCTTATCTTGTTATACTTGTCACTCATTAAACTCTGGGTTGGAACATTGCACTCCTAAGCTGGTAAAATAGTTCTAAGACCTATACCTTCTGTCTGTAGCCTATGTGCCTAGTATTGGTTATGTCTGTAAGTCAGATTTGTGCCAGTGGTCACAAGAGGGACTATGTAAGAGGACATAGATATCTCGTGACAATTCACTGGCATATAGGTGCAGGAGCTCAAAGTACTTGGCTATAATTAGCAGAGTATTCACTACTTATCTGCATTATTGGAGGATTAGGTCAAATCAGTCAATTTCTGTTCCAAATTCATCCATTTAATCATTCAGCAATTGTCTTTGAGTTCCTATTTATGTGCTAGGCAATGTTGGAGATAATAGGGATACAGTCATTACCAATTTTGACTTTCATGGGGCTCACATTTAGAAGAGGAAAAAGACAATAAAGAAACAGAAGGGATTGTTTCAGATAGTTCTGAGCACTATGCTAAAGATAAAGCCATGAGACATTTTTAAGGTGGGAGGGAGTGGGGTGCTAGCTCTGATTTACATTTATTTTGAAAGATCAGTTAGGCTCTTATATGGGGCATGGATTTTGGGAGTTAGAGGGTTGTTAGTGACTAAGACAAAGACAATGATTTAGAATTGACTGTCCAATATGGTAGCTACTAGTCACACATGGCTGTTTAAATTACTTCAGAATTAATCAACTTGAAAATGATCAGTTTTTTTCTCAATTATACTAGCCACATTTCAAGTGCTCTATAGAAACATGTGATTAGCCTCTACCATATTGGCCAGTACTTCTACAGAACATTTCCATCAAAAGTTCTATTGGGCAACTCTGGTTTAGAACATGGTAGTTGTATTGGACATAGGGAGACAGATGGATTTGGGAAATTTTACTACAGACTAGCTGATTCCTAGAATGTGTTAATAAAGAATAGAAAAATTAAGGATGACATTTGGCTTTTTGACTTGAGCAGCGTGGTAGGTAGATAAGACTGAGGAGCAATAGGATTGGTCATAGGGATCAAGAGTTCAATGTTGGATATGTTATGCCATTTCTTTTAGAGCAGAATGTTAAGTCAATCTTAATGGAGGTAGGAGGAGAAGGAAAAGTTCATTTTGATGAGCTTTTCAATCTCCTAGCAGATGCTAAATAAGTCCCATATGTTTGTAAGTCTCATCTTGTTTTAATTTTAAATAGTCCATTATTCTCTGTTGGTTGTTTTATTAAATACTATTTCATGCTGCTGCAGAATTTAATTCCACAAGAATCCCTTTGTTTATTTTAATTTTGTTTGAATTGTGATTTGGGATGCCAACTGAAAGTGACCAGAAAATGAGGAGTTCTCTTTGTTCAAGAGTTACTTTTCAAGGGACCACAGGTATAGGACCTTGGCCTGGGGCCTGTGACAGGTAATTTTAAATGCCTACTGGCCTTGCCTTTTTTGAAATTCTTAACACTCTAAAATATATAAATAAAGTAATCTTCTAAAGAGGCAACTGTGGGAAGATGAGGGTACTGCAAGTGGCCTTCCTTTAAACCATGACATTTCCTAGTCTCTTTACAGAAAGGTGATACTTTCAGGCACATGAACTATCCCTGGGCAGTACACTGTATATAACATGTGCTTGAAGTTTTTCACTCTTAGCAATTCTGCTGATGTTGCCCTGTTTGGGAGGAGTCACATGCCTGTCTATAGTCTATAGTTAGGGAGAGAGACCATGTACTGACAGTAGGGAAGACTGAACACTTTTTTTCCTTTCTTTTTAATGCTACGATGCTTTTATGGCTAATGGCCTACAACCAGGTATGCGGTCTGAGCCAAGTGAATGAGTTCACGTCCCTGCTCTATTCTTCCCTGCACATGTTCTTCTGAAGCATGAAAGTCTTCTTTAGCTGCTAGGGTTTCAGGTTCATCACTGTTGAGCTCATGAACCAATCACCCTGGTGCCCCACTTCATGCTTCTGGACCCCATTTAATTGTTCTGTGGAAGTGGGGCAGATCACAGAAGGGGCTGACAAAAGCAAACTAGAGTTGACTTTGGAAACGTGACCTTCTCTTTTGTTCACTTCACTCTTACGTTTTATAGAACCACAGCTCCTGATCGCAGTGATCCCCTTAATGTGGCTTCCTTCCCCTTTGAATGTTCACTTATTAATGTATTGAGGTCTTCATTCTCTCTTGCTGTTGTGCATATCAGATTGATTCCAGTTTGCTGTTCAAGAGAGGAGGGGTTTTGATTTTTAATATAATGCATGTGACATTCCTCATCTGCTTCATCTCTTTCTATGGTGACAGCCCCCTCCCCCTACATCCCTATTTGTCAGATAGTGAATGAATATTTACAGAACTATAGCTATAGTAAGAACAGACTTATTAGGAAAGTTGAGAGTTTGGAAACTTGAGTCCTAGACCTCATGGGACTTCGAGTAAACTGGAAAACAGGACTATTGGGCTAAAACTGAAAACAAAGAATAACCAGGTATGCATCTCGGTGAATTTATGTGTCGGCCAAACCTTGACTCTCCAGCCTTTTTTCAGAACCACTACTGTGGGTCTCTAAGTCCAAAGAACTGGCCATTTCAACCCATATTTTCTTCTTGCATGGAATTAATTTAGAACTAAGGAAGAAAAACTGCCCTGGCATTTGTCTATTTAAACAGAAGAAAAAGTCACAGTCTTTTTTTTTTTTAAACAATCTTTTCTGAGAATATGTAATGAATTTATGTGGACATGATTTTCTCAAACATTAGGAAGGCCACAGTGGGACATCACACCAAGCAACATGGTGTCCAGCATGTTGGATTTGAATTAATAATTTTATTAGAACCTTTGATTTTTAAATTTTTGTATTTTTATCCCCATATTGCTGAACCATTTTTGAAAAAGGATTTTGAAAACAACTGAGTTTTCCTTTCTTTTAAAGACAGGCAAATACCAATCAACTATTGTCATACTGTTCAAGAAGACAGACATTGAAAGCTGGAACATGACTTTGTAGTAACACAATGTTATGAAGAAACTTTGAAGTGGTTAAATTATACAGACATGTTTTCAGAGTCTACAGCCTTTGGTAGGTATTGGAAATGGAAGCTGATGATGGGAACATTCATTGCATAGAAATTGAATCACAGAAATATGATTCCATGGCTTAGACCCAGGCAATGGCATTAATATGAAGCTCCAGGATGTCTGATGCTTGAAAAATGAAAACATAGCATTAGAAAATTCAGGAATCTTTTTAAAATGGAGTTGTAATAAGGCCAACTGTTTTTTTCCTCACCATAAATGATAGGTCATGTATTACCTCCACAAAACTTGTAATCATCGTTAACAAAAGAAGTGATCTCCCTGAGCATATGTATTTATATGTGTGTGTACAAACCCATACACATGCACACATACACATATCCCACTACTGGCAATCCTGTGCCCAATAACTGTATGTGGAAGTTTAAACCAATTAACTGAAGACTTTGAGGGGTGAGATTGGAGAGTTTTTCATGCTGCGTTATTCCCCCTGTAATTGTTTCCTCCGGGGAGGATGCCTAAAGTGACCTCAGAGAAGTTTTGTTCTCATTGTCAGAAGACTATAATTTCAATCTCTCTTCTTTCCTTTGTTTTTGGTGAACCTGTGTACAAAACAGCTAATGCTGTGGGGGCAGAGCTATCATTTTCATTCTAATGATCATAAAGAATTTTCCAAGGGGCTGGGATTGTAGCTCAGCGGTAGAGCGCTTGCCTCGCATGCGTGAGGCCCTGGGTTCGATCCTCAGCACCACATACAAAGCAATAAAACAAAGATATTGTGTCCATCTATAATTAAATATATATATATATAAAAAAAAAGAATTTTCCAAGGGCAGAGCACCATTTTGTTCACCCCCTTTGAAATCTCTAATTCAGGTGAAATGGACAAATATTTTTAAAATCCAGGTGAGACTGTTGTTGAATCTCTCCTTGGATAAGTGATTAGCATAAGTTACACAACATTGACTAGCATTGTAAGGCTAACTTTTTTCTAGCTTACAAAAAGCATTAAATATTCTAACATGTTTCCCAGCTACATGATTTGTAATCTCAATGGTGTTTAGAAGCCACAATAGCTAAGGGAAATTTCATTTTATTCAAGAGGTGAAATTATGAAATAACCTTGGTCTTGAAGAATACAGTATCCTTGGATATAATTTATGACTGGGGATAAAGAACATTGAGGAAGCTAAATGAAAACTAAAAGAAAGAAAGTGACATACATGGCTCTGCCCATGTTGTCTTTGCTATTTTACATGAGGTTTCCCTCATTTTTCCTGGTGTGGGAGCTTGTGGAGGGCAGATACCATTGGGTTTTTGTCCTGGTACTTTGTACAGCCCCAGCACTTAGGGAGATGCTCAGTTAATATGGAGTGAATCTAAATGTACAACAGAAGATATGTGTTGCAGGTGAAATTTTGATTGGCCACTGCTTCTGACACATGTTGTGACACTAAGTAATTCAGAAGGTGATTTTCCCCAAAGTTTGCAGAAATTCTCTGCCTGCTGGGGCTAACCATTTGACACATTAATAGCTTTGAAATAGAATATGGGTCAATTTTGCTGCTGTGTCCTTTCCACAAAAATGTGTACTTGAAAGCTTTTATGACAAGATGATCAGAGAGCAGAATATATTTCTGAGCAATTATCCCACTTTCTGCTAAAGTTTGTTCCATTAACTTTCATCATGAGTTTTGTTTGATATGTGCTGGAATACAACCTACACTGGAACATTAGAAGCTCTGGCAACTGCTACTAGTGAGATGAAATGTCACTGAGACCACACACACTTTCTTCATCACTATCTCCTACCTTGGTTTATTGTTTTTATAAATAGCACCCATCTCTCTCTGAAATTGCTTATTTTGTTGTTGGTTTTCTTTTCTTTCTTTCTTTTCTTTTTTTCGGAGTGGGGGGCTTACACATTTGTTTTCTGCCTTCCCTATTAAAGCATTAGCTCCACCAAAACAAGGCATTTGTTCTGTTAACATAATGTCTAGAACAGAGCTGGTAACGTTGTGGGTAACATGATAAATGTTTGTTGAAGGAGTGCATGAATGAATACACAAAAATATTGACACTCAAAGCTGTATCTTGTTTATTTAGACATAAATATTTATCAAGTTTCTATTATCTGCCTCATACTTTTCTACATGCCAGAATTTTAGCAGTGAATAAGATATAGTATCTGGGTTTATAGAATATAATGTCTAGTAGGCTGTTCATTATGATGATCACTATCCATGTGTGGCTATGGAAATTTAAATGTAAATTACCTAAAATTAAGTAAAATTAAAATTTAGTTCCTTAGTCATGCCAGCCATATTTCAAGTGCTTATGTATAGCTAGTGGCTACCATATTGGACAATGCAGATGTGGAATATCTCCATCATTGTAGGAAATTCTGTTGCATAGACTTTGTTTAATGATAAAACAGAACCAACATGTGGACACTTTCATTGCAGAGGGATATATTATATGCTGAATAAAAAATAAGTATGTTTCAAGGAAAGCATATAGGAGAGGTGACTAGCCTAGGTTAGGGTGTGGCTGGGTTGTCAGGGATGGCTTTCTGGAGGACTTTCAAATGGGGACACAAAGAATGCGTAGGGACTAGGCAGACTGAGGGGGGCATGGGAGGGTAGTTTTTAAAACAAAGGAAATAACCTCGGGGAGAAGGGGCTAGGATAGGTACCTTAATATGATGAGCTATAGGAGGTTCTGGTATTCTCTTTTGAGGCCTAAATGAGAATGGATGAATAACATATGGGAACAATTCAGTTCTCACATAGATAGTTTTGTTTTGTTTCATGGAAGCTTCTGCTGCTTCTCAGATGCATACTCTCTTGCAGCCTCGGTATGGGTCTTCTGTTTCTATCAGGAAGCCTCAAAACTGACATATTATTCCCTTGCTGAGAACACTTCATTGCCTCTTCATACCATGTAGGATAAAGTCCACATTCTCAATATGCTTCCAGGCCTCCAGGATATTATCCCTTCATGCTTTTCTAAAACTTTTGTATTTTACTTCACACTATGACCTATCTAGATGGAACAGCATCGGTTCCCCAGTGTTGCATCTGTCCTGCTTCAAGTCCTTTATACTTGCTGTTTCCTCTGCTGTTCCCTTGCCTCATCCTTGTTTCCATACTTGGCCTTTTAGACTTCATTGAGAGTTCGTTTATTCGGGAGCCCCTGATAACAACATCTATGTAAGATACCCCTACTTTGTAGTAAGTACACTTTACACTATTATTTTGCGTAATTTTGTCTGTAATTCTCAGTCCTCAGAATGCAAAGAACCACATTTCCCATTTCATTTTGCCTCATATATCCAGCATAGTGCCTGGCAGATAAGAAGAGTTGAGCAAATATTTTCTTGATGGATGAATAAATGAATGAATGAATCAGTCAATTCCCATTTTCAAAGTGTGATTGATCACATATAGTTCTGAAGTAAAACCATAGACATCACTATGGCCTGTAGAACTCAACTGGGGATGGAGGATAGAGGTGAAAGCCACTCCATGAAGAAAGCACATTAGTGACATTTGTTATTTGTTTTTATACTGGATTTTTTAAAAAATTAAAATTTGCATATATCATTCACCCACTCAAAGCATACAATCCAATGACTTCTGGTAAATTTACAAAATTGTGCAACCATTACCATAATTCAGTTTTATAACATGTTTAGTACTCCACTATTCGTGCACTTAGAATTAATCCTCTTTCTTACTCCCAGCCTCAGGCAGCCTTTCATCTTTCTGTATGTATGGATTTGCCTTTTCTAGACATTCATACAAATGAAATCATGCAATATGTGATCTTGCCTGTCTGACTTCTTTCACTTAGCAAAAATTTTTTCAGGGTTCAGTTGTGTTGTATCATATATCAGTATCTCAGTCCATTTTTTTTTGTCAGATAATAATCCATTATATTGATATACCACATTTTACTTTTCTACTCATCAGATGGTGGACATTGCCTTGTTTCCATTTGGCTATTATGAAGTTGTGAAGTTTCACATATAATTTCTCTAATGGATAGATGCTTTAATTTCTTCTGAAGAGATTTGGGAGTGGGACATCTGGGTGACTTTATGTTTAGCTTTTTAAGAAACCGACCAGCTGTTCTCCAAAGTTGCTACACCATTTTATATTTCCACCAGCAATGTTTATGGAATGATCCTTGTTCTTAAGGGCTAACTTTAACCAAGACTGTATATATTTTCATTCTGTCCTCTGGTGGCATGTGCTGACATTTAAAGGGGCAACTTGTGTGTTTCCTTTCAGAATAAGGAGTGTGTAAGAATGAGCAAGGCGTGATGGGTCTCTTTCTGTTCTGAGTATGATTGAATATAGGACCCCTGAGAGATGCTGTCTTAGGAGCCTGCTGGAAAAGCCATCACCTATAACCATCCCAATGAGAATTACATTTTATAGGTCTTGTTAAAGTAGAACCAAGTGGATCTTGAATTGACACAAATCACATGGAATCCATGGAAATGTTCATAAAGAATAGGATACAGATTCATACATTTAGTGCAGTCTGGAATAACCCATGAAACAAACTTTTACCAAACACTTGCTGTGTGGACAGGGTTAAACTAATGCTGGTGGGACATGGGTAATATAGATAGCAGAGAATTTAGGTTTGTTGGGGAGACAAGTTCAATCTAAATCACAACCAAAACCTACAAGACAAGGTTGCCTTAAGTGGAGAAGGGTATGGCAAGTATGGCACAAATTGTAAATTCATAAATATGGTGGCAACTCCAAGCAAAGGGCTGCCTATTGGGCATGAGATGTCAGAGAAGGCTTTCTGGGTGAGGGAGGGCAAAGGTGTGGAGGCTTTACCTTGAAGAGGTAAAGTGGAGACTTCCAGGTGGAGGGACAGGGACAACAGAATAGAAGCCCTGGAGATGAGATGACCTGTGGCTACTGGTGAGATGGTGAGGAGATTGGCTTGGGCAAATTAAGCTGCTTCATAGCACAGAGATGATAGGGGCCCACAGGTGTCCTTCTTTGGACGAACAGGATAAACATTATATTTCTGTATTTTGAAGTTCTGTCATTTTCCAGAGAACATTGCTTATTTTAAATTAAAGACTTAAATTTCCTGAATTGTAGAATCTCCACATAAGAAGAGTCCCAGGGCAGCTCACTGAAGTTTTCTCTTAAAAAAAAATCCCTACTTAACAGTCATAAATAGCTTATTGGATATGAATTTAAGCAGGCCAAATTTGAAATTCTATTCTAATTCAAAGTATGTTGCCCAGTCCTGTTTTCAGATTGGCAATTCAAATACATTTCCAGATAATACAGGGGAATGTTAAGATAAACTAAGGCCACCGCAAAATATGAAAGCAATTGGATGCCGAACTTCACTGATAGAGGCACGATAATCTGATGGTTACTTTCTGGTTCGGTTGTTCAAAGATGGGATGATAAACCATACCACAAATCCTTCATATATTGCAAAGCCATTATAATAGCTGATATTTTCTCAAGAAGGTCTGTGAGGCTTCTGTTACTGGAATTAGGCTCATTTATTAAGGCTTGAGTTAACTAAGGTATATATTGTTCTGAAGAAAGCTTCTTTCATTCAGTAAATACTTATGGAGTACTAGCTACGTGCCAGGTATTAGAACAGAAATGGAGATACCAAGTTGAACAAAGCATCATCCCTATATTCCATGAACTGTTCACCCTATTAGATGTTAAGCCATAGAAAGATACTGGCAGAGGGCTGGGGTTGTGACGCAGTGGTAGCGTGCTCACCTAGCATGCGTGAGGCACTGGGTTCGATCCTCAGCACCATGTAAAAATAAAATAAAGCTACTCTGTCTGCCTATAACTAAAAAATAAATATTTTAAAAAAAGAAAAGAAAGATACTGGCAGAAAACATAGATAGACTTCTTCTTTGCCACATTGGCTAGAGCAGTGGTTTTCAGCTAGGGGTGATTTTATTAATGTCTGGAGACATTTTGATTGACATAACTTGGGGGGTGCTACTGGCTTCTGGAAGATAGAGACCAAGGATGCTGCTAAACATCCTGAAATGTACAGAATACCTACCACCCAACAAAGACTGATTCAGCCTAAAATGTTAATAGTATAGAGGTTAAGAGACCTTGGTAAAGAGGGAGACAAATGAGAAGCATCCTACAAAGCTGTAGCAATTAGAATTTTTTTTTTTTGCCAAATATAATAAACATTGGAGAAAAAAGTGAAATGAAATTAATGTGATTTGTAAGATCTTAAAAGGATGACAGGTGCAATGACAATGGCACAGGCTTGTCACTGATGGAGTTTCTATTGGGAAAAGAAAACCCATGCTGTGAGAGTTTCTCCAATAGGGACTCTGTTGCCACTTCTGGGACTGTTCTATGAATTGAAGGATGGTTAGTATCCCTGACATGTGTCCACTAATGACAGCAACATGCTTCAACATTATGACAAACCCTGGAACTTCATGTGCTTCAAAAGGGAGCTAGGTCAAGCTCCTGTTGAGAAACTTCAGGAAGGACCACCTATCTAGAAGTCAGGTTGTATGGTTCTAGATGAATTACCCATTGGAAGTAATTTTGCCTCTTCGAACCACATATCTTTATCTTCAAAATGAGGGGATTGGGTTGTATCAGGGGTCTTCAGAGTAGAGCATGGACATCTGTTTGAGTTCACAAAGAAAATCTTAGTATGTTTACAATTTAAGTCTTATTTTATAATAAATTATAAATTCATTTTTATAATTTATTTTTTTGAAAATGGCACTTTTGTGTATAGTTTAAAATATACATGGCCTGGGCAGTAACAAGAGTAAATTATTTATATTAAAATGGGTATTTGTGAGAAACGTGCTCATTAGCATTGTACTTAAGAGGTACACCATCAGACAAGTTAGGGACCTAGACCTCTTCCCACTCTGACAGCCTAAGTTACGGGAAAGAATATCGCAGAAGCTGATGGGGGTTGGAGGTGCTTTCTAGCCATGGAGTCACCTCTGCCAAAGAGAACACTGAGTGATAGATGTCCATGTTGCCAAGAAGCAGCCACCCACTGAGTTCCATCACCTAGCATTTGGAAAGTAGCAGAGGGCTTTGGGTGAAATTGACATATTCCCTTGTCACATAAAGTCAGAATTTTTAACAACTGGCAAGGTACCAGAGTTTTTCAAATTATTTTCTACATGGGTGTGGAAAATACTATTCCCTGACAGAAAATTTGATTCACACTCTACAGAGAGCATGGAGACATGGTTGAATTGCATAATCGCCCCTCACAAAAGGGCCCTGACAAGAAATGCCGTCTTACAATCCTGTCCACTTCAGCATGAACAGAATAGCACACTTGTGTTCAAACGCTCCGGCTACATCATGTTGAGCAACGTAGTATGACTTTATATTCTTAAGACCACTCTCTGGAAGCTGTTCAGTGGCATGGTCCCTGCTCAGTTCCTTTCCATTGACGTCAGGCCACCCTGCACAGAGACATGCCTATTGAAGACCGGAACTTATCCACGGCCCTTGCTATCTTGAAATCTAAACTGGAAATCTTCTCCATCCCCCAACTTAACTTAAAGGACTGTGTACTTACGGTCATACAGCAGTATTTTAGAAGTCAACTAGTTTCTTAGATTACTTATGTGGGGCAAGAATTTGCTTCGACAAATAAAAGTTCTCCTAGGGGACTGAACCAAAATGAAAACTGTAGGCCTGGTTAGGCTTGTCCTTGGCAGGCAGGGAAGCTAATGTGATGTTAGTAGAACTGAAGTAACTTTGCTGTTGGTGCAAGATGGCTGTTGAGTCACACGCACTAGCTGTGCTGTTTTAAGTACCCTGTCATTGCCCCCCCGCTTTGTTCAAGGGACGTAGAGCATTCTCATGGTAGTTCAAGTAAAAGTACTTTAGCCAGCAATGCAATGCTAACATCATAGAATTGGTGACCTAAAAGTGATCTTAAAAAATCATTCACCTTATACCCTCCTCAGAGGCAGTGTGGTAAGGCTGTCTGCTCCAAATTTCCCTGCTGCTACTCATTAGCTGTGTAACTTGGGTCCACCTGTCTATCCCTTCTGCTGCTGTTTCCTCATCTGCAATGCAGGGAGAGTGAGAAAGATAATGCAGAGGTCATAACACTGTTTTCAAGTTTACATTTTGTTTTTTGTTTTTTTTGGTGCCAGGGTTTGAACTCAGGGGTACTTAACCACTGAGCCACATCCTCAGTCCTTTTTTTGTGTTTTATTTAGAGACAGGGTCTCACTGATTTGCTTAGTGCCTTGCTTTTGCTGAGACTGGCTTTGAACTAGCCTTTCTCTTGTCTCAGCCTCCCAAAGTGTTGGGATTACGGGCCTGCACCACCATGCCCAACTGCTTTGAAGTTTAAATGCAGCAACTTTGAACACAAATAGTCATAAATCTTCCTAGATTTGTTCCTTGTCTCTCAGTGAGTCCATGAGCATCATTTTGAGGTAAAGACTTAATGGGAAAAAAAAAGCACATTTTAATCCTACAGATGTTTCTTTTGCATTCAGTTGAGGAACACAAATTACTGATGATGATTATTTTGGGCAGAATGGAAATTGCTAAATTGAGAGTGCTCTCTTCCCTGGTTTGGCTGTTGTGAAATATTTTGTGTGCACTTTTAAGATTAGGCAGGGCTAGCAGAGGCCATGTCCTCTTCTTGCAGTGGGGGGGATATAGCAGGGCAGCAGAGGCCTGAGGCTACTCTGTGTGAGGAGATTTGGGGTCAGAACTTAGCATTGAACTGGTCCCCATATTATTGTAAATTGGGAAGTGTGACCTGGAGGGGGAAATGAATGTGTTGACTTTCTAGGGGCCCTCTGGGTTAGTGATGCTGTAATTTTAAAGGGGCAAGTTGTCTTTGTCAGCTTCCAGTCCCTCTGGCTCCACAAAAAAATATATTTGGCTTCAGTGGATAATGAATGTCCACATAAGTGCACTAAGCAGTTGTTTGTCAGTATTATGGATTAGAGCCCCCCCACCCAGCACAATCTGCCAAATATCTACATTAAAATGTGAAAACTATGTTAATCTCTCAATTGTTCCCAGATTTGACAGGTCACATTTCAGTAGACAGTTAAACAGTTCAGCTCTGGTGTAAATTGACCCAGAGTTCATATCTATCAAAGATCTTCATTCAGGCAGTTACCACAATTCTGCATTTTTTCACAGATAGGTCCTTTTATTTATGGATGGTTCAAACTCCTCATTAGACTTGAGAATTTAAGGTGTGAGGTACTTGGTTCTTCCAACCCAGAGACTTACTGTGGGAGAGATTATGAAGTATTCTCTCATTTCATTGACCTAAGAGGTCAGGGAATGTGGTAGTTCCCTTGTAAATCCACTGCACATATGATGTCTGGAGTTTTCCTAATCCGTTCATAAAGGCATGCCTACATTTTCTACTGGCAGGCATTCTGAATTTTTACATTATTATAACTTTCTCTTGGAAATAGTAATTTTATTTGTAGAAAATAAGTCTCTTTCAAAGTTAGAAGATGCCAGGTAGTCTTTGTATACCGAAATTTGGTGAATGAGATCCTGTGGAAAGCAGTCTTTAAGTAATTTTTTGGAAGGCCTTCATTACAGCTTCTTGTAGCTTTGTTTTTTTCCAGGACAAAACACTTTGACCTTTTACAAAGAATGCCTTCACTAAAAATACAGAAGATAAAACTTATCTGCATAACCCCTTGATTGCTTTTCAGATCTCCTTTGCAGACAGTTCTATAAGATTTCTTTAGATCCAGTGATCAGAAAGCATATATATATTTTCCCTCCACAGTTTGGAAGTGGAAGGATCTTGTACGAGCGATCCACTTTTCTTCCCATATCTTCAACTTAACCCCATTCTAGATCCTTCTATCAAGTTTCTAATCAAGCTCAGGTGTCTTATATTTTGAAACCAGCAAGCAAATAAGCAAACAATGAACAACCACAACAATAGCAGCAAAGAACTAAAAAGCAATCCTCCTTTGCCACACCTGATCATTCTTTAAGTGCTACCTAAACTCCCTTTCTTTCATATTTCTTTCTTTAATATATGTTTTGTTTGTAGACCTTTATTTTATTTATTTATTTATATGCAGTGCTGAGAATCGGACCCAGTGCCTCACACATGCTAGGCAAGTACTCTACCACTGAGCTACCACTACAGCCCCTCATTTATATTTCTTAAAGGGGAAGTTAGCCACACTTCATGTGTCCAACAACTCATGGAAGCCACTTTCCTTAAGGTCATCCCTGACTCCTCCATCAGCCAGGAATTTTTGTTTTGTCTTTTTGAACCAATCCAGCCAACCTAACAATAACAGAATTTTTGTCTCATGCAAATCCTGAAGTGGGTGCTGGCCTTAGATGAAACTTGAGCTACCACCTGAACTGATTCTCTGTAGACCTGGTTTCTGTCTCTGCCTACATTTTGGCTTAATCCTTAGACTCCTTATACACTCAGCTTTCAAATGCCCAGCTCTACACTTTCCCTCTTTAGCAATGAGTCTGTAAGCAACTCCAGATATCACATCCTCACATCAAAACTTCCAGGATAGAGAAAACCTGCTTCCCAGAGTTGCGAGCAAATATCTCATATTCTTTTGACTCTGCCTGGATTCTTGGCTGTGCCCGTACCATTTCTCTCTCTGGCTAGGGGCTTTGACTATGGGGATTGGCTGAAGCTAGCCACGGCCTATCTTTAGAGCTATGGGTGAGATTAGTAAATCCAGATCATATGACTGAGAACAGAGGAAGAGACAAATAGGGGTGCTGTTGAGAGAGAGAGAGAGAGAGAGGAGACGGGATCTTTCTTGGGCTGCAATAGCAGTGGCTGCTTTCTTGGAAATGGTCATAACCCTTTCCTTCTAGAAACACAACATCCTTCTTAGTATCTTCCACTTCCCTGGTTCTTTGCATCTTTCTTGGCTGTCATACCTCAGGTTTCTTTGGTACTTCCTCTACTTGTCAATCAGCATGGTTACCCTAGGATGCAATCTTTTCTTCTTATTCCTGCTTTCATTGGTTACTATCATCTTCTGTATCTTCTCAGCTTCTGTTCACAGATTAATGCAGAGTCTCCTAATCTCAGACAAAATGAGTTCCTGAAAACATCAAAAGGTCACATGTACAAGTCAAAAACATTCTGGAAGACATTGTGTATGAGAAAACTGTTGTAAAATTCCTAATTTTACCTCTCCTTGATAGTATCTTCAACCAGAAGTCATTTCCACAATTGTGTATCTGTTTTCCTCAATTAAGGGCTTTTCCTTCAGATCAGCCTTTCCTTAGTTTAACTTTAGCTAAAGTTATGACATGTTAGCACTTCCTGACTTCTGTGAAGCTTTACTTTTTACTAGTGTCAACACTTTAATTTTCTTTTTTTAATTGTTACTAAAATAGTAAGGCCAAAAGGTAATAAATGTCACCTGATTACACAAACATTGTTGGGTAATGATGTTACTGCCAGAATTGAACATCTGGCTGATAGTACGGTTGGGTTACCATGTGATTGATCAAAATGTCCATTTATCAGAAGAAATAAAGTACATATTTGGCACGTGATTTATGGATTTTAGTCTACCATGTGCAGATGTGAAATGAATGGCAGCTCATTGCAGCCTGCATTTCTAGCCCATGTCTTTCTGGTTACCTTCAAGATGTCACCACAGAAATGTCCTCAACTTTACCTCACACCTTCTGGTTTCCCTCCTGTATTGTCCAGCTTCTGTGGAGATACCACCTATTCCCTGATTATTCGTAAGAGAACTCTGAAATTATACCTGACATGATCTTTGGTCCCATACATACACCTTGGTAATAGGTACCCTGTGTCATGAAACGGTCCTGCCCTGTCCACCACTACTCTAGTTCAGCCCATGTCGTTTTTCAACTGGTAGATTCAAATGCAGAAGCCATATTCCTGATCTCCTTTCTTTAATTTATTTTCTATGCCAGAAATCAGCAAACTTTTTCTGTAATGGACCAGATAGTATATATTATAGGCTTTGCAGACCATCTGGTCTCTGTCATTACTACTCAACTCTGCCTTTGTATTTGTAACTAGTGGCATTATGTGAATAGATGAGTGTGTCCTGCATTCCAACAAAACTTTATGTATGTGACAATTACACATCATGTCATTACATGTGTCAAGACATCACACTGTACCATACATATGTACAATTAGTATATGACAATTAAATAAAAAGTCTTAAAAACTTTACTTATGAATATGAAAATTTACATTTCATGTGGTTTTCATATTTCACAAAATGTGTTTTTTTCCATTTTAAAAATCCACTTAAAACTATAAAGACCATTCCTAGCTCATAGACCAAACAAAAGCCCTATAGGCAGTAGTTTGCTGACCTAAGTTCTACCTGTTGCCAGGATGTGCTAGCCAAAATATAAATCTGAGCATTCTATTCGAATGATTAAATTCATCAAAGGTTTGCCAACAGAATCTGAAAGAATAAGGTCAATCTTCCTTAAAGTGACCCATTGATTCCTTCATGATCTGGGCTTGCCATCATACTTTGCCAGTTTAGATCTTGAACTAAATTGTCCAAAATGCTGACCTCCTTGGAGTTTCCTGTCCATACTGAAGTATTTCTTTATGAGGCCATGATCTCTCTTCCTGAAATGTCTTTATGTTTCTTTCTTTCCCTATATCCCCATTTTTATCTTAGTAATGTCCTAGAATTTTTGGTTT
Organism: Xerus rutilus; assembly: GCA_028644305.1. Lineage (NCBI taxonomy): Eukaryota > Metazoa > Chordata > Mammalia > Rodentia > Sciuridae > Xerus > Xerus rutilus. The sequence continues at coordinate 126,109,969 of CM053399.1, read as the reverse complement.
ATTTGTGCCACTAAGAGATTTCCTGCTGGCAGGACCATGCTTTACTCAGCTCTATTCCTATTATCTCACTTTCAACTAGTGCCCTGCTAAAGTAGGCACTCCATAAATATTTGCTAAATGCATACATGCATGAATGAATGGACAAATGAATAAGTGGAATGGTGTAGTTAAATGAGCCAATTGTGCTATTTTGCTAACAAAAACGTTGTTGACTTCACAGGTTGAAACCAGTACAGGCAGTTCTTAATACAGGAATGGGTTAGACTCCAAAAGTTTGTTTGTAAGTTGATTGTTTAAAACTTGGAACACATTTTCTCACATAAATGATGTTATAAATTATGCTTACCATTTCAGCCTGGTCCACTCAAAGATGATTTGATGCATCACGTTATTGAATTAAAATCAGAAAATAATAACTTAATTGTCAATTTTTAAGAATTTTATTAAGATATTTTATTAAAATATTTATACATAGTTCATTTTGAGAAACTTTAAAAGGCACCTCCTGAATTTGTATAATGTTATAAATTAAACAAAATTAATGATACAGCATGGACAAAGAAAGAAGTTAGAAATAGTAATAAGAAATGGTAATTTTAAAAGAATCAGTTCTATTCTTTTTTGTTTTACTTTTAACTTATGGTTTCCTTTAATGTGCTAAATGTTTGTCACAAGAACTTCTTTTGTGCTCATCAGAAATATTATTGTCCTGTTTTTGGACTTCAGGATATGTGTATGAATATGCCACAGTGAATTTCACCTTTGTGTGTATTTATAAGGCACAGATTTAAAAAACAAAAAATAAATAGAAGGAAGACTAGTAGAGTAGAGGAAAGGGAATAGTGGGAGGGAGAAGAGGAAGGAAGGAGGAAGTGCTGGGGACGGAAATGGGACAAATTATATTGCATGAATGTATTATGTCATAATGAACCCCAATTATGTATAACTATAATGCACTAATAAAATCATTAAAGATATGAAGATTTACAGACACATTTAAAAGCAAAATAATTTTTATCTTAATGATTTACTTCTAACCTCCTTTAGCAAAATTCCATTTTATCTTGATTTTTCCTCTTTTGCTTGAGAAATACTATTTTTTTCTCTTTCTTTTCCTTCTTTCCCATTATTTTTCTCTGTGTCATTATTTTTCTTGTGGTCTTTAACTTCCTTGGACTGGTAGGCAGCAGTGAGGTCAATAATAAGACCGTGAGCTTTATTTCACTTTCATTTATCAATTTATCTGTTAAACCTTTTTCTAAAATGCTTTCTAAATGTAAGGCAGAAGGCCAGGTTCTATATCAGTTATGGAAGAGAGTTTGGAAGGACAAAGGGAGTTAACTGAAATGAAAGGAAATTCAAAGAGGAAGAACAAGGCTTGCTATTCAGAAACTATGAAGATCTAATTCTTTCTTGATAATAGGGTATGCTTATGATAAAATATCCTCACATTACAGAAATTTTTAATATAGAGAAGTAAATTTCCTTTCAAACTTCCTTCTCACAGATAATATATATGTGTGTGTGTGTGTGTGTGTGTGTGTGTAAGTATGTATATATGTGTGTATCTATATCCAGATTTTGTTTCATACATATATGGACATATATTTTTAAAAATATTTTTTAATGGTCAGTGGACCTTTATTATTTATTTATTTATATGCAGTGCTTAGAATCAAACCCAGTGCCTCATACATACTAGGCAAATGCTCTACCACTGAGCCACAATCCCAGCCCCTAGATATATATTATTAATGGTGATTTTTATGAAACTGGGATATTTCCCTTCATCAAATCTAAAATGTTCAGGTGAAGATGCACCTTTATTTTTGTGTATCACTGAGAAAGAAGAAACTGGCAATTTGACTTTGATACTCTGTGCCAGGTATATGTTCTGATTGTCTATCCATATCTGTTCTTTGCCCTCCTGTCTTCCCTGGAAGACAATGTCGATAGTCTCTCTTGACTTCTGGCTTCCAGTTGGTTCTAACCAATGAGAAACCTCTACAGGACATCAGAGAGAAGAAGAGTGAGGAAGGAGGATTTTTGTACCGTACTGTCCCTGAGGGGTGCCTTTTACCGAATGTGCTTCTAGACCAAAGGGTGCTTTCTTATCTACATGACTGAATCTTTCCTCAACCTGCCCTTTACTATGTATTCCCTTTATTTCCTCCCTCAAAGAATTCTGATTTTTACTGTTTATTTACTTCTGGATGACAAATACATAAACCATCAATTATAAGACATACCCTAATTTCCAAGAAGTTAAAATATAAATTTCTTAGAATTGATATTCTATAATTTCCCCCTATATAAAAGTATATATTAGTATGTTGATACGAGACTTGCATGGGCATGTTTATAGTGGTATGATTCATAATAGCCAAAACATAGAAACTACCCAAATGTCTATGATCTGGGGAATGGATAGGCAAAATTTGGTATGTGCATGTAATTAAATACAACAATAAAAAGGAATGAATAATGACACGTGTAACAACACGGCCAAACTTCAAAAGCACTATGGATAAGTGAAAGAAGCCAGGCACAAAAGACCACATGCTGTGATTTGTATTCTCCATTGGCATGAAATGTTCAATAAGTCAAATCAGTAGAGATAGAATATTAATTAGTGGTTGCCTAGGGTTGGGGATGGGAACTGGATTAAAATTCTATGTGGGCACTGTGGATTACATTGGGACGATGGCAAATTTCAATCCTAGATTATGGTGATTGTTGCATAATTTACTAAAAATTATTGAGTTGTACACTTCAAAAGTCAATTTTATGGTATGTAAATTGTACCTCAAAGTTACTTTTTTGGAAGTACACATTGGATATCTTTTTATGTCAGTAAATGTGGCTGTAACTGTAACATATGTTTAATGCTTAGTATTTAATTTTTTCTTCTTACTGTGGAAAACTGTTAAATTGTGTGGCAGAAATCTTCTTGAATTAAAGCATGGCGTAGTGCAGACCTTATCAAAAATTGTACAGTGCAGAGTTAGTATCCACAGCAGAAAGGTCTGCTGTCCTAAGTCTCTTTAGCCTTTTCCACTGGTCTATAGCTTCCCATCTCTGGGATGTTTGTCCTCTATAAAATGCCAACTGAGTTGCTCTTCTCTTCTCTCTTAAGCAAACACATTTATTATTATTATTATTATTATTATTATTATTATTATTAGGTACTGGGTATTGAACTCAGGGGCACTTGACCACTGAGCCACATCCCCAGCCCTATTTTGTATTTTGTTTAGAGACAGGGTCTCAATGAATTGCTTAGTGCCTCGCTTTTGCTGAGACTGGCTTTGAACTTGCAATTCTCCTGCCTCAGCCTCCTGAGCTGCTGGGATTACAGGCATGCTCCACTGTGCCCAGCTTGATCATGATTATTGCAGAACAGTCCTATCTTCATCTCTCAGTCCTTAATTCTTGTGGCCTTTCTCAGATACCTACCAAGGGGGCTTATCTAATCATTTGTCCAACAAAAGCAAGTCTTAAGTCTAATCACAGCTGCTAAGAAAAATAAAATAATATTACTACACTCCTTCTGCTATTTGGTTGCTGAATGATATTTCATTTTATGATCAAATAAACTTTTTATCAAGTTTTCTCCTGATCAATACTTCCTTGTGAAGTTACATATCTTCATGCAAGGATATAAGGGTTCCCTGTTGTTGGATTTAGATTAGACTCACTCTTTACCCACAAATTTGCTTATCCATTGCCAAAGATAATCAGGAGTTGGCTGTAATAACTTATACCCTTGATTTAGGATGTGTGATTAATTATATATAAATATTATTTCCTATTAATTGATCTTTTTGTTATAAATGGCCTAAGTTAAAAAGTTTTTTTTTCCTTAGGGCTTGTTACTTTCAAAACTGGAAGGTCAATAATTTTTCATATTCCTTATTGATTTCCTATGGTAATAAAAATAAAAGACATTGAAATTTGTCACATGAATTTAAATTACAGTTGCAGTTAAATTAACTATTTAGTTTAATTAAAGTGCCTACTATGCTAGGTAGCAGCAGTATATTAGAAAGAATCATTTATCATCCTTTGCCTTCAAAGATCTCTCTCAGTGGGAGGAATGGCAAAGTCATCTGTCTACATGTGCTTGGGAAACTATATAGTAGTTTTAGCTTCTATAGGAGAAGAAAGCTTTGCTTGGTGGAAAATTCTCCAACATAGGAAGGCGATAAAGCCACCCAAAAGGACAAATGTCCTCTACAGTGTCTTCTGATATCACCCCTCTGTGTGAGGGCACTTGGGTAGCAGTATGGATGCCATGTACACAGTCATGCTGGAGTCCCTGACTGCTGCCAGCAGGGAAGCAGAATTCACAGATACCAGGAAGTGGCTGGACTGGACCCAAAGACAGTGCCATTGTCTCAGGGAAGGTGAGACGTAAAAAGGTTATCTGTATGGTATGAGTGCTGTCCAAGGGCAGCCTCAGTGTCTAGGAGATGGGTGGGGTCTGCCCAGTACCCATAGATCCTTAGGAGTCTCTGAATGATGCCTGTTGTGAGGAGCTGGGCCTACAGCCCTTCTTGTGACCTACCATCGGCAAAGGCATCCCCAGGATGGCTGACTGTTAGTCATCTGTTCATCTTTCAGTAGGACTGACATTGTCTGGGCTTGGCAGCTTCACTGACCTCATCTTACCTATCTGGAGTGGAAATCCTGCTTTAGCACTTAAAGTCCTTTGTAAGACTGCTTATTCTCTACCTCCAAAATGGAGAGTGACATTCTGGATGCCCAGGGAGATGGTGGCAGTCATGGAGCTGAAGGGACCTGTATATCGAATGGGACCTTTACTTGGAAACCAACACCTGTACTTGTGTGGATGTTATTCACTGGCTGTTTGTCCCCTGCTACCTCACAACTCCTGAGGTTGGGATAGTGGTGAAACTTATCTCTAGTTTGTGACTGTCCAGCTTATAGCTCTTATATATGTAAAATAAAATCCATGTCCCCCAAGGTAGAAAGTACTTGCATTGAAGATAGGAAGATTTTTATGTTCTTACTTTTAACATTCTACTATAATTGCTCTAAGGAAGGTAGAGTAGGAAAAACTTAGTAGGAGTGGGGTCTGTTTTCTGGTACAGCAGGAAGGGCAGAATTCTCTGATTAGATTTGGAAAGAGAAGTTTTCCATAAAAATGTTTCTGATGATAGGCTTAGGATTTGTTGAGTGCCAAAAATGTGATACGGGGCAGTTGGTCACTGGAATGTTTCATGTTTCATTTGATTTCAAAGTAGCCCTAAAATTTTATGTGTGAGAGTTCTTATTGTTGATGAGAAAATTGAGACATGGAGCAGCTAAATAGCCCAAGTTTGAGCCCCAAGTGAGGAAGAGGCTGTGTCCTTCCTGTGTGTCATATTGTGTCCTGGGACTAAGTGGTGAGCAGGATGGAGCCATATGCTTGGGATGGGGTTTTTACTGACCTACCACTGGAGTAGCTTTGGGGATCATGCTGGCAGGAAACTCTGCCCCATAACCTTTTGTCCCTAAGTCTGCCCAGTTCCTACCCTCTCCTTATGTTTGCCTTCCTGCACACTCATACAATTTCCTGTCCCAGAATCCCTGCCACTGCCTCTCACTGACTCTCTCCAACTCAGCCTTGACATAGGTAAGCACTGGTTACCTGGAGCTGGAGAAGTCTCTAAATGGGGTATCCATCCTCTGGCAAACAGTGTGTGGCATCAAGATGATGACATGGGCTCATGGAGAGGGAATTTGAAGCCTACCTTTACATAGAAAAATGATTACACTGGTAGTTTATTTCTGTTGCTAAAAATAAACTTTTAAATGATGATTTTGTAAAAATCATACATTTATTCCCTATGGGAAATTGTATCCTGCATTAAAAACCAGTCAGACTTCATCAATAGGGTTTCCAAGTAATTTAGCATCTAAACCAAGATTGCTTTTGAGAGTGAAAGGGGTGCTATAAATAGAGCCCAGACATCCCACACAAACATGGGTGTATAGCTACCTACATGAAGGAATCTTACAACAGACCATCTTTGGAAGTTGAGGATTGCTTGCACATATTTTATAATTCAATGACAAGTTGTTTTAGGTAGTGTCTCAATAATTTTTAAAGAAAATACATGCATGTCTCCAAGGGCAAACTTTGAAATAGGGATAGAAGAGTAACTTTTTGGCTTGCTTGTTATTAATAGCCTTAGTGATCTCAAATTGCCAGTAAATTTCTCTTGTCTGGATTGCACATTTGGATTCTGTGTTTCATACTGAATATTGCAAACTCTCCAAATATAAACTTCTTTAATGAAGCAGTAAGATACTGAGGCGAAACAATGTCCAAGGTGTGAATTATTGCACCATTTGTAACTCAGACTGAAGTGTGACTTTTTGTGATTGCAGAATGGCTGTTTGCCAAGTTGTACAACAAAAACTCTGGTAATTGCAGCTCTAAATAATTCATATTGTCTTTAAACATTTATTTTTGAGTTAGTAGACACTGTAAAATATAAACCCAAATAGTAAACTTCTCCAAATTCTTAAATTTATTTAAATAACTGTTCTAGATACCTCAAAGATGTTTGTTTGTTTTTTCATGATTTTTATAAAATTTTATTAATGGGTAATGGATAGGGGTTAGAGAAACTAAAAATGCCTTTAATGAAAGACTTCTGATCACTATATACATTGATCAGAAGTCAATTCTCAATGTATATAATGATACATATATAGCATTATATATATTGGAAATTATTCCATACACTCAAAAATGGTCAACCATCTGAATTTCTACAGGAAATTTGGAATTTATATTTCTCTGTTTTTACCATAAACCATGATTCCTTTGGCACATATTTTCACTTGCATTTTGGAATATCCAGATATACTCAAGCCCTAGGCAAAGCCATGAACAGAGCAAAATTCAATAATACTCAAGAGCTATTCATTTGTATTCAGCAATCTAGACTCTCAATGCTTCTAACTGCAGATTTCTCTGTGTATCTTCCCTGCCTTTGCCTACTCTTCTGTCTCCTCCTTATTGCCTTAAGATTTGGAAATCTACTCAACCTAAAGGCTATTAATAAGTGAAAATGGTTCACATGAGCCCCTATCCAATCTTCCTCACCTTTGTAGGATGATCTAAAATGGACCTAAAAGAGTGAATAGGTATCTCAGACACTGTGGAAGAGTAAAATTATGGGGGCAGACAATTTAAGGACAGGGCTTGTATCTTCCTTGGCATCCCACAGTTCTCCTTGTGCTATTAGTGTCTAGTCCACCTGTCTGTTCTGCATTCTGCAATCCACCAGAGTCATTCTAGTTTACTTGGAAATAAGAACATATCTTTAAGAATAAAAAGCAGTCCCATGAAAAGCTGTACTGAAACATGGAGCTTTTGAGAAAGGACAGAATAATTGCTAGCTTTGCTCCATAAATCACTGTATTTCCCTGAAGGTAGTGATAATCAATGTGCTTTGACTCTCAGCTTCAGCTGGAAGAATCAAGGAAGAAATATTTCACATTGATTCAGCTCATCCAGGACCCAAGCTGTGATGGGAGTCGGTGAATTCTGAAGAATGGCGGATACATCTGCTGGAAACATTCAGCATTTGGAACACTCCCGTCTTGCTGTCACATAGCTAATTCAGTACTGCTTTCTTTGTATCAACTGCATTTTCTGAGAGAGAAAAGAAATACCTCAGACTCACTAGGAATATTTCCCACTTGAAGGCTCCTTTCTTCTTTCTTAAATGCTGACTTCCTAGACTCACCCAATCTTAGTTTGACTTCTAAAGTTTCCTTTGATACCTAGGCAAAGATTGAGTTTTATAAAAGCTAAGAAAGATCTTAGAAATCAACAAACTCAGTAGTATTTTATTTTATTCTTTAGAGCCCTAGGGTTCCACTGAGGCATCTCAGGTGCTATGGGGCATAGGTCAGGTGCAGGAGGAGAAGGTGGCTCCTCTGCTTCAGCTCCAGCACCTTCACTTTAACCCAGTGTATATGTTGGGCTCTATAAAATTTCTTTTGACCATGCCAGCCAAAATTTGAAAGCTTTTGATCTATGTGATTAGTCCCAAGAATTCTACTTATTTGATGGCAAGGTCTAGGTCTAGGTCTAGGTCTAGGTCTAGGATATGTATTCTGACTCTGTGGACCTTCTGTCTTGTTACATTGCTGCTCCTTAGGACAAGAAAAGGTAATCAAGGTCATATGCTTCCAGCCCAGAGATGAATGGGCAGAATCACGAAGAGATTACACACAAAGAGGACATAAACTTTTGGAGAAAATGTTCAACCTCATTGAATTCAATACTATAAATTAAAGCAATGGTGATACTTCTTTTGTCTATCATGTTGACAAGGATGGTAGTATTCAATGGACAAGCAGCACTCTTTGAGCTGGGGTTCCCATTCATTGATGATGTAAATTTTAGGAGGACACCTATACTGTCAGGGATTAAATGTGGTTGCTACTAAATATAACCCCATAATCCCACTTCTAGAAATGGATCCTAAGACAACCATTTGATATATGGTGAGAGAAATGTGCAGAGAGATTTTATTTGCAGTATTTTTTAAAATAGTGAAAAAAAATCCTTACCCTAAATTCGCAACATTAAAGGAATAATTAAGTAAACTGTTAATTTCTGTATGGTAAAATATTAAAATTAAGTTTACAAATAGTTTTAAAGTGTTAAAATAATTTAAATATATAAATAAATGAATAGAATTTCATGTAAAATTGCACATCAAATATAGGCTGAAGGCTTTCAAAGTATGTGTAAGAACAGAGAACTGACTAGAGAGAAATAACTTAAAATACCATGATTATCTTTAGGTAATGTAATAAAGTCATTATTATTTTTCTTTGACTTTAAATATTTTCCCAGTTTTTCACAATGAAAATGTATGTTTCTTTTATAAGAGAGGAAGAAATGAATGTTTTTAAAAATCTTCCTTGCAGTGAAAGTTCCACCGCTATCTTGGTTCTGGGTTGCTTTCTGATATAATCCTGGAATGAGGAAGGGGCCAGAGCCTGCCTTCCACAGCATGTTTTTGGTTTTGTGAACAGAAGAGATTTCCTTGTATCCTTTGGCACACTCAGTGTTCTCACTGTGCAGTGTTGGGGCTTAGTTAGGATTTAACAATGTAAACACACCTTCTTCAGCTCGCATAAAGGAGAAGCTCTGGGTTTTGATCCTGCATCATCTCCTGTCTGTGGGGTTTTGACCACATCAGGAAACTGCTCTGAACTTCAAGGTCTTCCATCCATCAGATGAAGAGGGTGTACTTCCTGTACGATGCAGTGAAGACAAAAGAATATGTGTACGAGGCATGATGCAGAGCACGAGTTGATATCAAAGAAATATTCTATCCATGGCTGTTGCATCACTTCAGTTCTTCTGGGCCTCCTTTCTGCATCGTGGGAGTAATAAATGGGCGACAGCACTCAAGCTCTGAAGTTTATTTCTTATCCAATACGATGGGGGCTTGAGTAGATATAATCCTAAAAATCATAAGGATAGTGCTGGATGGATAGATTATTCAGGCAATTCTAAGAGAACAACATATGGCAATTCTTATTTTCAGGGAATGAAGACCACCATGGTTAAAAACTTTGTATGTGGTTATGTGTGTCTCGGAGGATATATAAAAATTGGAGACATTTGTCTTCACTAGTTGGAGACCCAACTTTTTAGTATGTATTTGTGACTAGGAAGAAGGTATCTTGCTTGGGATGAGTTTCAGTACTATGGAGAAGGAGGCAATTCTTTTAAGTCTCATTCTTCCAGTGCCCAGCAAAATCCAGCTGTCAATTTCCCTTCCTTGCCCATTCAGAAAATGGCTCTTGAATCCTTCATTTTGGAAAAAATGACATTGTTAACAGATATTTTTGTGCATAGTGTTAAGATGGAAATGAGGGCCTTACACACGCTAGGCTGGTGTTCTGCCACTGAGCTCCAATCTCAGCCCTATTAACAGATATTGACATTACCTTTTTTTTGTTAGTCAAATTTCCATACTATAACAAAATACCTGAGATAATATTTTATTTGAGCTCAATTGGGGAGGTTCCAGTCTATAATCAATTGGCCCCCTTGCTTTTGGGCCTGTGGCAAGGCAGCACATCATGGCAGGGGGTCCATGGCAGAGAAAAACTGCTCATCTCATGGCCAACAAGCAAAAGAGATAGAAAGAATAAGAGACCAGAATTCCACACCCACAGTGATCTGAAAACCTCCTTCTAGGTCAAACCTTTTAAAAGTCTCTACCAACTCATATTAGCACCAAGTTGGGGACTAAGCACATGGGCCTTTGCCTTTTAATAAGGCAATTTGGAGATGAGAGTATGTGGTTTTAATGAAGAGAGTCTCAAGTCTAGTTAGAATGGGAGAATTTTGGATGTAGGGAGACAATACAACTTCTTAGGAGACCTCCTGGTTAAATGATTTGCTCTTTAAAAGAGGGAAGGATGATTAACTCAGAAGACCATGTACTTAGAGAGTGTGCCACTGTTCACTGCCCTTCTGATGCCTTTCCTATGTCCCCTTGATCCATATCTGAGTAATGTCACTATGCTAAATGTTCCCTGTTACATTTGCTGTGAAGATGGTCAACTCTAGATTCTTACAGGCTTGAAGGCTCATATTGGAAGAACCTAAAATGAAACCAGGTCTGATGTCAATGTATAAACAAAATACAAATGAATCATTAAATAATTAAAAATGAAATCAATATGTACTGCTTCCTGGAACATAGCCTAAGAACCTGGGTGTGAGATTGACACACAGCTCTAAGATGAAGCAATGACAGCATGGGATTTAAAGGCTAGCATTTCCAAAGGAACAATTAATTTAAAAGGGAGGTGAATTCACAGTTTACACACTTGAGCATCTGCTTGTTTAGCATATGTAATAAAAAGCATAGTAGTAGTAAATTTATAAAAATGTCAGTTAGATAATTGATTACATTGATTACACACATGCACACACACACATATTCCTTTTGTATAATTCATTTTTCTTTTTCTTTCATGATCCTCACTAAAGTCTGGTTACAGAGCAGAATGTGGTATGTGTACTCAATGTCTCTTATGATGTAAATATTCTCTTTGGAAATAATTTATATATTTTTATATGCAATTATATTCTAGAACTTTATTTTTGTTAATTAGTGAATTGAAAAATATCTATTTGTGTATTTTCCTTGGCATTTCCAAGTCACATTTTGAGTTGAAGTTCACAGGTTATGTTGTTTTCCTAAGTAGTTTTAATACTGAGGTTTGTTTAATTTGCTGATAACTAAGACTTAAATGCAGCTTATTGTATTATGAGGAAATCCTCATGTTATTGCTTTTTCCTTTGAACAATGCAGTTACCTTTGTTTGTGGGTCAAACTATTATTTAATTACTTTTTCTTCTAAAGAACTGTTTTTGCTACAAAAGATTTCATGGTCTTGCTTACTTATGTAGAGTTTCCTATAGAGATCTAAATATGCTGAAACACCAGGGTCAAATCTAAAATAGAAACGTGGAAATCCTAAATGTTTAATTTTTCATTTATAAGTTTTAGGTTCTTTTTCTTTGTGGAAATGCTTGTATGTTTATTTTTACTGGGTGTTCAGACTAGGATTCACATGTCTCCTTGTGCTAAAGGCCCAAGAACATAAGTCATTTGAAAAGAGAATCTTCTAGTTATAATTTTTTTTTTTTAGTGGTGCTGGGATTGAACCCAGGGCCTTGTGCCTACAAGGCAAGCACTCTACCAACTGAGCTATATTCCCAGCCCAATAATTTTTTTTTTGAATATAGAACTTTTCAGTAATATTTATTGCTTCAGAGAAAACTTAACCTCTCCAGGACTACTTCTTATGTTATGTACTCTTGCCTGCAATTAGGGTATCATGAACATGTGAAAGACTTTGTTGAAATTTATGTCCCACCTATTTCTAAGAAGAGATTGAAACTATTTTTGAAAAGAAAAAGTGACATAAATTGACATGATTGATAAGGAGGAAGAGTTGGGGGCTTCTCAGGGGGTGAGAATAAGGTGATAAAATAGGAGAAAATGAATTGCCGATAGAAGTTTCAGCATAATTATGGAGATGGGGGGCTTTAAGGACTTAATATGAGTTCTTGCTGGAATTTAGACACCTAAAAGCTATGCTTGTTTTTCCCATTTAGATTCCTGTTTCATCTAATTTAACACCATCATCTCCCACCCTACGCCAGGCTTGAAGATAAGTTAAAAATAAGCAGTGGGTTCTTGATATGTAGAAGGATTGAGATGAGAGGTTATAAAGGAAGAATCCCTGGGTGGAACATGGCCCACAGCTCTGTTTTGTTAAGTCCACATAGTGTTAAAACATTACAGAGAGCTGAGATTGTAACTCAGTCGTAGAGTGCCTGCCTAGCACATGGAAGCACTGGGTTCAATCCTCAACACCACATAAAAATAAATCAATCAAATAAAGGCATTGTATCCATCCACAACTAAAATATATGTATTTAAAAAAATACAGAGATAACATTTAGAAATGAGAGGATTTCACATAAAACTTCAGACTTTTATCCTATTTCCAAACAGAAGAGTAGCAGCCGTCTTGCCTGCTTTCCTACACAATTGCATGGTGTTAAGATGGAACATGTACTGTTTCCGTGCCTGCCCTTAAAGGGCGTTTCTATGGTCCTGATTAAGATAGCCCTTGCTTGCAAACAGCTATCAGTCTGTCTTATAATAGGGTATAAATATTGCATAGCTTGAACTTATTTCTAAGTGATTTTCACCTGGATACAAACTTCCCTATAGATCCTGTAGACACTACATACAAAACTCTTTGTACTAAAATTCGTTTCAGATGATACATTCTTATTTAATATTTATTCCTCCATTCATTCCAAAAACATTTATGTCATGTTTACTATCACATTCAGGTTCAAGTACTTCTGGGTATAGCTGATGTTTTATGAAGTGCTAAATACTCTTGTATTGTATAAAAGAGGACTTTAAATATACTCTACATTGTGATTTGGGGTAATCTCAGATGTTTAGAATCAACTCCAGAGTCCCATTTCTCATATTTTACAAAATGAGAAGAAATCACTTCCAGTGATACACTTTCAGTATATCACTTACTTAGTAGGGGACCTACTGACCACGATGAAGTAGATGATCCTAAGCCTGCCTCAGTGCCCAGGCTGCCCTGAGGAATGCAACAGCCAAGAGACTGTGCATATTGAGGACTAGGCCTGAGCCACTGCTTTGGAAAAGAAAGAAAGCTCACCAGTAATAAGAAAGACAGATTCAATTGCAAGCATTTCCAAGGAAATAATAAAATATATGGTCATGTGGATTTATTCTAAACCTGAATGTGAGTCATTTGGGGGCACATGTTTTCCCTTAGATTCTGGCATTTGCAGACAGAACTAAATTTCAATTTTCACACACCTCTAAACATAAGGTACCTGATATAAAAGAGGTGATTTACCAAAAAAAAAAGTGTTCTGCAAATTTGTTGGAATTTAAAAAACCATATAAACCTTTTTGATCATTATTACCTCAAATATAAGGAAAATACAAAGACATGCCATTTCTCAGCATTTGGCTATTGGTCTCCCTTTAAATAAATGTAAAAATCTATTCCTTGGTGGGTTACCTGTGTGTCTAGGTGTTCAGTATTTTGAGGATTGTAGTGGTGCTGAAGCTGATATTAGCCAAGGATGGGCTGGAGAGGAAGAAGTACATAGGGCTGTGGAGGTGAGAATCAGAGCCAATGGTCAGGATGATGAGCAAGTTCTTGAGCACAGTGACCAGATACATGAACACATGGCCAGGAATACCCCTGATAAGAGGGGCTAAAACTCTGGATCATCTGAGAGTTCCAGGAAGAGGAATCCCAAGACACTTGTTAGATTCTGTGACTCCAGGTAGTTAGGACACATTTTGAAAAAGATGATGTTGGAATAAGTGAAGTATCATAGAGACAAAAAGCTAAATGTCTATATTTTGGATTCAGGTAATTCAAAATAAAGTATTCACATTTGAAAAAAACAACCTATTACTTTGGAGTCAGTCTTCTTAAATCATTTAATCATTCAGCCAATTGACATTTGAGATTTTGTTCTGTGGGTGGTGTGGTAGTTCCAAACTGCACTCATTGCAAACTTGCAATGTTTAATTTCTGAAGACCGAGTTTTAAGTTAAATCTATTTTAAAAGAAAAAGAGTTCCGGTTGTCTTAGTAAGATTCCTTTAATGTGACTGCTTTTGTCATAAACTTTTATATCATGTGATAACTTATCAGTCCATTAAAGGTCACACTGAGTGACGTAGCAGTTCTCCCATCAGATGGCTTAAAGATACATTCTTTAAAGAAGTCAGCCAGCAAGAATATTTCCTTATTTCAAAGTTTGAAGTCTGCATCTGATTTTCAAATTAAGTGAATGAGGTTTATTCCATCTGTGTTTCTTTTTCTTTTTTTTTTAACACTAAAAATGGAAGCACAAACACAGAATTGAACATTTCTTTTAAGTTGGAGAACAGAATGAGATAGGTTAAATTTTTATCTAATCTCTCTTTAAGGAGCATCTATGGAATCTTTCTTATTACTAGGCTTGGGTACAACAAATTCCATTTTTTAGGGCTTAACTTAAGCTATTTCTCAGACTTTGTTAGTGACTAAAAAGAACACATATCTTCATATCGTTATGGTGAATATTATACACACACATACACACACACACACACACACACACACACACACACACACAGAATGTTATGACCATTCTGTGGAATTAAATTGTGATAAATATCCCTTCAGTGATGGAAACCAATAGTATTTTAGGAATGAATATCTGGTATTCTAAATATAACTTGCAGGTGATACCCATAAAATTGCATTCACCACATACACAAGTGTTAATAAATCTCATCCTTAGATAGAAGCTTGATCACCATCATATGAGAGACTCTGTGTGATCAGTATATGCTAAGTATCATGAGCACAGTTCTAGGCTGATGTGTCTTTTTTTTTTTTTCGTATTGGGGATTGAACTCAGGGGTACTTGACCACTGAGCCACATCCCCATCCCTATTTTGTGTTTTTATTTAGAGACAGGGTCTCACTGAGTTGCTTAGTGCCTCACTGTTGCTGAGGCTGGCTTTGAACTCATGATTCTCCTGTCTCACCCTTCCAAAGTGCTGGGATACAGATGTGCGCCACCACACCTGGTTTAGGCTCATGTTTCTTAATTCAATAATTACTATTTGAGCAATTAATTTTTCTATTTAATTGTGTCAGGTGGGGGCACCTGACTCTGGTGTTATCCCTAGATATTACAATTCATGATAATTACATGAATTTTACTTGTATTTCTGATGAAAATCTTTTTGAACATTCCTGCTTTAGTGGATTTAGATAGTTACTCATAAAACACATACCCTGAATATGTAGGAAAGGTCAGATCATGGTTAGCCTTTTGACTCTGTAAAATAGAGAAAGCAATTCTACTACATGCCGTAGTCCTGACTGAGGCTTACTCAAGAGCAGCGTGAGGTTGAAGCAATGTGTTGACTGAACTGGGTACTTGATCTTTGGGTTGTGGGGTTGGGTATGTGCTTGGAGAACAAGATTTAAATGTGGCTCCAGATGACTAAAAGGCTTCAATTCACTGTACATGGCATATTGAGTTGGAGGTTTCCCCCAAATGTTCAGAGAGTCTTCTCACATCAGCCCCCATGACTTGCTTGCAGATTCACGTGCCAGTGTACATCTGTTAGCTAGCCCAGGAGCACTCATCTTAAACAAACTTGTTTGGAGACTTGCTCAGGCCTACTTCCACACCTGTGTATCAAAAGAGTGGCCTTTCCATAAATTCTCCTCTAACTTAATTGTTGATCATATCTTCACTGCCTTTAAGAGCCCACTTCAAACTCTTCTGGGAAAATTTCCGCAGTCAGCTTTCATTCATTCTGAACACTTGTCTCTGTTTTATTGAGTGAGCTTTCTTGAAGGCAGGAATCCTGTCTACTACTGTTGCGAATCTCCATGTGTTACAAGAAAATTACCATATAAGTGAATCCCTACTTATCACAGAATCAGAGGCAGCTGAGACTAGGTAAGTTCTTAAAAGCCCTGTGATTTAACCCTCTCTCATTTTGCATATGAAGATATTGTGCCCAAGAATATTTAAAGTGTCATTCAGTGAATATTCACTCGTTGCCAATTATATATGCCAATGACTTTATTTTGACTTTATTTTGATAAAACTACAGCCTTAGTAGAGAAGTCACATGAACAGTATACAGAATTCTCTTGTATTCTTTACCTAGATTTTCCAAATATTAAGTTTTTACCATATTGGCACCATCATTCTCTCATTTTTTTTTCTAAACTGTTTGGAATGAGTCACAAATATTATGCTCCTTGACCTCAAAGTACTTTAGTGTAGAGTTCCTAAAAACAAGAAAACTCCCTTATAAATCACAGTATGATTATTCAAATGAGGACTCGACCATCAATTCAGACTATTTTCAAATACACAGACCTTAGTAATTTCAATAATTGGATACATACACAGTGTTTAAAGTTGCACAGCACATAAGTGGCAGGTCTGAGATTAGTATACAGATCTCAAATGCATTCTTTCATGTTCTTTCTGCCTCGCTAAGTAAAAGGACATCTTTAGGCCTTACATCTGACACCACCATGCAGTTATCTGAAAGCCTTGGTAAACTTAGGGCTTTCAAAGTTGTTTAATAACTTCCAGAATCTGGGGCTAGTGATGATGTTATTTTTTTCAAAGGTCAGTGAACACAAAATAGAAATGTTGATGCCATTCTTCATGCGTTCCTTGTGTCTGCCAAGATGTAGAGGTTACATTTTTTTGAGAAGAAATTCAGAGAACTACCAGTTGACAACGTTGGACAGCAGGAAAAAGCATGTCTAAGAGTTAACTAGAGTTGGTGACTCCTGATGTGAGTGATAGGACAGTCACCTCTCTCATCTTCTTTATTGAAGAAGGTGGTGATGATCTTTTGCCCCATAGGGAAAAATATATTATAATGCTATGTGTGCCTTTAAGTAGCCCAGTGCTTAGAAATTAAGTAACATGTATTTTCCTACATTGCTCCCATGATTTGCATAACTGAATTTTCCGGTTATCAAACAGGTAGAGAATTTGGATTAAACAGGTTGATGGCTTCTGTGATTAGACCTAACTAGATACCAAGACTTATGTCTACTTCCAGGAAGTCCCTTGTTTAATTCACCATACTCATCCTGACGTGGCCTCCAGCATTACAGAGAGCATAATACTGCAGAATGTTCATCTGGAAAAAGAATTTGGCATTGCTCAAAGGTTTGGAGGACAATTACAATAGTCATAAAACCAGAAAATGATACATAAATCTTTTTTAAAGTAAAAATGTTGGCTTATTTCTCAAAATGTTTCTATTACTTAATAATAAGAGTATCAGAGCCTTTGTTCAGCACATAATGTTCAGAATAATTTGGTAGACATGAACTAAAGATCCTTTAAACAACTTGCTTTTATCACAATTCAATTTTATTCCTCTATTCAGGCATAGTGACGTTCATTTAGTGACTTTGTTGTGGGAACATTTCTTTGCATATAATATACAGAACCATTCAAGTGTAGTCTGTTTTGGATCACTATTCATTTCTTTGGGCTTTCTTGGATGGAACAAATAGAGTCCAGTTAACAGCCTCAAGTCAAAAATATCTGAAAGACATAACTTGCCTTATATATGTAATTAGAAAAAAACCCCTTATTTTTGGATATACTTTAGACAGTTGTTTACAATAGAGAGCTAGTCTGAAGCTTTGGCAAGTGTGTATGTGGGGCAGGGGAGGTGTTGGGTGGAAGAGAGAGAGACAGAGATGGAGACAGTGGTGCGTGGGATAAGACAGTTGTATGATTTGGTTGCTGAGTTTTCAGATGAAACCTTTGCTGTCAAGGAGGTAAGGCATGATTGCGTTTAACCACGGCAGTTATGTTATCTCTGCCTAGAAACAGCCCTTCAACTGGAGTGCAAAGCCAATGTCCTCCTCCCATCATCCTCTGCCTCCAGGCTGCTGGCCCTTTAGTATGTCCTCATCAGCCCCCTTAGCGATTCTGATGAGGCTTGGCTAGTGTAAAGGAGCAACAAAAATGGCATTTTTGAAAAGCATACTTTGAAAGAGGACACACTTAGAGAAACATGGAGAGGATGCAGTAGCCACAGGTGTGATATAAACCAGCCAGTCTCTGTGTTCAAAAGTAAGCATTTTTGTTGGGCTTGGAGAAAATACATAAAAGACAGTCATGTGGTGAAAAGAAAATGGACAAACTATGGCAGCAGATGAGCCCAAGTTCAAATCCTGATGCTGCCACTTTTACCAGTGACATGACCCCTGATCTTCACTTTCTGCACCACGAATATCTTACCTTCATTCAGCAAGCAGATATTGAGTTCTTGCTGTGTACCAGCACTCTGTCAGGTGCTGAGGATTCCTACCCTTCTCCTCAGGTAGCTTAGAACCTGCTAGACTCACAAAGAGGTGAGGTTTATGTGAGCACATATGTGAAACCAGTTAGTACAGTGTCTGGTATGCAGCTCAATGTGTTTGATTCTCTTTCCTCTTTGACTTCTCAGCCTTCTGTGCAAATGGGGAAATCCAAAAATTTTCCAAGAATTCAGTGATTTTGGACAATCATTTCCGTTACCTTCTCCGCAGACTCTCTTATTAGGCATTGTAATTTGGAAATTCATGAGTTTAATGCATAGTTCTAAGGAATCTGTAATGGATTAAGTCAGCAAATGTAAACTCTTCTGACAGCTTTGTTAGTAACTAACTTCTTCCTCTTGGGCAATTCACATTGCTTCTCTGGGAATCATTTTTATCCATAGCACAAAGAGAGCTTAGAAATAGTTATCCCTTCTGATCCAACACTACCCGATCTTCTGATTCTCCACTTGAATTGATGTTACATGCTTATTTGTCTTATATCACCTTCTCCCTGTCCCCATGCTGAAAGCTTTGTTGGAGCTGCTGGTGAACAGGAGCACAGCTTTGGTTTTTATAGCCTTGATTTAGTTTCCTATTCCTTCCTCTTGCTTCTTGTTTTGGGGCCAGTGGAAGAGGAAATAGCAGGGAAGAGGTGGCTGTCTAATTTTCACTGCCTGCCCTCTTAATTAAACTTAAGTGAACTCTTCTCTTATTCTAGGAGCACAGGAGGCTGAAGGCCCACTGTTCCCTGATGTCTTTACCAATTTATTGCTTTCATTTTAGCCACAATTCTTAAGTTAAATTCTAGAATGTCAAAAATCATAAGTTGTGATAACTAGAAGGGTCTTTAGTGGACATTCAGGAATCTACAAAACTGAACTCCCAGAAAAATCTTTCCAAGGTTTCATTTGGTTCACATTCAGGCTATAACTTGAACTCAGATCCGTAGTGCAACTCCCCTTTGCACTGCCATTGCTGTAAGAATGATTATCTTTATGGTTTATTCTCCACATTACCTCTTAAGATGACTAAACATTGTATGCCTCTTTTTATGGTAAAGATCATCCTGTGGTCTCTATCTTCCTCATCCCAGCTTTCTCTTGGCCTTATGGGTTTCTTTCCAGTGTCTCCTGGGCTGAAGCTTTCCTTTTCTACCCTTTAGTGTATCAGAAGAATTCTAGGAATGATCTGAGATGCTCCTGGCCAATCATGTCTCTCTCTTCTAATCTTAGTGTCTTTTTTTTTTGGCACTGGGGATTGAACTCAGGGGTACTTGACCACTGAGCCACATCCCCAACCCAATTTTTTGTTTTATCTAGAGACAAGGTCTCACTGAGTTGCTTAGTGCCTTGCTGTTGCTGAGGTTGGCTTTGAACTCGTGATTCTCCTGTCTCAGCTTCCCAAAGTGCTAGTATTATAGGAGCACACCATAGTACCCAGCTTAATCTTAATGTCTCTTAATAAACATTAATCATGGCTAATAGTGTTTGAATGCTTCATATGAGCAAGACACTGTGTATGTTAGTGAGCTTTCCATTGCTTTAATAAAATACCTGACACAATCAACTTAAAAAGAGGAAACATTTATTTTAGCTCACAGTTTTGGAGATTTTAGTCCATAACTGGTTGGTTTCATTGCCTTTGGGCCTGTGGTAAAGTAGTACATCACAGATATGGAGGGAACCCTCACTGAAAGTGAAAGAGAGAATGCAGAAGCGTCTTAGGGTCTTGCAATCTCTTTCAAGGGCATCGGAAGTAACTTCCTCCCACCAGGCCCCATCTCTGAAATGTTCTACCACCTCCTAATAGCAACGTGGACTGAGGACCAGCCTTCAACACATGAACCTTTAGGGGATATTTAAAATCCCAAACTATTGCACTGTATCAAGCACTTTCTGTTGGAACAGCTATTCTCTTCGCC
This sequence comes from Xerus rutilus, assembly GCA_028644305.1. Taxonomy (NCBI): domain Eukaryota; kingdom Metazoa; phylum Chordata; class Mammalia; order Rodentia; family Sciuridae; genus Xerus; species Xerus rutilus. The sequence continues at coordinate 126,089,542 of CM053399.1, read as the reverse complement.
ATATTCCAGAGGTGAAGTTGAGGTTTAGAGAAGTTCTGTGTTTTTCCTGAGGTTCCAAGTCAATAGTGTGGTTCCAGTATTTGAAGCCATGTAGTCTCATTCTAGAGTCTGTGCCTTTAAACGTTATAGGGTAGTTCCCTCTACTGTTAATCCTCCTGGCTTCCCTCACCCTAACAGCAACACACAATTTCTTCCTCTTTTGCATATTCTTATCAGCCTTGCTTCTTTAAACCTTGGAGTCTTTCAGTTACAACCTTGTTCTTACTGTCTATGCGTGCACACATACACACACACACACACAATCTTAGGTAATCTTGCTTGCATCAAGGACTACACTTACTGATATCTCTAGAACCTAGTTCTGGGCCCATTTGTACAACTGTCTCTGTGTGATTCCATTTGGATATTAGTGCAGGCAGCTCACACTCATCTTGTTCAAAACCAGGTGACACCTTAGGGAATTGGAGGGATTGCCATTTAGGCATCAGCCTGGAGATGGAGATATTTTGGAGGCCTTCCTGGTTCTGGTATAGTGGAGCTCTAGTGGAGCTCCTTGTAATAGTGTATAGATCTGGATACTAGCTGGAAACAATTTTTATAAGCATTTATCTATAAATTAAAAAATAAGAAAATTTTTTTTCTTATGTAAAAGATTGTAGTTTTAAAAAGGATAGGATTTTTTTTTTTTGTATGTGTGTGTGTGTTTGCCTTGGGTATTTAAGGAAGTGTTTCTGTCAAAAGGACCTCTACAGGGATGATTTTGGAAATGGTTTATTTGCCATGTTTGAGGACTCCACCAGCTTCTGTTCTCCTGCATCCTCAAAGGCAGAAGTATGATAGAACCTCTCACAGTGTAGATGAAACATAGCCACATCAGTTTCCATGAGTTCCAGTAACCCAGTGTGCCAAACTACAGAATGATACCTTGAAAAGGAAACCAAGAACAAAATTTTGGAATTAATCTCTCTTTGCTCCCCTCACTACTCCTAGTCTCCAGCTGCTCTGCTATCTTTGGTTTAAACAGTGCTATTTTTATCAAGATTAAGCATCTTTTTGTTTCTTTTAAGTCTGGTCTTTGCTTTGCTTTGCTTCGAGGTATTCATCTGGGTTTTACTCCTTCTTCCCTGATCCATAAATTTTTGTTTTCAAATAATCCTCTCACTTTATACAGTACCTTTTGCATCCCAATATTTATTTGTTCCCACTTATAGGATGTTCTTTGCCATCTAATTTTAGATCATACATAATGCCTTCTAATCAGCCTCTCCTTTGGAGGGATAAAAGCCCTGGTTAAGATGTCACTTCCCATAAATCAGGTTAGGTAAAGATGATGGCAGCTGTGGGTGGGAGAGAGAGGAGCAGGAACTCATGAAGTCTGACCCTTTCAAAGTCGACTTAATCCTCCCTCTTATCCTCTGCTTCTCTCTGCACTCTTTGGAGGGTGGATGGACCCTCTTTAACATGAAGGAATGAGCTTTTTCATTGTTCGCCTTTGTCACAACAACAAAAGCTCTGGAAAATTCCAATTAATTAGCAAGCCTTGGGCTAATGAAAGAATAAAACCGAAAGAGAACTGCTCTAAGCTTACAGAGAGACATAAGCATGTGAGGACAATGCTGATTTCAAATATTTGGGGCTGTTTGTATAATTTTCCCAGGGTTTGCCTTCCTGAGACTCACAGAGATAAGATGAGAGACAAGAACAAGGATTTGTCAGAGTCAGGATGCAATAGTACTGTTGGCTTTTAAGGACACTAAATGACCTGCTATCATTTGAAGAAGGGAGTTAAATGTGAACTCACACACTCAGGGAAATTAAAACCAGAATATAGAGCTTTGCCCATTTTGTGTTTAGAGGAAGACATGGCGATTGGGTGGACAGAAAGTAGATTATGGAAGAGGTTAAAGTTAATTATTATGAAGGACCAGGAAATTACTATGCCATTGTATCTTTGAGGATTTGCAACCAGGATGACTGCCAGAAATGTACAATGATGAAAATCACTGAAGTCCTTCATTTGTAGCTTTTATATGTGTTAATAATAATAGTAGTAAAATAATCACTCCCAAACCACTGTCACCAACTAACATATATTGAGCATTTAGTCTTTTGAGCACATTTGATTTTTTGAACAATCCTATGAGATACTAAATACTATGTGACTGATGCTTTTATTATCTCCATTTTATAGCTCAGCCTACTGAGGCTAAGCTACTAAGTGACTGGCTCACATAAGTGACAGGCCTACATTTCAATCCATGCTCTAGACCACCATGACATCCTGCCTGTGAAATATGTTCTTATTATGCAGGTAGAAATACCAGTAGAGAGGCTGCATGTAGCCAGGCTGGACTAGAAGTTGAGAGTCTGAGGCCAAATTCCCAGTTTGGTCTCAAGTATTTCCCTTCATCTTGAAAAAACTACTCACTTATCATTTCTGGCCTTCAGCATGTACAATTAAATTATTAGTTTAATTAATTATTTAATAAAATTAAATTATTATGTTGGATGATAACTAAGGTATCTTCCAGCTCCAAGATTGCATGGATTGAGAAATTCATGAGTTTTAGATACAGGGTAAATGAAACAGTCATTTGTAAGGTAGGTTTTGTGTGTGTATGTGTGTGTGTGTGTGTGTGTGTATGTGAGAGAGACAGACAGAGACAGAAATAGCGAATGCTCAGACATAAAGATGAGGTAGCAGCTATGAATCCAGGAAGATCTATGTTCAAACCTAGCTTTTTTAAAAAATATTTTTTAATTTTAGATGGACACAATATCTTTATTTTATTTTTATGTGGTGCTGAGGATTGAACCCAGTGCCTCCTATGTGTGAGGCAAGCGCTCTGCCACTGAGCTACACCAGCCCCCTCAAACCTAGCTTTCTTACATGACTTGGGACTGGTTTATGTTTTTGAACATTAGTTTCTTTCTTTCTTTTTTAAAATGTATTTATTCTAATTAGGTATACATGACAGCAGAATGCATTTTGATTCATAGTACACAAATGGAGCGCAACTTTTCATTCCTCTGGTTGTACACAATAGAGTTACACCATATGTGCAGTCATACATGTACCTAGGGCATTGTTCATCTCATTCCACTGTCTCTCCTGCCCCCATGTTCCCTACCCTCCACTCCCTCCCCCTTGACCAAAGTTTCTCTATTCTTCCCATGCCTTCCTTCCTTTGATGGAGGTGATACTATTTTGCATAGAAACCCTAGCATAATGCCTAGTTAGTACTTCTACTTCTACTTATGGAGTGAGCATTGGGTAGAGGGCATCCACGTAGGGAGCTGGGTCCAGAGAAGAGATTAATTCAGTGAAAAGGAACATTTTTTTGAAAAGTTGACTGGGTAGGTATGTTTGGATGGTTGGATCTTTTGGTGACTGACCTCATAGGTAAGAATACTTGAGCCCTGAAATGATTATGCTTCTGACAGATGTCCTGTTAGACCTCTTCATTGAATTATATCACCTACCTCCTTGCATAATTATCTTGTCTACAAACATTCTTCAGACTCCTTGGAAAAAGTGGTAATTGATGGATGCTGGTTTAGTGGTCATTCTTGATTGAATAGTGTTTACCCCAAATTCATGCCTACCTGGAATCTCAGAATGTGACCACCATAATTGGAAATAGGGGTTTTGTAGATATAATGAAGTTGAAAGATGAGGTCATACTGGATTAGAGTGTGACCCAATTCAATGACTAGTATCCTTATGAAAATAGGGAAATTTGGACACAGACACAGAGATAAAAATGCCATGTGATTACAGAAGACACACAGGGAGAAGACCATGTTGCAGTAGAGGAAGGGACTCCATTTCTCTGGAAATATATGTGTAAGCCAAGGAAGGCCAAGGACTATTAGCAAGCACCCAAAGTTAGGAAGAGACAAAAAGGACCCTCTTCTAGAAGTCTCAGAGTGAGCATAGCCTCAGAGTGAGCACAGCCTAGCTAACACCTCAATTTATGACTTCTAGGCTCCAGCATGCTGAAAGAATAAATTTTTGCAGTATAAATATACTAGTTTGTGGTGTTTTTGTTAGTCTTGTACTAACAAAAACATTTGTACACTAATACAGCAAGGAAGCCATAATAGTCACTAGGCCATAATAGTTGGGAATGGATAAGAGGGAGAGATGAGCAGACTCTAAGGAAGAAAAGAAAACAATGCATCCACAAAGATATGTTTTTGAAACCATGTATTGAAACTATTTACATATACTCTTTCCAGTATACGCAGAAGGTGTTTTTGCTCTTATTGTACAGAATCAGAACAAGTGTAATGGAAATATCAAACTAGAGAACCTGGTGAAAATTTGGCCTTTCATAGGCTAATATTATTTTTAAAAATTTCATAAAATTTGTTCAATTGAGACTATAATGATTACTAATGGAGATACTAAAGTACTGTCCATACCATGGTAATGAAGAGAGTCATCTACATTATTCTAAAAGTTAAAAACATTATTATATCTGAAATATTAACTTCTGTAAAGACTAGGTTGGAAAGTACAGAGTTCCTTGGAATTAGATAAATATTTGTAATATGGGGATAAATCTTGAAATTGCAATATGAAAAACAAGACTCAGTTACCTAAAAGGCAAGGACTTTGCAGAAAACAACATGATAATAAGACAAAACTGTCAAACAGGCTTGGGCTATGTGGACTCAGTTTGTTCCAGAAAAGCTCAGAGTGAAGACAGCTCGTGAATTCTGTCATCAGGCAGTGAGGCCCATATCACATGTCACTTTGCTTTGTTTTTAACATGTGGCTCAAGCTATGCCAGACCTGCTGCTGTGTGGGAGACATACTTTCTGACAAAATAAGGCATTTTCCTGGCATTGGACCCCTTTGGAATTTTTACTGGTGTGCATAAATGCGGCGTGCTTGTGTTTCCCACACATATCCAATGCAGTCACATTTGGCGTTGTAGATTTATGGTTGTCTTGAAGCCTGTCAGTGCCAATGTGGTGAGTTCCTATTCACCACTGGAAGTTATTTGGAAGAAATGAAATCAGGCTTCATTCATCCATTACTTTATAATTGTCTCCCATCTCCCATGCCTGTAACAAAGGAAGAAGCAGAGGAGGCAAAATAGGCCAGATTTGAAAGGACTGAAAATATTTTGTAGAATGGAAATGGAAGTATTTCTTGCAGGGTGTCTCCTTTTCTTTTTTTTCCTTATCCATCATGATAATAAAGTTTACTTGGAAAGTTTATATATGTTATTTTGTGTTCAGAGAGATGATGGTGATGATGATGATGACAATAATGACCATATTAATGTTCATTCCTGGTTGTCTGTTATTGGCTGAGTTGAAGTACTATACAAATAAATTCCAAGACAGGAGTTTGAGCAACTCTAAGCTACTTTTTGACACCTGACTGCCTTGTCCTCGTAGTTCTTCCCTCCTGAATATATTTTGTTCTTGGTCACATGAGGGATCATTGAAACCATATGGATCCCCAAGCACAAATTCATCATCTCAGATGTAAAATAACTTTGAGAACCCTCTCCAGCATTTAAGAGACCCTGGTATGTTCTCTTTGAACACAGTATTGAAAGAGGGGAGCAAGAGAGAGAACAGAGATGACACACAATGATAGAAAACCCTCAGTGTGTGAAATGTGACTCTGGGAGATGGTTTATTCAGCTTATTCATTCATCCACATTTTTGGACCATGTGTCAAAATAGGGCTAGGTACTAGAGGGGCAAACTTAAGTAAGACTCCTTTTCTAGGAGCTTGTAGTCTATAGTCAAGAAACAGGCTGGTCATCTCCACATTTATTGGATACCATGCTCCCCATTTCTGAGTGTATTCTATCCAACTCATTTTCTTTTCCTTCCTCTAATACAGAAAGCTGATTCAGCCTTAGGTCTTTGTGTGTGGCTGTTTTCTGTCCCTGAGATCTCACCCACAGTGTTGCATGACTGCTTTCTTCTCACCACTGACACCTCAGCTTCTGGTACCTCATCCACAGGCCTTTCCTGCCCTGTACTCCAGAGAAGCCTCCCAACCCATGATCCCCTATCCTACCTACCTGTGTTAGTTTTTTCATGGCCCTTACTTTGTCTAAATAATCTTGTTCATTTATTCACTTGTTTTATTATGGATCTCCTCACCTCTAGAATGTATAGTTTATGTAAACGAGGGGCCCTTGTCTTGGTTACCATTGTATTCTCAGCAATACATTTTTTGTTGAATGAATGGAAAAATGAATGACTGAACCACTGTAATACATTCTGTAATGAAAGTGTTGACAAAGTGCTATAGGAAATGAGTGGCAGCTTCTGCAGATTGGTGACATCTTCACAGAAAATGTGAGCTGGACCTGAAATGCAGGGGGGAGTACAGAACATGCTACTTTTGCTTTTAGGGGTGAAGCTGTGCCTTTGCACTCCTGACCATCCCTGCCTGAGCCATTTGGTCCTGGCATTCCATGAGTAGCCCAGATAAATTACTGGTAGGGCCGATGGTCATAGCCCAGTAACTGACCCCTGCCCTTTATGGACACATGCTCCAGGGAAGCAAAGAACACATGTTTACTGAAAACTTCTCTTTTGCACTATGGAAAGTTGCTAAAAGCTTATCTTTCCAATAAAGAGAAACTCAGAATTAATGTAATGGAGAAAAGGAGCTTATGAAACATAAGTAGGCATTCTTGACGAAATAAAAATAGAAGCTTAAAAGACACATCGTTTTTGGAAAAGAAAAAAAAAAAGGCTTTTTTCCCCTACTGTAAGAAAATATGTGTGGATGAGACATGTGTGTTAAACTATAGAATAAAATTTGCATATTACTTCAGGGTACTGCAACCATGGCAATTCGGAGTTTTGTCAGTCCTGATAGACATACTTGCAATATATACATCCATTAACAAGATTATCACTTGAAGAGACAATCATATTTTTACTGAAAAGGTTTTTTGAGGATAAAATTTATTGATATTTAATGAAGCATGAGGCTTCTAAATGAACCATGAAAGCAATAGCCAAACTAATTAACTGCACATAAAGGCTCCCAGAATACATATGTGATGTAGGCTGTGTGCTTATCAATCGTGCCTGGTTACACTGACATCTTGGATAACATGCTCCTCATATATACTTTGTGGAAATAACCATAAATCCTCCTGCAATGCATGTACTAAAGTAGGAAATAACCATTTAGATTTCCTGCAAATGCGGATGGGATATTTAAAGTCAAGCACTACAGGGTTTATAGGTTATAATTTAGTGGAGTTAAGACTAGTAATAACAATGTATTATTTCCACACACTTGATTTAAGCCTCTATCTGTGCTGTTTCATTGAATGATAAATCATTCCCTGATTCTAAAAATATGCATCTTCTACCCTTTCCTTCTCCCATTCCCCAAAAGGAGAACAAGGATGCTGAATAACCCAAGATGAACATTTTATTGTACAGTGGGGATTCATGTGGGCCTTTTTCAACTGCACATAAAAACATGCCTTATTGAGAGTTCTGAGAATTTTGAAAAGCCGGCAAAACAAGTCTTGCTTTGGCGGTAAGTCATACCAGTTTGAGAAGCAGATGACTTATCCTTAAAGAGCTGCTAATGTTGACATTTGTCAATGGGGATCTTCCTTTTCACAGTGTCTCCTGGGTGAACCAGTGTCTTAGCCATAGGAACCCAGTTTCTGCCATATACCAAAGAGTGTAGCTCTCAACACATGACTTATGAACCTGCACGTGACTTTCTGAAAATGATAGTCAGACACTAATAAAAGAGTCAGGTAAATCTTTTAAGACCTATAGTAATAATATGTACTGTTAGTAGAGGGACAGACCCTATAATAAACATTGGCCCTAAGAGGTCTATGAAAATGCCAACAGGTTAGCCCTACCCCCAAACTTTCTGATTCAGTAGGTGTGAGTGGGGCCTGATGATTTGCATTCTAACAGGTTCCCTAGTGGTGTTTATGCTGCTGGGACAGGCACTATTCTGTTGAGAACTCCCATAGGACCATGTGCAAGCCAGGGTAGAGAAGAGCATTTTTCAGGAACCCACTTCAGGGAAACCAGAACCAGGTAAGGATGTGATTTGTCTCAGATACTTCCTAGACTCCCATCCTATACACTTTTCATCCTTAAAGGGTGTATTGAAGATACCCATGGTCCTCCTCATTAGGGGCATGGCACCTTTTAATACATAGGTATAATGGCTTTTGGCACAAGGACATGTAAATTTCAGTGGAATGAAATCAAAAGAATGAAGTTAGTTCTGAAGAAAGAAGGTGCTTCAGGTATCTGCCAGTGGGTGGATGACATAAAATTCATGAAGCATCTCTGTGCTCTAGTCACCTCCCAAAAGATGCCACTTTCACTTCTAGGTTCTCTATACCTAACACATGGCCTGTTCTACAGTAGATACCTGATATATTGTGTATTGAATGGCTGAAGGAATTGATGGACAGATGGATGTGTAGCTGGAGCAAAAATGATTAAAGCTTGTGTGATTCAGGTCTTCTCTCTTCTTTGTCCATTGAGGAAAATACAATGTTAACTGAAAAGAAAGAAGCCTCATGGTTTCCCAGGTTACCCTACTCCACCCCACTCCTCCTCACATATTTTTGAGTTTTAATATGCTAATTAGTAAGGAGTGACAGAAGGAGGAATAGGAGTAGAGGAATTTGTATTGGAAAAGGCTGAGACTGGATTAGAGGAGGAGGAGAAGAGAAGAGGGGAGAGAACATTCTTTTTATAGAAATGTTTCAGGAGGGGGGGGCACAAGCCTGTAATCCCAGCACTCAGGGAGGCTGAGACAGGAGAATCACGAGTTCAAAGTCAGCCTCAGCAACAGCGAGGTGCTAAGCAACAGCAAGGCGCTCAGTGAAACTCTGTCTCTACATAAAACACACAAAAAGGGCTGGGGATGTGGCTCAGTGGTTGAGTGCCCCTGAGTTCAATCTCCAGTACCACAAAAAAAAAAAAAGAAATGTTGCGGGGAGTTTGGTTTGTTCTGTGAAAGAGTGGAAGAGTGAAGGACGGCAGATTTCAGGGTTGCTGAAGTGTCTGAGTTATCAATCAAGAGGCATTCTAGAGAGATGATACATGTTTTCATCTGTGGCTGGACTTAGCTTCTGAGTGCACAACTCCATCTGAAACTGGAAATAGAAGTTCTTGGGTTGGTTTGTGCTATGGATAATTAAAAAGTTAACAGATCTCAAACAATATGTTCTTAATATAAGAAATAAGGAATAAATGAATAACAGTGCACAGTGGAAAGATACTTAGCTCTTTATATGATCTCCTGAAGTGGCGATTTTTAAAGTAGGGAGTTATAGGACCTAGAGCATCATCATCTGAGAACTTCTTAGAAATGCACATTCTTGGGTTGCACTCCACACCCACTGAGTCAGAAACTTTGAGTGAGGCCCAGTAATCTGTGTTTTTACAAGCTCTGCAGCATAATAAAATTTGAGAACCCAAGGGTTTCTGATACAAGCTAAAGTTTGTGAACCGGGGTGAGGGAGTTGTTATACTCATCTGAAAGAACAGTAGAGGCTGTCTCTGATCAGGAACTTCTGAAATTCAGGAAGGCCTTTGGTTAAAAAGGTTGCTGGTGGCCAAGCCAGGCAGGGTATGCATGCCTATAATCCCAGCTACTTGGGGGGCTGAGGTGGGAGGATCTCAAGTTCAGGACCAACTTTGGCAACTTAGCAAGACCCTATCTCAAAAAGGGCTGGAAATGTAGCTCAGTGGTAGAGTGCTGAGTTCAGTCCCCAGTACAAAAAAAAGAAAGTAAAAAAAAAAGTAACCGAAGTTTGCTGGTGGCCAATGGCCTGTATTTTTTTCCTAAATATATCATCATTTGAAAGTTTATTAAGGCGGAAACATTTTGAGCTCACTAAAGAAAACAAATGGACTAAATATGAAAAAAGAAAAAAGAACAGTTTATGAAGTGGTCCCACTGAGCAACTGCATATGAATAAATCTATGCCATGGCCTGTTCAGCAGCCTGGGAAAGTGACTTGGTTGACGACCAAATGGGTTATGTAGTGGGTCAGTAGTTCCAGGTGTAATCCAATTCTGATGTCACTGGCTATACAATCATGCTTATTCTCTTGTTCTCTTGCTTTTTAACTTGCTTCCTGCTTTTTATCTTTTGGCAGGACTTAGTAACATGTGACCTTTCTAGTTTGTTTTTTTTAACCCATCAGTACTAGCATTTCTCTTTAAGTAACATTTTCCAAAGCATAAAAATTAATCTCTAAATATTTATTATAGAAAGGGAAATACTGAAAAAAGGAATGAAATAAAATCACCTCCCAGTACTTCACAAATGTGGGGTTATCAATTATTAATATTTTAGGAGATAAATACATATGTATATGTGGTAATTTTACTCAGTTTTGTGTTCCTTTCTTCACATTGTATTATGAACTTTCCCCATGTAGTTCTGAATTCTTCAAAATATATGATTTTTAAGTATAGCAGAAATTTTTTAAATGTATACTCTGATATTAAAATTAGGTTTACTTTTTTAGAAAGTAAATTTATATATATTATCACAAATATCTTTAAAAATGATGGTCTAAATCTCTGAATGGTTCCTTAGAGTAGATGATTAGGTCAAATGAATATTTCAAGTACATTGTGCTAAGTTTCTTCTCAAAAGGTTTATATTACACATTACACTCTCATCTCAGTCTGCTAGCAGCATATTGAGTGCCTACTTTTTTCTCTAGTCTACTGGATTCTTCTTTTATGAACTATTTATGCCCTTTGCTTTATCCCACATAAGTGTCCTTATTATTGATTTATAAAGGTCTCTTTGTATATTATTTAACTTTTTGTATGTACAATGTGAGTTAATTTCCTAGTCTTTTTTTGCTTTTTCATTTTGCTTATAGTACTTATTGAGTTAAAATATTTTTGTAGTTATGTCTTTTTATCTTTTTAAAAAATTTTTAGTTGTAGATAGACATAATACCTTTATTTTATTTATTTATTTACTTACTTTTATGTGGTGCTGAGGATTGAACCCAGTGCCTCACACATGCTAGGCAAGCGCTCTTACACTGAGCTACAACCCCAGCCCATGTCTTTTTATCTTTGATTCATGCATCCTAAAGTGAGGTAAAAATTCAAATGTGTTTTTTCATTGTTTCATATTTTGTTTTTAATATTTAGCTCCTCTTTATTTCCCTGGAATTTATGAGGGCATGCTATATAGCTCATTGTATTTTTCAGTGATGAATGAAACCATAACTCCCATTCCATGTGTTCTTCTAGTGTGACTTTGTGACTCCTTTCCCAGGAGGTAAGAGTCTGTTTCTCTAGCCCCTTGAATTTGGGCGGGCCCTGAAATTGCTCTGGCCAATAATGTGTGGCAGAAGCGATGTGTGCCTGTGCCAAGCATGATCCTTAACTGATCTGAAAGCTCCCTCAGTCTGTCTCTTGGAAGCCAGCTGCCATGCTGTGAGAAGCCTAAGTCATGTGCTTCCATTGACAGCCCCAGCTGAGCCCCCAGTTGACAGCCAGCATCAGTTTCCAACATAGGAATGAACTACCTTAAAAGTCTATCCAGTCCACCTTTTCAGGTGACAGCAACCTTAGCTGACATTTGACTGAAATGCAGAAAAGACCCCTAGTGAGATCACCCCCTGCTGAACTCCATCAACACCCAGAACCACAAAGGATAGTAAATTATTACCTTAAGGATTCCAAATTGTACATGGTTTGCTATATGGTGGTAGATAATCAGAACATGTGTATTGTGAATAAAAATTTAGCTTTGATTTCCCCCCAAACTATAAAAGTTATAACACTACTGTTTATTAATCTTCTTTTCCCTACTTATTTGTAATGTCATCATATATAATTTTTATTGTATATCTGAGGTCATGCTCTAATGCTTCTGTTTCTTTGTTCAATTTAATTAGTATTCCTTCTGTGTTCCATAGATGCTATTTTATAGCTTTCTAATATATTTATTTTATTTTTCAAAACCTTTTGACCAGTGTTACTACATTTTATTCTTCCAAGTAAACTTTAGAGTCTATTGTCAAGGTAATGAATAAGGAAAGATAAACTTGGGTTTTGCATCAGATCAGTGGCTCTCTCAGGCAGAGTTTAGTTTTGGTCGTCACAACTCGGGGTGCTGCTGGCCTCTTTTTTTTTTTTGGTACTGGGGATTGAACTCAGGGATACTCGACCACTGAGCCACATCCCCAGCTCTATTTTGTGTCTCATTTAGAGACAGGGTCTCACTGAGTTGCTTTGTGCCTTGCTGTTGCTAAGGCTGGCTTTGGACTCGAAATTCTCCTATCTCATCCTCCCAAAGTGCTGGGATTACAGGTGTGCGCCACTGTGCCTGGCTGCTGACCTCTTCTTAATGGAGAGACTAGAGATGCTATTCAGCCTCCTGTAATGCACAGAGGAGCCCCATGCAACAGAGAATTAGGGGATGAAAAATATCAAGAAGACAGATCCTGAGAAATTTCGTTAAGCCTATGAAATAGTTTGGAAGAATCAACATACTTGCTATATTTATTTTTCTGCCCCATAAATATGTATATATCTATATTTATGTTTTCAGAGAAAAAAATGTAATTTTCTTCATATTATATGCTATTCCTAGGAATTTTTAATTTAAAACATTTTTCTTATATTTTAGAACTCATAATTGATAGTATATAGGAAGCCTATTGCTTTTGTCATATCTATATTGTGTCTTGTCACCATATTAAATTATTTTCTAGTAATTTTTAGCAGATCTTGTTGAATTTTATAGGAAGGCAGAATTTCTAAAATTTAACTTGGTAAAAAGAGTTATTTTTCTGCTTGTTCAGAAAGCATTTAAGCTGGAAGAGACTTGAGAGGCTAATCCTTGGCAGTCATTTTAGTAATAATAAATGTGAAGTCTAGAAAAGTTAATTTACCCTCCTCATTTCAGATAGAATAGAAGTCTAGAATGGAAGAGCACACACAAAAAAAATAGCCTTTGGATGAAAATAGTAAAAATTCTCATAATTTACATAAAAATGTAAAACTTGACACTGTTGAAAGGCTTCAGGTTGTTATAGACTTGGGAATGATTTTAGACATTTTCTCTGCCATTTTTTTCTTCCTATCTTCTCAGCAATATCCTGACAACCCTACCTTGAATGCCTCCAAGGATAGAAACTATGCTTCATAGAGTGTTCAAGGTCATTTCTAATTTCTAGAAGTTCTTCCTTTGGTTGAGCTGTGTCCTGCTTTTTTGAGGCTCACATATCCTTGATGAATGATCTGGAGGAGGCAGGACTTTCACCAGCTGTCGGAGTGGCAGCTATTAGAAACTTTGAATGGCAGTGGGAAAAACCTGTGTTACCTGTTGGGTGACTAGGTGAGATTTGGGGTTGGGAAAGTTTGAGGTTCTGGTTTCTTCATACAAGATCTGTGTGAACTGGGCATCTCATATTGTTGTATAGAATGGAGTTTTATTTGATGTTTTGATGTTTCTAGTCCTTATTTTGAGAGGCCTGTGGGTAAGAGTTCAATCCAAGGAGGACTGAGGGTCTTAGCCACAAGGCCCCTTTTTGTGTCTCTTCCCTTAGGTCCTCCTCCTTTCCTTGGGGCCTTCAGCCTTTGTTGCCCCCTACTGTGGAGGATATGAGCAGGTTTAACTAGGTACAGCTGCTTCATCCGCCTCATTACCAGGCAAGGTTCCTGTGCCACAGGGACTCCATCCAAGCTTATTGACATAATGAAGGACCCTTTCATTATTTCAGACTCCTGAAGGCAGAATTTTTCTTTAGAACAAAGAGAAAGAGAGTAAGGGCACAATGCAAAGGAATTCCCTGGGTCCATAACTGCTAATTGGACAATTGTTCTGCAATTCTTATTGTGCCAGGAAATAATGGCCTTGTAGCCTCACTCCCTGCTTGTAAACTTTCTTTGAGATAGAAATCTTTTAAAAAATTATGCTGTCAAGTTTGATATGCTTAAATTAGACTTTTTCTCCTTAGCAAGGTGCTTGCTTTTCCCGAGCAGCCTAAACATGTGTTCCACCGCACTTCTACATTTGGTGGATAAACAGGCAGGCCTTGAGTCTACTGATACCTGTGGTTAATCGTGGTTCTGCTAAGCCCTAAGGCTCAAGGACATGAGCAAACTCAAACTGAGCCTCTTTCTGTAAAATGTTGAAACCAAACAGCTTCATTTATTTTTTCTTCTGAAAATTCATACATTTTTTGTCTGATTTGTAGGAGTGATGGCTTTTGTATCCTCTAGGCTTGAAGACAAAAGGAAGAGAGAAATGTCTCTGGGGGCGTTGTCAGATTCCATTTGAGGATTGAAATGGAATTGATCTTGATGCACAGGTGTAAAATATGGGGGTCTCTGTGTCCCTTCTCATCTCTGAACCTTTTCTCTGTGCTTACTCCTTTCCTTCTCCAGCTCCCCATCGTTTCCAAGACACTTCTGTCCCAAATATACTGCTCATTGTGTAGAAAGGACTCTGCCATCTGCCACCTTCACTATATTTTGTTGGTGAAAGACATTTTTAACTGTCTCAAAGGTAGTTGCACCAATAAGCATCATTTATGACTGGAAGCCCTCCAAATAGTAGGATTCGGTAGAAACTGGGTTGAGTTGGGTGACTGAGTACGTGACTCTTTGTGCAAGGACTGACTGTGCCATCAACTAGCTGTGTGACTAGGACAAGTCTCTTTAGCTCTCTGGACCTGAGTTTACCCTCTGTATAATAAAGAGATTGAGTGCATGATTTCTAATATCCCCTTCTTGGCTTATAATTCTGTGAATTAAAGGCATGGTAGGAATAGGGATACATCTGTTTCTCATGAGGGGAGACCTTGAAATCATTTTATTGTCTATTGTGGTTTAAAGGTATTCTTTTAGATTATGAGAAATTACAGTTTTCAGATGTGATCTACAGGTGGGAAAGGAATTAGTATTTATTGAGCATTGGGTTTGCATCACACCTGGTGCTAGGTGATTCATTATATAATCTCGCCAAACTAGTTGAAGTGATTTGGCCACATTCTCCCAGCCACGGAACCACAGACCCAATTCAGCCTCCTGACCTTCTGACTTTGCTCTGGCATCGAGTCTTCTTGCCTCCATACCACTGACTCTACCCCCATGTCCACATTTCCCTCCTTATGTCGGTATGCAACTTGATAGCTTGAATAGTGAAAGCAGGGAACATCTGCCTACCTGGGGACAGTTAGTGCACTGCTTTTAGGTCAGTGCAGTTTTGCAAGATGGAAGCTTTGGGCTATTGAGGCAGAATTTTAGAAAAGACCCCCATTTGGCTATATTTATAGTATTTTCAAGGAAGGCTGATTTCTAAGAGCAAAGGAGCCGTATAAAAGGGCAGTTTGTATGGGAAGTCTTTCATCCTGTATCCTGATGAGCTGTGTGCCCTAAACACAGTTGAATAAATAGCAGGTTAATAAATCTCCGTATAGTAAGATTCATGCAGGTGAGTATTTTCATGTTTTGTTCCTAAATATCACTGTCATGGGTGGTGGTGTCCTTGTCGTCGTCGTCGTCATCATCATCGTCATCAACTTTATCTCCTCCTTGGTATTCCAACAGCTTTTTTATCTTATTTTACTGGATATTATTTTGTGTTGTTATTCTCTTGATCTGTTTCGTCCTCTGGCACCATGCAATTTAACCACTGAATGAATGAATGAGTGAACAAAGGAACTTGACGTTATGCACCAAAAATTCCTTAAAAGCGTTTATGTATTAGACATTTAACCACCACTACAAAGCTTAGATTAGTCTCATTTATTTATACTAGCGTGCCTGGCACCATTGATGGTACCTACACAGAATAAATTCATGTGTCATTCCTGCTTGTTGCTTATATCTGGAAGCCAAGATGTTGGAGGCTGTGGGTATTTGTTCTGTCTCTGGGAGAAAATTGGGTTTCCAAATGTCCTATATCCTCTCTATTTAGGAATATTTGTCCAGTAGTATGGAAGCTGGTGGTTAAGGTGTGTGAGCTCACAGACATCTGGGTGCTTTTCTTCAGTGGAACTACTCTGCTTTGGATCCTAACTCTTAGCAAGTTACCTGTTTCCTTTCAACTTTTTTTTCTTTTTTTCTTGGTACCAGGGATTGGTACTCAGGAGCACTTAATCACTGAGCCACATCCCCAGCCCCCCCCTCCCCTTTTTTTTTTGAGTGAGAGTCTCACTAAGTTGCTTAGGGCCTCACTAAGTTGCCCAGGCTGGCTTTGAATTCACGATCTTCCTGCCTCACCCTCCGGAGCTGCTGGGGTTACAAATGTATTGCACTACACATGGCTCAAGTTACCTCTTTTCTTAACCTCAGGTTTCTGCCCCTGTAAAATAGGATAGCAATAAGCAAGGTTGTTGTGTGCGTTATGTGGTGAATCAAAGTACAAAGCCAGGCCTCCTCCCCTGGCACCAAGTGAGCCTCCCATTAACGTCAGTTCTCATTTTATTTTTAATGCATAGATAAATTATATAAACATTAGTAGTAGTGGTCATAGTTGTAATAGTGTAAGTTCTTGGTGAGGGACTGTGATCTCACACCAGGTTAGGTAACCTCTGTGTCTCCTTTGTGGTACTTATGAGTAGCTAAGAGGAGAGGAGGGAGAGGCTTGTTACACTCCTGTTTCCATGGAGGGCTTCACAGAAAAGGTGAAAAGTGAAACAGGTTGGAATGAGCTGCCTGGGCAGGGAGGAGCTGTGTGTTCCATGGTGGAGTCTGCCTGGTGGAGTGGGAATGGAGGCTCCAGCAAAGCCCCCCCCCCCACTCTGGCTTCTCAGCAAACTGTTTTATTTTTATTTTTCACTCTACTTTAAATAATAAAATTCCATTCTCCTTTTAGCCCTTTCCCACCTATCTGTGGAAAGAGACTCTGTACTAAAACATGCTCCAGCTGTGGTGTGGGCATTACCTGTCCATGGACATTAGTGGTGTCTGCCCCCTGCAGGAAGCTGTGGCCTGGGGCTCTGGGGGTGAGGAGTTGCCAGCTGGTGAAGGCAGGTAAGATACATCCCTATCCTCACCAACCGACCTGTAGTTAAGGAGGAAAAGTGAGATACAGGTATGAAGTGATCATTAACACAAAAGATGACAAATAAGGTCACCTGGGAGTTTAGAGGAGGTATACAGCGCTTGAATTTATCCTAGGAGACAAGAATTCATTTCAAGGAGGAGGTGACATTTGAGATGCTCTTTGTCCATGAGAGTATGGAGGGTGTATGTGGGGGGTCGGGGGAAGTTCTGGACTGTCCAGAGTGGAGTATGTATGAAGGGACATGGTGGTGAATAGAATTGAGGCTAGAATCAAACCTCCTGTGATTGCAGCAAGGAAACTGATGCAGCCAGATCTCATGCAGACTCAGTGATAATTAGTAAGAATTTTCCTGAAGCTCTTTTCACTATAATAAGAATAAGCGGGGAGGAATTAGGAGCTCTCTCATTCCCAGCCTTCAAGTTAAATGTTAACTCCTTTGTGTAGTTAACTGCTAACTTATTCTTCCCTATGCAAAGGGAAATAGGAGAGAGAGAAAACCTAGTGCAGTGGTAACCCCCTTACTTTAAAAACAAAACAACAAAAACAAACTCAATTCTGGTTTGCTTATGTGGGTGCTTATTTTCAGCACAATACAGATGTAGTTATTACAGAGCTGTGTGCAAACTTGAACAACAGACTGTACATGTTACCTTTGTGAATTCCCTGGGTGTCTTCTGCAGGATTTGCAGAGAGTTAGCTATTTTCAAGCACATTCCTAGTTTAGCCATTAGAAAATTATGGGGTTTATTTGTATAAACTCAGCAACTAAAATAGTGCTTCCAGAAAGGTGGGTGAGCTCATCGCTGTCTGCTCTGACCCAGGCAAGTTAATGACCTGCCCAGTATTGTTCACGCCGGCCAGCTCTGGCTCACTTCACCAGCAGTTCCACTTGAAGGGAGACATTGTTTCTTAGGCTGTGCTTGTCAGAGGCTTTCTCTCCACATCAGCCATTGCGGAGTGTGTTAGCAGTCCCTGAATGTTCCTGCTGCCTGCACTTTGTGCACTCACAGAGCAAGTATCCCTGGACATGTATGCAAAGTACTCTGCACAGCCGTCTGTGGCCCTCAGCAAAGAGCAGGACATAAACACCTGTATACCCACACATGTACCCAAGCAGATACTGCATATGGAAGCCCCACTGGGCAAGGACATCTTACTTCCATCACTTTGAAGTGCAGTGGCCAAGCAGCCTGGGAACATGAATAATTTAAGCATGAGGTGCTTTTGCTGCTGATTCTAATCATTTTTCATAAGAATAATGGTAATGTATAGAATGAAGGTATGTGAAGGAAGGGGACTGGAATTTCAAAACTTGTATTTGCTGCAAAAAAAAATTCAAATAGAGCATAATGTTGAACTTTCAAAATTTCTAAGGCTATTACCTGGGTAACATGTTTTGGTGAAGGAATGAACGGCCAGAAGAGATTAATTGCAAAAGGCTTACATTTTAAAATGTCAGGTGCTAGGGCAGGGTGGCTGGAAAATTAGAGGCAGCTGGTGAAATGGCTTTAATTTGGTATAAGATCTAATGTTTTTGACTCTGAAGATGTTATTGAGCAATCAAATGAAGAAAGACTAGCAATGTGGTTTTAGAAAGTCAAATAGAATGCTGTTCAGAATGCATGTCAAGTAAAATCCTTGGTATACATGTATCAAAACATCACATTTTGTCCTATAAATGTGTACAATTATTATGTGTCAATTAGAAAAAGTCCTAATATTATTGGTTCTGACCCATTTTAAATGACTAGCTCTTGTATTATCCTTCCCCTTGGCAGTGTTTATGAGAGGACTTTTTAATATTTATTACTAGGCTAATCAAAGAGTAGAATTAATTAATCTTTAGATAAGAACATAGGTATTTGATGTGAACTTTTTTCAGAGTTCTATCTTTACTGGAGAAAAATCTAATTCACTGTTGAGTGGATTATAACTGCAATTGCTAATTTAGAAATCCCTCTGCCAGATTCAGGTGACTTTGGTAAGCTTTTTGTTCTTTTCAGCCTGACATATTTGTGAACGCATTCTTGGGAAGATTGCTGTTGGGTAGTGTCGCATGTCAGAGATGAGGGAAGTTTAGTTATTAACCCCGAACAGAGGGTAAAGAGGGGCAGTAGGCAGCCTGTGGAATGAGGAAAGGGCCTAGCTGAAACATTTCCAAAAGTATTTTTGTTGTTTATATTTGTTAATTATTAATATTAATTATTGATGAAAAACGGTTTTGAGTTACATGCCACACATTGTTTAGGAATAAGTTTTCACATTTCTTAACTGGAACTATAGTAGATATTGAACTCTTCCAAATAATCCATATTTATTAATTTAGCAAATTTGCCCTCTTCTTTCAACATTGAAGACAAAAATCTATGAATTGCTAGCCCATAGAATTTTGTTTAATGAATGTGTACAGAGCCCTCAGCTTTAGGTGGCTTCTAACAGTAAATAAATAAGTTGAGAATTGAATTTAGGTCAATTAGGTCAATATTTGAAAAGCATCTTCAGAACAAAGTATATATTTCATGCAAGACAGGTAGATAATATGTAAGGTTTTGTAGGCTAAAATTGCTACATTAGTTACTGTGTCTCATCTCATGCACCTATGCCTACTCAGCTGTGCACTCTATGGTCATATTGGTTGCTTGGAATAAACTTTTTAGGAGTTACCATATTTTTTAATTCTTCATATAGGTTTCAGTTGGGCATATTCTGCACAACTGTACATATTCTGTATGTACGTGATTGAAAACTGCTCTGGGAGTCAGAACTGACCTGGCTAATGCTCAAGGGAAGAGGTGCTGAGAGATGAGAGGATGGAAGAAGGAGGGAGAGAGAAAGTCAGGAAGTTTAAGATTACAGGTCTCTCTGGCAGATTGGGAATTGATGTGATCTGGAAATTTTGTTCTGAGAATCTTCCTTTAAAAGTCAATGTATTATTAGGCATTGTAGGCTTTTTGCATGTGAGATTTAGTTTAGTCTCATTCTTAAGGACTGTGTGTTGGCTGTCCTATGGGTTTTACTCATTTTTAAAAAGTTTTAGATTATGTCTGCCCATCTATTGGCTATACTACGCAGCACAGCAGTTGTATGCAAAGATACTTAGTCACCAGCATTGGCAACCCAAAGAGTGTTTGTTTATAGAAAATAACTCACAGTTGAACCACCTCTGGCATTAGGTTTTTCTTTGCTGAGGTGGCCTCCTAAAGAAACCTGTATTGGTGTATTTTCTCAGTAAGGGATATTATAGTGGTGCCTTGGAAACCTTGCCTAAGGTGAAGTAGTGGGCTGATCTTGGGTCTCTTCATGCTGTTATCTGAAAGACTTGCCCACTGACCTATCTGTAGCTGGGTGTTTGATCTATGAACAAGTTGATTCACTGCTTTTCAGAGCCCCAATCTAAGTTCACAGATTCTCTGGGAGGTCTGGGAAGCTCTGCCTTCCCTTTATGCAGGTTATGATCTGGTAAACCCTGCTTTCACTGGACTCATTTCATTTTGGGAAGAAAACTGCCCATTGTGAAAAACTTAAAGACACTGTCTTTGTCAGGGAGCTACTTCCAGCTCTAGTTCCTCCAGAGAGGATTCTGGTGAAGACAGTTATAAAGAACAAGTAAGTCTTGTAAATGAACAACATGTTCTTGCTTAAATATTTCCCAGAAGAATCTTAAAGAAATATAATACAGGTAAGTTTTGTTGTGCTCTCATTGTGAGTTATATTTACGAGAAGCAAGAAGTAGGATTAGAATCATAGAGGAGGAAGAGCCTTTTTATACCAGTGGCTCATATTTTTATATCTCATGAATTCTAACCATTTATTAAATTATCTGGTTTCTTGCCCCTACTCATGGTTGATTTTTTTTCCTTTCTTTTTCCATCCTGAGACCTCTGAATTATTTTTATTCATAAGTGAAAAATGTATTACAGCTTTATTTCCTTTTATTAATAGTTCCTTCTTGCCCTTAACCACATTTCTGACTTTTTGGCATGTGAAGTCCAATGAGCTCATGCTTAATCATGTATAAACAGCCATCTAATTATATGGTTTTGAATTTTCATTTGACCGACTAAACAGAAATGACACAGAAACGAGAAACCTGACAACCTTCCTGTCTTTAGATACCTGGCCTTTCTCTCCCTCACCCTCTCTTCATGCATTTAGCAAAATGCACGTTATAACTTATCAAAAAAAAATCAGTTTGCATTTGCCAAGTTTCTGAAGTAAAATTGTTCTTTTCAAGGCTACGTGTCAAAAAACAAGTTGGTTGAGCTGAATTATATGTCTTCTTTTCAAATTTCTCTCAACTCCATTCTTTCCCCTTCTGGACTGAGGTGTTACTCGCATTTCTGGTGTTGCTGGTGTCAGATGACAGAACAACATTCATGGGACTAGTGGTTTCTCAATCTCTGTCCCCTTGCCTTCTTCCCTGAGGTGAATAATAACCATCCCAGTCACCCTGCTTTCTCCCCAGCCCCCACTTCAAACGTTGTTGACACATTTTTGAAAGCAGATAGTGGGAAAATCTTTTCAAACAAAGGTGCTCACTGTGTTTCAACAGGAAGGAAAAAGTTGCCCATACGCTTTTCTTTCTCCTGGGTTGGATCTTCAAATTCCAAACACAGAGCAAAATCTCTCCAGGATATTTAGATGGCTTCACTGTGGGTAGTTGACTGTGCTTGACAGAAAATTAAAGAAGAGAAGATACCACAAAAAGACAAATCCTGGATGATCTCGCATATATGTGGAATTTCAAAGAGTGAAACACATAGAGTCAGAGGTTAGAACCATGGTTGCTAGGGGGTTGGAGTGTGGGGGAAACAAGAGATATTAGCCAAAGAGTACAGAGTTTCATTTATGGAAGAGGAATACATTCTGGAGAACTGAAATACAGCTTGGTGGCTATAGTTAATAGTACTATATTGTGTACTTTAAGCTTATTAAGAGGATAGATGTTAAGTTCTCAACATGTGTATGTGCGCACACATGGTAACTAGATGAGCTTATGGATATATTAACCAGCTCGATTGTGGTGTTCATTTATGTATATATCAAATATGTTGTATACCTTGAATTTAGCATTTTTTTATTTGTCAGTCATACCCCACTAAGGCTGGAAAGAAAAAGGAAAGTAAAGATGCCTCCCTTTGTATTTCATTTCCTTTTTGGCTATTTTGCAAGACGAAGATTTCAAAGAGTAGGTTTTGGCTATAGCTATAAGAGTGAAAAAAGGGGAGCAGACATTTGTGAAATTTGGTCCAAGTGATGTATTTCCTCAGTAATCCTTCAACCAGAGAACAGTTTGATTTCTCAATTTTTTCCTGAAATCTGCACATCCATAAGTGTTAAAATTTTATACACTTAAATGGTTTAAGCTTGGAAGCAAATAGACTCCATTTTGGAGAATTTAGGGTTGGTGTGGTCTTGATGAGATTGATTAATGTCTAACAGTCTTTCTTATTGAAAATATTTTGGTGATGTCTTCATAGCTTTTTTTTTGCATACTATAAGGAGTAATTTTAGTGCCTTGTGGGGATTTATTGTAATATTTTATTCTAAACTGTGGATTTCTTCCAAGATTCACGTTCCTTTCATGGTATAAGAAGATCAAAGTGAGACTTCCTGCCTATAGTTGTTATTTTTGTTTTGTTATGGAATGTGTGGAGCAGAGGAGAACAAATGCGGGCAGAATTTATAATTTGGTTCACCTGAGGCAGTGAGCTGAGGACACTCTCTAGGTACCAATTTAAGGCCTCTACTTCTTTGACCCTTTCAGAATTAGGGAAGAATTCTATTTCTCTTCTTTGAAAGCCATAGAGTCTTATGTTGCTTACGGTGTGTTATTTATCCTAAGAATTTATATACTAGTCAGGAAATAAGCTTTCAATTTGATTAACATTCAACATTTTACTCACATAGATTCTCAGTTTTAGTATTCAAACTCAGATAAGCAAATACTGCTCTTTTTTAAAAGAATTATTTTAGGGAGAACATAACCATAACTCTTATTTTAGATTTTTTTTTAAAATCCTGGCATCAATATGTGTTAGTATTGCTTTTGTGTTTTGATAGGAAAGAATTGGATTGCTTTTCCTCATTGTTTGACTTAGCTTCAGATATTATTGTCAAAGAGTCATTGCTGGTACAATGTCTCAATTAGCACCTGCAGTGGGTAGAGATAAAACAGTTGCAGTCACTTTAATACTAATTCATGATCCAGTTGTGGAAACAGAAATGCTTAGATTACACTAATATTCCTTTTCTTTGGTGGGGGCAAGTGGGTACTGGCGATTGAACCCAAGCGCACTCCACCCCCAATCCTTTCAATGGCTTTTTTTTTTTGAGATAGGTTCTTGCTGAGTTGCCCTGAATGGCTTCAAACTTGTGATCCTTTAGCCTCAGGCTTGTGCCACCATGTCCAGCTACTCTAGTTATAAGTTCAAAAATAGCCTTAAGTAAAGGAAGGAAACTCACATTATATAGGCCTAAGCTACATTGCCTATTTTTTGAGATTTGTGATAGAGTTTTGTTTTTATATTTTGGCAGTTTGGTTAAAGTTATATCATTTTATACAATGCCAGATTGCTTGAGCCAAAAGGTTCAATTTCAGCCTTTGTATCTATCTCTTCACTTTTAAATGAATCTGTGGTGGATATGACTTATTCTACCAACTCATGTATAGAAGAAATGGTTCTTTAAATTATTTCCTCTACAGCAAAATATATCAAACCCCAAGATCCCAACTTGCAGATTAGTGGGAATTTTAATCTCAGTCATTATTGGTTGGGGTTCTGACACCCTGTCAAAGTAAGATGTGGGTGCCCCACATGATCTTTGTGCAGAGCAGAACATTCCAAGAGTCTTTTTCGTTCTTGGTCTATCAGGTCACTACTGCCGACATGCCCCCTAACCATGCCGCCTCTAGGAGTCTGCCAGTCGGTGCAGCTTAGATGCAGGAAGCTTTGCCAGAGCTGAGAGATGCCCTAGGACTAAAGGTTTAACCCCTTGTATATTTGCCAGTTGTGCTCCACCTTGATGGACTTCCTTTTGGAGCTGCCTCTTTACTCCAGGGACCATCAAACTGCTGTTCTTCCAGACTTTGGGCAGCCTCACCTTTGTCTCTTGTTCTGTCTTCTCTTCGAGAGCCCCTCCTTATCAGAAGGTTCTGTGGCCTTTAGAGTACATGGAATAATGTCAGTGACTTAGGATTCAATACAAGACTAGAAGAGAGGACAAATTCAAGTAGTGTCTACATTGAACTCTTTTATAACAACCTCTTCGGAGATGGAGGAGCATGAAATACAAATAGTCACTCAGTGAGTTTTCTTGCCATGTACCTGAGCTTCTGAGTGGGCTTTGGAACATGGAGTAAGAATCTACAGCCTAGAGGAGTCAAGGGTATTTGAGGAGACAGTTGAGCTGCCCTGGAGGACTTCTGGAGAGGAAGCAGGGTACTTTCCACTTCTTAGAAGTCTGAGTGACTTAATTTTTAATGAAGGAGAATGCAGTCTTTATAACCATTTGCCCTTTCTCCAGATCTGATGCTTCTGGGCATGCCATCTGAACTTGCAAGCCCATGCAGAATGTGGAGCAGAAAACACTTAATGATAGAAAATGTGTCTCTTTGGACGGTTCTGAGGAATTACTGTTTGTAGGGGGGAAACAAAGGTAACTTAGCAGTGTTTAATGGTGACTGTGTAAGCTTCTAAGATACTAAGAAGTTATGCCTAGTATGAAGGATTGGTTGGGAGCGTGCTTCTGAACCAGCTCTCAGATACTTAAAAAAAAAAGTCATTGATTTATATTAAATAAGTCAGACTACACTTCCTCCCCCTTGAGTGTGTATGTGTGTGTCAGCAGGAGGGAATATGGAGAGAGGGTATTTCTAGCTGCTCAGGAATTTAGAGGCAAAGGCATAGCAACAACTGTGTCCACTAGGGACCTCATCTTTCTTGAATATCATGACTCACATGCATTTAAAGAGGAACTTTCTCAACTTCATTCGTGGCTTTGAACTATACTTGCTTTATTATTTGCTCTGGAAGCCATATTCTTTTCCTATTCTTCTAGAAATAATTTGTTGAGCACCAAATGTCTGACAGAGGGGTCTCAGGCATTGTTCCTTATGGTGAGGGGTCTCACTGATAGGAAGCTTGTCTGTTTCTCTTACAACCATTGTTTTTTGTTGGCTGAGGTAGAAATAGCAACTTAGGGTATACATGACCCTGACTTACGGAGCAAAGATTTGGAATCTGGTGTTTCCTAAAGGCACTTCAGTAGCCCTCTTGTTTTCTTAATAAAACAAGTTGGGAGATCCTGCCTGCTCTTTGTCTCTGAGATCATGGCAACATCTTCCTACCTTGATGTCTGCCTTCAGCCTTTACTCTGCTTCTCTATGAGCTGAAAATAATTAGACATCATATCACATGTGATAGTTTCCCATCACATCATACCCATACCTAAAAATCTACTGCAGCTCTTTGGGGTGCTTGGCTTTGGAAATTGCATGTTATGAGATTTGTCATACTTTAGTGAGACTATCAATGCTGAAGGCTTAGGGAGTAATCACTGTGTGCAGGACACTAAGTACTTTAGATAGATCAATTCACTTAGCACTGCCAACACCCTTAGGAAGGTGGGAATAATGATCACCCCTATTTCCAGAAAGGATATGGCTCTGGACAATTTAAGGGACTTGGATAAGGCCACTCAGCTGGCGAGACCATTCTGGTTCTGGCATCTTCATTTCTCCCTACTATCCCCCACTCTGCCTCCTGAATACCTTCTCAGCCTTGTCCTCACTTTACTCTGGCCAACCCACTCCTCCCTAACTTCTTCCCTCCAGCCATTAGAAAGAATCAGCTGCAGTGTAGCCTTTCCACTAGGCCTCCTCCAGGTTATAAGATCTTGTCCTTGTTTCTGCTCTTTTTGTACTCAGCATTAAGGCAACTCAGTTTAAGGGTGGGTGTGTCCCAGATGTTTTCTGTGTTAGTTAAAACTCTGTTCAACTGGTTGGACGCTCTTTGACCAAGGGCTAGCACAGGGCCTAAGATTCCATTAGTATAGCACAGCACCAGGCCCTGTAAATGTGACCTGTGCATGGTCTTTAGGAAATGGAAGCAGTTTTCTCCCATTACAATTGACTTCTTCCCTCCCCTTCCTCATTCTTTCTTATATTTATAGAAATCCTCTTTTTTGAAAGTCTAATAATTCCACCTTCATATACTTCCCAAGATTAATCCACTGGATAAACCTTGGTGTAAGCACATTAAATTAGATTGTAAGCAAGAATAGTCTGACTCATCTCTGCACCCACACTCCCTGGAATATATACTGTAGCACACAGCACAGTGCAATAAACAGATACCTGATCAGTGAGTGATAAATTGCTAAATTGTGCTTGTACTGGTATTTCAGTTTTTCAGAGTAACAGTTTGCTTATTTAACAAATGTATCTGCTCTCTTCCCATGGGATTGTGAGAAAAATTTGTCAAGGGAAAAGCAGTAAAAATGTGCTTCCATTTCCTCTTTGGTTTTCTGGGCTAATTGTAGGTGAACTTTATTTAACACTCTTGCTATACTAAGAGTCTCTATGGAGCAGAGCAGCTTTCAGTTAACTTGGCAAATCATTACAAGAGAGAACAGAAGGGTCAGCAGAAGCACTCTCTACTAATTAGTTGATAATTGATGTACAATAGCTGACTGATGGGACTTTAGAATATAAACCCTGGAATATTGTTTAATTTATCTTCCCATCTTTATGAAGTGGCTTGGAGCTATGTATTCTTAATAACACCTTACCAGGAGTGTCCAACTGCTGGGAGTAAGACTGAGGCTTCGTGGTTGAGAATCCAGGGCACTGAGTGTTATAGAAAGGAATATTATATTTTTTTAATCTCTCAGGGTATCAATGTGACCCCATTTAATACATGAATTAAATTAAATGAGTAAAGATGATGGTCCCTACTTTATAGACAACATTCCTGAATGCTGACTGAGGTTGGAAAAAGTGTTGATATGGAAGTTATATTCTTGTTGGATAAACACGGGAGGGTCAAGATGAACTCATGAGGGCTAGGTGGTGGAGTTGGAATTATGCATGGTTTGGATTTGAATTATGTATCTGCTCACTTTGGAATGAAGTCACAAAATAGACTTTGAATGATGCCCTCCAACTTTGAAACTCAACTTTCTGCATCTTTATCAACTAATTATAAAATCCTCAGTCTTACTTTATTAAGTTCCATAATCATTACTTTCTTATTTTGTCATTTCCTACCCTGGGCCTTCTGCACTATTTGTCCACTTTCTTGTTCATGTGCTCCTTCAGTCTCCCTGCTTATTTCTACTGGATTTATCTTGGGTGAACTCTGCTACCAGTGGAATGCACCATTACCCATAACATGGGGCACCAAATGCATACCAGCCAACCATTTACGAGCACCACCTGGTTTAGTGGGTTTGAGGCGAAGTGTAGAAATTTGTATTGAAATACAAAAAGAAATTTTGTATAGAATTTTGTATAGAAATTTGTATTGAAATACTTTCTCACGAAGTGAGAAATATCTTTGGAGATGTTAACATATAGCCAGGTTTGGAGCCATTGGTGAATACATAATGTCCAACTTTTAAATCAGGTTGTTTTCAGCTTTCTGTTACCATAATAAAATACATAAGAGAATCAATTTATAAAAATAAAAGGTCTGTTTTGGCTCATGGTTTCAAAGATTTCAGTCCAAGATGAGTAGGCTCCATTGCTTTTTGGATTGTGACAAGACAGCACATCATGGTGGGAAGCATGTGGTGAGCAATGCCATCTACTTAATAGCAGGGAAGTGAAAAAGAGTGGAGGAGAAGACTGGAATCTCATAGTCCCCTTTGGGCATATCGCCAGTGACCCCAAACCTCCCACTAGGCTCTGTCTCTTAAAGTTCTCACCACCTCCCAATAGTGCTAAACTGAGTTCCAGGCCTCTAATACATGAACCTTTGGAGGACATTCCAGATCCAAACTACTGCACATGTCCTTTAGGTCACCTGCACCAAGCTTCTGAGCTCTGTGTTCTTGCTGATTCTCCTGGTCAGAGCCACCTCCTTTGGGCAGTTCTGACTCCTCATTCTCTATGACACAGTGTGCCTCTCCTGCTTCTGTTGCCATGTCTATACCTTACTGTTTCCTTCTCACTCCTGTGCTTTTTCTTCCTTCATATTTAAACTTATTGGTTTCTAACCAGAGCTCCTTAGAATTCCAGCCTTGGGTGAGTCCTTAGGGGGAAAATCCTCCCCAAACAAATGTATTTTGCATATTATTTGCTTCTCCAAAAGAATTGTTATATGCATTTCCATTTTAAAGGATATGATGAAAAAGATTAACTACCAGAGTTTTTCAAAGTTGTTTGACCCTGGACAGACATCTCGTAAGCTTCCCTTATTTATCATTTAACACTTTTGGGCACACTGTAGAACTTTGGGAACTGTCTTTGTGGTTATTATTTATCTTCCCTGTGAATTTTTTGTTAGGTAGTGATTGCCCTTCCTCTTCTCTGAGCTCCTGCCTTTATGATTTAGCTTCATGTTTAAACCAGTAACACTATATGGTTGTTCCAAGGTGAGTCTTTCTGAGCTCTTCAAGAGTGTAAGTTCCACGGAGACAGGATGCTCTCCTAGCATTCCTTAACTCCCGTAGGTTTGGTACCATTTTGAGCATTTAACATTTGCCAAGTTGAAGTGCTGTGCCCTTGCATGTAGAAGCAGTTATTTAATTCCTATTCTCATCCTTTGGTGTTCTTAGCCACTTACCCAGGGCTTACTGTGTTTCACAGTGGCACACTACCCACTCAGATACCTTCATGACATTGTCACTGCTGTATCATAGCAGTGAAATATTACAAATTTGGCAAAACACTATAAAACAAGCCTCATATGTTTGACATGCAGAGGTTTATGATTCCTGGTTCTAGGGATAAGTGTGAGTGAAAACAGAGGGTCTGATGATCTTACCTCAGCTGCCTTTTTGACTTTTCGTATGAGTATTTGGGAAAAAGCCTACCTGTGTCTCCCTATGGTGAAAAATATATACTTTTTGAAGTTTTCTCATAATACCTGGTGGTCATCACATTTGGGAGAAGAACAAGGGCAGGCTCAGGTTGATAAAATGCCTTACCCAAGATTATATACCTTGCTATTGATGAGTACCTATGTTTCATTATAAGAATGAATATATGTGCTATGAAATTAGATGTGTTATTTAAGCATTAGTTTTGAGACATGATTCGTCATCAAAATAGACACATTCTGATGGTTTTTCTTAAGAACAGAGTGGACAATCTGTGTCTAACTCATGTTGCTTTTAGAATTATAGCATACGTATTCATGTTTATATAAGCTTAGAGAAAGCTGTGGAAGGATACAGATTTAACTGTATTAGTTGAGCTGTCTTAAAGGAGTGATAATGGAGAGGTATAAGAATATGAACTTTTTCGTTACATACTTCTGCATTTTTGTATTTTAAAAGCACACACACAAATACGTATTAGTTATGTATTTAAAGGCCAATAAAGGTATTCTTTAATAAAAGATCACCAGTATATTCTAGAAAATGCTTTGACATATACTAAGTTAATAAAACTTAGCAATAAAATGTGTATGCCATAATTTTGAACATAGTTTTGAGTCTGTGAGGGGACTCACAATATATAGAATATTTCTTCCTTATTAGAGTATCTTTTTTTCCTGATAGAGGATAGGTTGGAGGGACATAATTCTGTGAATGAGCCCATGGGGCCTGCTAACTGGACCCTAGAGTTAGACCGTTTTACTCACCTGGGCCCTGTCAAGATAAGCCTCCCAGGTAGGCTTCTTTCATGTGGAGGAGGACTTGGTCCCTCGGTAAGCTTAGTTCCAAGAGGAGAACAAGAAAGATTTCTTGAGACATTTGTCCCCATTTTTCTTCCTTATTTTGGCAGAGAAAAGCCCAGGTGCTGAGACTTACTTCTCCTTAGAAAATGATGAACCAAGAAGAGGTGTTTTAACCGTTTTACGTACATGAATTAGATAATCATTTCCCCCATGATGGCTCAATTGGCATTACTCAGAAAACTGTTCTGTAACATAGTGACGATAATAACAAAAACAAAAACAAAAATTATAACTACATTCTACTGAGCAAGCATATCCTCTATGTTGGCCCTTACTAATCCTTGAAGCAGCCACATAGGGTGTGCAGTATTGTTTCATTCCTAGAGATGAAGAAACCAGGAGGTAAAGTCAACCTGCCAAATGGCCAGAGTTACATACATGAGCAGGTGGTGGAGGCCAGCTGCATTTTTCCAGGCAAAATCAAAAGTATTTTCCAGTAGCATTTGGAATTTGTTTACTTTTGACAGGAGTATAAGACTCCTATTTTACATTAGGCATTTATTTGGATTTATCAAAGGAAGTCTTGCCAGATAGAGATATTTAAATGCTTATAACTAAAAACAGTGGAAAAATTTAAGCCTTGAAGTTGCAGAAATTTCATTAGCGAATGACTTAAATTGCCCGTCAAGACTACCTGGATTTTGTGTATGCCTGGGGAAAAAGGACTTGCATAAAACAGGTTTGCCCAGTGAAAGGTTTACTGGGAGGTTTACACAAACACTTCTGGTTTTTCTTGTCAAGTTTTAAGAATTATTTTTTTCAGTGCTTGGAAAGTTTTGAAATTAATTATTTTTCTATTATATTGTTGTTTTATAGTAAAATACTCTTGAGGTATTTGGCTAATGATTGATATCTTAGTGTAAGCTAATCAGAGTCTTAAAACATTTGGCTGAAAGAAAGATGATATGGAGGTGAAGAAAAAGAGTAACTTAAAATCTAGAGTTTGGAGGGAGGAGAATGAGAATATATGAGAGAGATAGAGAGAGAGAGAGGGTCTTGGGCAGGGAGGCCTCTTGACTATAGTCCCTGGACACTCAAGAGAAAAGAGCTCCTAGGTACACTCCCAGAAAGGAACTAGGCTAAGTTCTTCAATAAAATTTATCTAATGCTTGCTATGCACTTATCAAGTGCCAGGCCCTAAACATAAATTACAACAGAATGAAGTTACTGCTGGTGTTAACTCTACTTTTGAGATTAGGCAATTGAGGCACAGGGAGCTCAAGTAACCTGACCAGGGTCACACAGCCGGTCCATGGTGGAGTTAGGATACAAACCCATGTTCTTGACTACTGTTTTCTCTGTTGTGAACCTCTCACTTCTTCCTCAGTGTTTCCATGTTTCCATCTGCCTTCAGTGCCCTAATGGCAGTGGTTTGTTAATGCATTCTTGAAGACCCACTTGAGCATGTCATAAAGCCTTTCTTTGTAGTGCATGCTCCTGGATTAAAAAACAATTGCTGTAAATGTGTCATTGGAAACATTTGAATATAGACATTACATTATACACACTGATGCTATGTCATTGCTGTATGTCTTGAATGTGATGGCTGTATAATGGTGATAATATGTAGGAATGAAGGGCATGAAATCTGTGACAAATGGTTCAAAAAATTAATATAAATAACAATAAAAATAGTAAGCTTATATATAGGAGATGAATGGATACATAGACCATTAGATAGAGTTGGAGATCATTTTACTATTCCTGCAACTTTTCTTCAGATTTTAAAATTTTCTAGAGTAAAATATTGGAGAAGAAAACCCTGATGCTTAGAGAAACTGAGGCATATATTAATGTATACTAATCCTTTTTGCACTCAGAACAACCCTATAAGTTAGGTACTGTTTTGTCCCCATTTTAGAACAGGATGCTGAGGCATAGAGAGCTTGAGGACCTTACCTAATATCACACAGCCAGTGAGGGTGAGAGGGATGATTTGAATACTGCTATTATATTTCTGCTTGCAAAACACCCTGCATCTGTGTTAGGTTGAACTGTATAGAAATTGCTCTTCTATAATCACTTCTGATCTATTCCAAAAGCCATTGCATGTGATTCACCCTAGGAGCAGGGATCACCTCTTTCCTAATAAATAGTTGGTCTGCTGTGTTTCTTCATGACCAGAAAGTTGGCTCCATGGAGGATCATGTCCACCTTGCTCACCACTGTGTCCACAGACTGCCTGGTTCATGATTGGCATTTGATAAGTGTCAGTTGAATGAACAACAACCAAAAAGTTCTTATTAAATCTCCCCTTTTCCTCAGGTGTATCTACTTTTTGCAGTCCCCTGTAACAGTGTCACTTTTAGGAGAACCTGTGGATAGTCATAACTAGCTAGAAAAGATGCAGCCTCCTCACCAGTGGTAATTGCAACATAATCAACTATTCAACTTCAAGAGAACCCTTTTAACCGATGAAGACATTGATTAAAACATGCCCCTCTAAGATGACCTCTCAGTTCAGAAACTTGTAAATGCAAAACATTTGGGCTCCCTACCAGCATGCAGGAATTTTGGCTAGAATGTATGTGGTACTCAGAATGCCATCCTCTCGGATCCTTATTTGAACAGTAAACACATTTTTAAAACATATCATGTTGTCTCTAAAAATAAGCGATCTTTCAAAACGAAAACCAGTGCACAAGTAGTTGGCACATCTGGTAGTCAGAGAAGTTGTACGGTTTGTTTTTAGGGAATGACAAGCCAAGGAACGTTCAAACTTGGCCAATTGCAAACTTTTCTTCTATCTGTGATGACACCTGGTTTAAGGAAAAAAAAAGAAAAAGAAAATTGGCTCCAGGCTCAATGCAGAAAGAACATTGGAAATGATCACAGAATTAAACAGCACCATTTACTATCTTGTTTTGTGCAAGGAATTATAAAGAACTGTTTTTTCTTACTTCAAGAAAGAATGGAGAAAAAAAGCAAGGACAGGCATGAAACAATAATGACAATAACAACAATCATAGCAGCAGACAGCCACTGAGCACCTCTTATGTGCTAGATAATGTACTGAATCCTTTATATGTGATGTTAATACTAGATGCACAGCAGCATTGTGAGGTGGTGTTAATTTTCTTAAGACATAGAAATAAGACACACAAATGCTCAGTAATCTGCCCAAGTCACGCACCTAGCTGATCCTAGGCAGGCTGTCCCCAGAGTTCACACTCCAGAGCACTGTAGGATTCTGAATAGCCTGGAGGTGGTCATTATGTCTGGCATTAGAAAAAGAATTAGATGGTCACATTGACCGCAGTGGCTCTTGGTCAAACTATTATTTGACTCCACCATGTGTGAGGCAAATGGTGCTTTTTTCCAGAACATTCTTATAGCTGCATACAGACATTCCCTATTCCCAAGAATTCCACCATTCATCCTCATGGTTTGAAGCTATCATCTATGATTCTGTCAGAAGCTGTCATTTCTCTTTGTTTAAAGGACATTAAAGCTGGCCAGTGAATTTGGGAGTAGGAGGTGGGATAGTGAAAAAATGATGGACATGGGCTGAGGTGTGGCTCAGTGGTAGAGCACTTGCCTGGCATGTGTGAGGCACTGGGTTCGATTCTCAGCACCATATAAAAATATAAAATAAAGATCCATTAACAACTAAAAAAAAATTTTTTTTAAATGATGGACATATTGGAAAGAGAAGGGCTAATGTTAATTTCTTTATTATGGAACAAGAAAATAGTGTGGATGCATGAATCCAGGGTAGAGAGTTACACAGGCAGCCTTGACCTGTATAAAATTTGGGCCCAGGAAGATGAATTTATAATTATTATTCCCATTGACTCCATCTTCCAGTTAGCAGCACTGTGGAGAAGCATCAAAAGGATTGACTTTTTGAAATTAGTTTTTTTCCCCAATGGCACTGTTTCAAAAAAGATAACCAGGTGGGCTTCAGTGCAAATAATTGGTCAGTATTTAATGCTCACTATAATTGTCTTTTATTTTCATTCATTCATCTCCACTGAGCATTCTTCACTGTGTACTAACAGACCCTGGGCTAGGTGCTAAGGGAGCAGAGATCCCCAAATATAGGGCTCTGCCTTTAAAAAGCTATAAAATATAAAAACTGAGAGGATGAAAAGCAGGCAAAAAGTTCACTTCCTGAAGTGTCCCTGGTGCTGAGGCAGGTCTATTATGGAAGACCAAAGGGAACAAAGGAAAGAGTTGGGCAGGTCTGCCCAGTTGGAGGTGGGGAAGAGAGGTCACAGAGGAGGGGATCTTTGAATTGAGACCTTAAGATGCAGAGGGGCTCACCAGGCAGGTAAGTTAGAGTAAGGGCATTCCAGGCAGAGAGAAGACCTTGAACAAGACAAGGGTTAAAATAAAATTTTCAATGATCATGTTGGTATTTATGGATTCTAAGATATGTGTATTTTAATGTCACAACATCTCTGAAATTCATACACCAGGCTCAAATTTAATTGGCTGTTCATGTCCTTACTGGTATACAAAATAATGGTATTCCTTACAATGTATTGACATTTTAGATTTGATGAAATATTAATATGCTTTGTCGTCAAGTGGTATTTTTTAGGTGTTCTGATCCAGCTGCTATGTGTCTTTGTTTTAGGGGTAGGTGGATATTAATATTTGTTTATTAAAAGGAAAATAGACATGAAATGATTGAGTTTCTTATATGGCTACATAGTATTCTATTTGACAGAATACGTGAGTGACATCTGGTGTTGTTTTGATAATAATGGCTGATAACAATGGAGCTTGGGGAGACAATTCAGTTGTTTTATACACTAGACTAAACTATAAACCACTGCATTGCCTTCTTGCCAAGGTAAAAAGGAAGTTTGAGATGCATTGGCATTTAGGATTTTTTAAAAAGTTCAATTTATGATGCTTTCCATAAAACTGTACACATGACTCTTGGTGTCAACATGAAGCCCTGATGGTACAATGTTTTATGAGTTATGAAAACAGAGTATCTGTAATTTATTGTACAAGACACAATAAGATGGATCAAACATAAGCTACAGTAGGAAAGGTATAAGGGATGTTCTGGTGGGTGTATTGGAGAAACTGAAATCCAAGAAATTTCTGTTGCAATTAATGATCTTGGAAAGTATACAAGGAAGAAACCAAGCATCCGGGAGCCCAAACTTAAGCACACAGGTGTCACAAAAATACTGCCTAGCAGTGTCAGTTTCTGCTTGGATTTCATTTGGATTTTAGTTTCCCAGAAGGCTGGACTGGGAAACTAAAGCAAGGCTTCTGCCAGCTAAGAATGCTGTGACTACCAGCATTTTTGAGATGTGGCTACACTTATGGGGCCACAGCTGTTGTTCCAATGTCTTGTATGTTCTTTGACTTTAGGGACTTCTGGAAGAAAATGTTTCAAAAGATGACAAGTAAACATGCTTTTTGGCTATTATTTAATTTGAGGGAAAAAAAAATAGGAAAGCATGTCCCTAGAGCTAAGGAAAGTTATAGTGACACTTTTCACCTACTTTGATCTGAAATATATCAATGAAAAAAAATGGGAACTTTAGTGAGAAAATTTTAGATCTTGATTTGTTAAAAACTGAGATCATATTTATTTTCATTTGTTGTGAGAACAGAGTGTATAATTACTGACACTTGACTAGGTAGATGGCAAAAAAAAATAATAAAGTTTGAACAAGTACATCCATATAAAAAGAATGTCTAGAATGATTCAACTATTATTATTATTTTTTATAAATGAGTCATGGCAGTGTTTGCCTTTTTTCCTTTGCTCTTCACTTTTCCGTAACGACACAGGTTCTTCAGGGTTTCTTCTTTTTTTCTTTCTCCTTTGGGTATGTACCAAACTTTTCTACATTGGAAGGTTGTAACTAATGCAAATGAAAACCCTATGTCAAATTTAGTTACCATGCTGCTTTTCAAGTGAGTGTGTTAAGACTCTCTCATCCTGATTGTCTAAAAACATTGGATATGTGTTCAATGACAGCGTATTGGGATAAAGAGGAAAAATCAGGGTTGGAGGGACACTGTCATACTATATCCTTTTAAAAAGGATTTTTTTTTTTTTTTTGGAAGTCCAGATTTGGAATGAAGTAAACCAGTCAAACAAGTTTTTTTTTTAAAGTAGTGTCAACTTTCCTTGCTGGGCGATTCAAGTGAGGGGGGTGGGGGGCAAAAAAACAAAACAAAACAAAACACTTTGGTTTGATGCAGGTAATTCTTCCTTCCTACCACTTTTAACCCTTTAGGTAAAGATATAAGATATGACTCTCAATATCATTCTTAAAATAAGATTCTCACTTCTATATAGAAGTGAAATTTAACCACATTTTATATTAAGTAGTGATTATGGAAGGGTTTTTGTTGTAGCTTTATGACTTTCCAGTTGGAATTAGAGAAGGATTTTTGGTATCACCCATACTAACAAAGGAAGATCCGAGGACTGTCTTTTGAGATGGGTCCTGATGTAAGTGTGCACATGTGTGTATTTACTGATCTTTGATGTAAGGGACATAAAAGCTAACCTGATTCATTTGTTTTTAGGGGCTCTTGGCTTTGGGCCTCAGTGCAAGTCCATTGGAAAAGGCAGCTGCAACAATCTAGTGGTCACCAGCAGTCCCATGATGGTTCAGCGACTGGGACCCATTTCACCTCCAGCAAGCCAGGTCTCTACAGCATGCAAGCAGATCAGTCCTAGCTTACAGAGGGCAGTGAATGCAGCCAACCTGAATATACCTCCTTCAGATACCAGGTCTCAAGTTACTTTTTTTTCCCCTTCTTTATGGTATAATCACACCCCACAAGTGTTTTCCCTTCTATCCCTGAATGTATGTGCGCACACACACATGCACACACACGTGCACACACACAAACATGCTCTCAAGTAACTCTTCTAATGTGAGTGTTGTAGGGAAATGCTCCTAAAAACTAAGTATGTGCCATGGTATCCTCTTAATTGGGAGGAATGGTTTAATACCTGCTATCTTGTGGTATGAGTGAAATGAATGCCCATTTTAAGATTTTGAGCTTTAATGTCTGAAGGCCAGTGTGTAAATTTGTCAGTTCCTGGTGAAGCAAGTCATGTCATGGCCTAATAGGTGTTCCATGCACACCTTTCTTACCTGATTGGTTTTGGTGTATATATTTCAGTCTCAACACTGCTTGTCAAGCTCTTTTCTCAATCCATCCATCTGCCTATCCACCCATCCACCAGTCTACCCAAATATGTATCAAGTATCTACTGTCTGTGCAATGTAATAGTCAAAGTTTAGGGAGATAGTAGAAAGAATGAAGACAGAAATAACATATTTTAAGGCTTTATGATATGTTGGGGAAGACATATTTTCATGTATCAGTTACATAACATTTCAGCATGATATCTGATTAGGTGGTAGAATAAGTAGGTACAGTAAGTGCCACATATTTATCTCCACAGGGGAAAATTAATTAGAAAAGAGAAATCACCCCCTCAGACATATTTTCATCTCTCTCAAGGTTGACATTAGAGCCAGGTGCAAGCCTATAATCCCAGCACTTAGGGAGGCTGAGACAGGAGAATCGTGAGTTCAAAGCCAGCCTCAGCAACGGTGAGGTGCTAAGCAACTCAGTGAGCCCCTGTCTCTACATAAAACACAAAAATAGGGCTGAGGATGTGGCTCAGTGGTCAAGTGCTCCTGAGTTCAATCTCTAGTACCAAAAAAAAAAAAAAAAGTTTGACATTAGGGAGGCCTTAAAACCAAAATGCTATACAGTGTTTAAGGTCCATTTCTTTTTAAAGAAGTTATCTTGGAAAAGTTTTTGCCTATGAGTCCTGGTTCTGCTGTAAATGATCTTGCAAAGGAGTTTCACTCTCTGGGCCTCTGCTTCCTCTTCTTTGGGGGTTGTAACCCACTAAGATGCCTTGTGGTTCTGAGACCGTTTCTTCTTCCTTTCCTTCCTACTACTCCTCTTTTCTGCTCTTGTCTTCCTGCACAATCCTCCTAGCTGCCATTTGAGACTCGGAAAACATAGTTCCTGGATCATTTATTTATGCCAATTTTTTCATGAGGTGGAAAGTTGTTTTTCAGCCGAGACTTTTTGTGATGGGAAGCTGCTGTCATTTTCCCATTGATGATTATGCCTTGAGGGACTCCTCAGACTTGCTGAGTGCTGCATGTAAAATTAACTGTGCTCATGGGTGGGTGTCACTGGGAAGCCTTCAGCTTCCTGTCGGTGGCAAGTCCAGCCCATGCCTTGAAGGCAGAGTCATAATTAATGGAGAAGCTGATGGTAGGCAGAGCACAGTCTGCTCAAGCCATATACCTTATGCAGTCCCTTTCATGGGTCAGCCAGAGAGGGTCATTATCTCAGTGTTTTCTGGCACATTTGATTCCTTAGCATAATTTTATATCCTTAAAAGGAAACACCTTGAAGATACACTGACAAGTGCTTCTGACTATGTATTCTGTGAGCTCTTCTATGAGAAAAAAAAAATTGCAGTATGAACAAAGAAACAGGAGTTGAGGAGTGGCTTAGTGAAGGATGGAACCTACTTTTAGCAATTTGGAAAGGTCGCATATTATTTGTGATCTTTAGATTGGTTTGTGTGTTCCATCAGAGGAGAGAAAGGGTAAGAGGCAGCAGTTCAAACTGGAAGGCATGTTACTGTCACAGAGAAGATGGTGAGGTCATCATCTTAGTGCTTTGTGCATCAGGTGTCTGTTAGAGGCAAATAGGAACTGGAGACAGTTCAGCCTGAGAGATGCTCTGCCTGTGAAAAGCTGCAAAATTTATTTTTTTCCCAATTACCCATATAATTCCTGTAATTCCTAAAGCAGGAATTATATCACCCAGGGGCAATCATGGCTAGAATTTTGATAGACATGCTTCCAGGTGTATGCAAATGCATGCATCATAAGCGTTGGCTTTTCTTTCCCCTAAATTGACCTAATAATTTGACATAGTTTTATAATTACTTTTTTCAGTTCATATATTATAAACTCTTTTGTAATAAAGTCTTCTTCAGCCTCACATAATGGTTTCTTTCTGCTCCAAATTCCATTTTATAAAGAAAGTATATAAATAAAACAGTAATTCTTCTCAGTCTTTTATTACTAAGGATTTAGTTCTTTCCCCTTATTTTAGTAACATAAATAATGCTTTATTGCATTAACCCTGTAACTCTTTTATTAAACCTCTCTGATTATTAGAATAAATTCTTAAAGTAAAATCTGCTGGGTTAAAGGAAATGTACAGCTTTTTATATATATTCTCAGATTGCACTGTAGAAAAGATCTACCCATTTTTAAATTCACTAACAGGCTAAGAGAGTGCCTGTTGTCTCTGAACTTATCAAATATTAGGTATTATTTTTATAAGTTTTTCTTAAGTATATAAGTTTTGCCATCTGAGGTACAAAATGATATTTTATCTTTATTGATATCATTGAACAGTTTTCATGGATGTATTGGCTGTATTTTTTCTTAATTCATTTGAATCCATTTTTCTCTTGGGTGCTCATCTTGAAAAAGTCACTTTTTTCTGAGCTTTGTTGAGTTCTGTCTAATTCATTGATGAGAATTGTGCCCCAGTACTGTGCATTTGCTTTGATTAATTTCCCAACTATTTCTGTCTAGCCTGACTTAATGATAAATGCAAATTTATACCTTAGTATTTTGAAGATCCAGGAACCATTCTGAATTTAGGCATTGCCAAAAGTTTGTACTACAGAGGCTGTTGTACATATTTCTCCTAAAGTGACAACGCCAAGGTACTGATACCCTAACCTCATACAGTGGATTCATATCCCCATCTAGCAAAAGTTGGGCAAAGAAAGAAATGGGATGCTATTTTCACGAGTTTGGAACATATTTAGCTTTTCTGGTGTTTGCACATGCATTGTGATTTTGCATTTCATAACTGAATGTTTGTATTGCCTTCTGTTATTATCCCTATTGAAGACATGATGGACCCCAAGACACAGAAAATCTAACTGCTTTCTCTAGTGTCACTTGTCAGTCACAAAACTCATCCTTGCCTGATAAAGTCATTCTACACCTAGAAAGACACCACATTTATCTCTATCTTCTATTAGAAATTCTTAGGGGTCTTTTTGTTTGGAATATGTCCATAAACTTCAGAGGAAGAGCACAGAATGGACTAAGAATGGACTCTGGACTCTCTGTAAGTCCTAACATTTTATAAAGCCCCTCTGTCATCAGATGCACTGCTAATTCTTTTGAGGACACATAGATAAGAACTTCTAGATAGACCAGGATTGGTCTTCTTTTCCATATCTGTGTATATATGAAATATAAATATTCTTATGAGTGTCAGTTTGAGGAGTTCTGCAAGATCTTTAAATTAGAACTTATTTTAAGTTTGGCATTGAACCAAGCAATTCAGCTTGGGTCATCCTACCTTTTATGGCTCCATGAGAGTTACTTAGTTTTTACTTTACCAGCCACCCTAATCCTTTTTGCCGATGGTTTCCAAGTTGTTCATATTGCTTTTATTTTGTTTGAGATATATCTTCTTTCTTTTCAGATATAACTCCAAATAAACTAGCCACCAGAAATAGTATCCTTAGGAACAGATGAACATATGGAAATAGAGATTGTTCTCAGTATGGTGACACAGCTTTTTGAACTCTGTCACTTTCTTTCCCACAGGTCTGGTGTAATAGCAGCATGGGTTGCAGGCAAGAATTCTTGGCAGCCCTCATGTTCATTTAACATATTATTGCAAAAAGAACAGAAAATTTGTGTTCCAGTTGTAGCTTATGTGACTTGAAGCTGGTTTTACCAGGTATTTTAGTCAAGCAGAGCATTATGGACCACATGTGAGGTGCAGTGTGAGAAAAGCAGTAGAAAATGTATGTGATCCAGCTAAGGTTCTGCTTGTCACATGCTGCTTCATTTGCTATTCACTGAGGACTCCCCTCCCCTTTATTTTTTGATGTGTGTGTCACCAGGAGGAATTTCACAGAACCTTAGTCTTATTCTTTGTATAATAGAATTGATTGAAAATCCAGTTTACTTGCCTCACATTCTGTATCAGATAGGAAGATAACATATAAGAAAAATGCTTTGTAAGCTACAAATAATGGATAGTTACCATCATGATGATTATTTATTTTATTAATCAACAAGTTTTTGAGTACTTAGTATTTATCTAACACTCTGGTAGGTACTGGGGAGATAAAAATTGCCCCTTCTGTTGAGACACTTTGACTTCTGTGGAGGAAAATACCCACATATGCTTCCAGGTGCACAAACAATATATAATCTCCTTTGAAAGAGGACTTTTACTGCAAGCTGGTGTATCAGGGAGAGATTCCATGCATTAGAACTGTGAAAGGTCTGGATTACTACATAGGAGATAGGGAGACTGGCTGCTGAGAGAGGGAGAGAAAAAGAGAGAAAGAGACGGGGGAAGGAGGAGAGGGAAAGGGACAGACACAGCCCTATTCATACTAATTGCTTTAATGATAGAATTTGATTTCTGAAAAATATATGATAACTGTCTTAGAAAACTGAAATGTTCAAGGTGTTAAGCAAAGCACCTACACAGGGTTATATTCAGATTTAATTTAAGCCATAGTCAGGTGTAATTTGAGAAAAATGAGAATCATCTTTCAACAATGGAACAATGAACATGTCACACTACATGCTGCCCTTAAACCAAATAATATAATTTCATAAGCACAGTTTATAGAGGTAGGTAAAAGACTCCATTGGTCACTGCTTAAAAATCTGAAATGTTCTAAAATGACACTGACAGGCAAATGTGCCACCTGAGAATGGACATCCACTCAGCCAACGTGGCTCTAGTGAAGCTCTTGTTCTTGATGTTCTATAAACCTTCTCAGAGTGTAAAGCAAAGTCAGTTGTCTCTGCTTCAAATATGATGTATTTACTGATTTAGCTTGGATCTGAAAGTGATTCCTGAATCTCACTGGGGAAGGGACCAAAAGGCCTTTGACATCCTATCACCAGGAGCCTTCTGCCGAGCTCAGCAGAAAGAGCCACATGCTGTAAGTGTGCTAAGAAAATAATTGAAAAGTGTCCACGGGGAATTAAAAAACAGATGGTTCAGAAAACACTTTGGGGCTTGAAAAAGGACTTCAACCCAAATGTAAGGATGTGGACCAAGAAAAAAAATCTATGTCAAGGGCAACTGGACATGAATTCCGACTGTGTTTGTCATTGGTGAACGTTACTTCACCTGATGGTAACATCATGTTGATCACAGTGTTATCACCCCATAGGGTGCTTTAAGAGTTGTTTTCTTGCTAATATCTCATGCTTATAGGAAACCACGTTTCTGACTTCCATTTTGTGAAATAGAGTAAGAGGAACAGGTGGGATAAAAATGTTTCTCTTTTTCCCTTGTTCCTTTGCAACAGGTTGATATTTAACAGTCAGAGATAGTAAAAGTGTTCATTTTGGGGAAGGGAGACATTTTCTATAACATTTTGTGGTGATTAATTTTATTATCCCAAAATATATCTCTGTAGAAAGCCAGTGCAGAAACACATAAATAAGCCAGACTTTTCTGTTGTGAGATGAATCTGACTCAGGGAATACAGTGCCTGTTCCAAATGTCTATATGGGTAGCTTCTTTGTGACAGATTTTCTATCCAAGGTACACAGCTTTTTTTCCTTTGATTCTTTTTAAGGCAACCATATCATAATA
Organism: Xerus rutilus; assembly: GCA_028644305.1. NCBI lineage: Eukaryota > Metazoa > Chordata > Mammalia > Rodentia > Sciuridae > Xerus > Xerus rutilus. The sequence continues at coordinate 126,046,945 of CM053399.1, read as the reverse complement.
AAGCAAAAAGGGGCCCAAGCTACATTATGAACGATTTTGTTATGTATACAATATACTGTGAGACATGAAGCTTATTTAGTAAAGGGTAAGAACAGGAAGGGAAATGTTATAAAATGAGCAACTGAAAGTGAATAATCTACTCTCAGCACAAAGCTGCTCTGATTTAAGAACCCAAAAAACTCAAGACTAGGGAGCTGAGATTGTGGCTCAGTGGTAGAGCACTTGCCTTGCATGCCTGAGGCACTGGGTTCAATCCTCAGCACTACATAAAAATAAATAAATAAAAAATAAAGTGTTGTGCCTATTTACAACTAAAACAAAAAAACCCAAGACTAGGGGCTGGGGTTGTGGCTCAGTGGTAGCACGCTCGTCTTGCATGTGTGAGGCACTGGGCTCGATCCTGAGCACCACCACATAAAAATAAATAAAAATAAAAGTATTGTGTCCATCTATAACTAGAAAAAAAAATTAAAAAAAAAACAAGACTAGCAAGTGTGATTAAACCTTACATGACCCTAGCATGTAATTCTAAATATGACTTGATTTCAGTTTGTTACTCCCTTATATATTATAGCTATATTTTATTTAAAAAATTTAGAATTGAAACCAGTCCATGTATTATATATATTTTTTACCTACTGTGATGATTCGATATTGTAACTGAGTACTGACAGAATAATTTGCTCTTTAATTTTTTTTTTTTTTTTTACTAATTTGTTAATATTGGGAAACTAAATTGTGAAGCTTCTGAATCCTCTGGACTACTCTTTGACTTTAAGGATTTACTCTTTTTTTTTTTTTTAATGATTTAGAGTTTAATGTTACCTCCTCAAATAGATGTTACTTAAAGGTTGGTACTCTGTTTAGATTTGTATACTACTGCAATGCCTATCACATCATAAAGCACACAGTAGGTACTTAACAAATTCTTGGTTATTTGGTTTTCTCTGACAGGCATTAATAATTTTTTCCCAGGTCTTTACTTTTTTCCCTGTACATTAAGGATATTTGAAAATAAAGCAAGGCCTATTTATCATTACAGTTCTAAGATAACAATATATCTTTTGTTTTATTATTTCAGTAAGCATTAGCTTTTATTGTTCTTCTTGGGAAAATGTTATTTACCTGGAACTAAAAGCCTTGCATTTTATCTTAGCCCAAGAATGTGTGTTTAGTGGAGAATGTAATTAGGAGAAATACTTAAGGGATTGTAAGTGCAATGTTCTTTTAGCTCTTAAGCAATCCATATCCTGCTAAAATGTTATTTTTTTTCTTCCCTTCTGGCTGCTGTTCCAGGTCCCTTATTTCACGGGAGTCTTTGGCATCCACAACTTTGAGTCTGACGGAAGGTCAGTCAGCCTTGAGCGTGAAACAAGAGTGGTCTCAGGGCTACAGGGCTCTGCCTTCGCTTTCCTCCAACCATGGCTCTCAGAATGGTGTTGATCTAGGGGACTTCCTTGGCCTTCCTCCGGGGACATCCATGTCCAGCAATAGCGTCTCTAACTCATTACCATCCTACCTTTTTGGCATGGAAAATACCCACTCTCCTTACCCTAGTCCCCGGCATTCATCCACCAGATCCCACTCAGCCCGCTCAAAGAAGAGAGCACTGTCCTTGTCCCCACTGTCAGATGGCATCGGGATAGACTTCAATACCATCATCCGCACCTCACCCACGTCTTTGGTTGCCTACATCAATGGACCGAGGGCATCCCCAGCCAACATGTCCCCGCAGCCAGAGGTCTACGGGCATTTCCTGGGAGTGCGCGGCAGCTGCATCCCCCAGCCGTGTGCAGTACCTGGCAGCCAGAAGGGCGTGCTGGTGACCAGTGGTGGCCTGGCACTACCAGCCTACAATGATGATGGTGCGCTGGAGTATGAGCGCATGCAACAGCTTGAGCATGGTGGCCTTCAGCCCGGGCAGGTGAACAATATGGTGGTGCAGCATGGCCTGCCGGGCCCCGAAGGCCAGCCCTCCAGCATGCTCAAGACCGAGCGACTGGAGGAGTTCCCAGGTGGCACCCTGGATCTGACCCCGGCTCCCTCTCTCGCTCCCTTGCCACCGCCTCAAGGTCCCCCACCACCTTACCATGCCCACCCTCACCTTCACCACCCAGAGCTAGTGGCCCACGGCCAGCCACTGGCCCTGCCCCAGGCAGCCCTGGACGATGATGGAGAAATGGATGACGGTGGGGGCAAGCACTGTTGTCGCTGGATAGACTGCAGCGCCTTGTATGACCAGCAGGAGGAACTTGTGCGGCACATCGAGAAGGTCCACATCGACCAGCGCAAGGGGGAAGACTTCACTTGCTTCTGGGCTGGCTGCCCTCGAAGGTACAAGCCTTTCAACGCCCGCTATAAACTGCTGATCCACATGAGGGTCCACTCTGGGGAGAAGCCCAACAAGTGTACGGTGAGTTTCTGAAGCTCAGGAGCGACCTTTGTCCAAGGCCTAGCTTGTTTTTCATGCGTGTTTTTTTTAAACTTGGCCCATTGGTCTGAGGACAGTTCTTCGTTTGTGGGTTTGGATGTGTGGTGCTGGAGATTTCCATGGAATTGGATACCTCTTCACCTTGAGGAAGGGGAAAGTTCTTCTGATGGCTGGTGACTGCTGGTTTCTCTCCATTCCTAGGTTCTCTTCTGAAAGGGTACATGATCAGCAGGGGAGGCCAATCTGCCACACTGTTCAAAATCTTAAAAAAATGCTGGCTAGGCACAAACTGAAATTTCCTTAATGTGCGTGGACGTGCAAGAGCAAAGGAACACACATCACACCACCAGCAAGCTTTAGCTCTTTTCCAAAGCAAATATTCAGAGATTTTTCTTTCCCTCTAATAACTGGGTGAGAATTGGAGTGGGGGAAGGGGTGGTTCTGATATTTAAGAAAGGAACTCACCACTTAACAACTTGGCTAGTAAAATTATTGCTACATGCACCCACTCGCCTGCACACTGTACACTTCCAGGGTTGTGGGACTAGTTAATGATTTATAGCCAGCATAAAAACACCAGAGGACACCACAGAGCAAAACCTGGAGGGATCTCACCTAATTTTAAGGAGAGGGTTTGTGGAAAGGTATAAAGAGGGAGTGGATTAGGGAATGTGCCTAATGTACCTTTGGCACTGAAGGAAGTGGGCCTGGTGTCTCTTTCCCCTGCCCTCCCCTTTCCCGGCATCAATCCTGGAACTCTGTTTCTTGGCAAAATTTACTATATTTGAATAATATGATTCTTAAATTATTTCACAACAATTTCACACCTCACAGAAGCCCTCAGGGTTTACAAGTGGGACATCACCCTTGGGATCACAGGGATGGCTTTGCACAATCTGACAGCTCACTTAACTCTTGGAAAAAGAAGAACATATGTTTTATATTAGTTCAGATGGACAGGAATATTTCTTTTGAGTTAAAATCTGAGAATTCTTTGTGCTCCTTGGATAATGAGTATGCTAGAGGTCACTAAATATGTGAAATATATAAATTATTTGGAAAAGGAACTTATCTGGACTGTGATTCCCCAACCAGAGCTGCTTCTTTCTAAAGGATGTCATGTTATAAAGAATCTGGACCATGTTTATGTTTGATTGTAGATTTGCCAGGTTCTCTGATTCATGTAAAAGCAAACCAAACAGGTAATATCTGTAATGCAAGTATTAGAAGCACCTTTTCACCATTGGGTAGGTATTTTTGAAAAAGATTTGAGAATTTCTCGTGGAATGAAATTGCATTTTTCATGGTTACATTATGCCCCATGTTGTGATTTTTCTTAAGGAAAACCTGAAGGTGATACATTGTGAGAATGTCAGGTACTATGAGTGAAAAGAATAATTACATTCCAGGAGGCAAAACCTCACACTTTCATTAGGGTTCTGCATTAAAAATTCCAGAAAGAGACAAGCAATTGTAGGCAACTCCATTTACTCTGTTTGGAACACACCAGACTATTGCAGGCAGGAAAGACATTCAGTTTCTGAAGGAAAACAGTCCAACCTTTCAGTCTGACTAATCCTGGCTGAAAATAGTTTACTGGATTTGGCTTTACTGAAATAAACATAAAGGCTTGAATTATCCAAAAAAATTTTTTCTGCATTGCAAAATTAATTTTTATGCAACAGGATTTCCCCATTTTCCCACTGTTCCCAGACTTTTCAAAAATGTGTAACTTTATAGGGTTGACTTTTGCTGAAGTGCATAATGAATAGTAAAAATAGAAATAGTTGAGTGAAAGAATAAGCTGAAAGGTAAATGTTTGCAGACCTCTGCATAGCTCTTCCTTGTACTGTTCAGGATGGGTATGGGAGGTAATTTTTCTCTCTTAATCTGCCCACTCCCCATTTACAGATGGAATCTTTGCAAAATTCAGGTTGCTAATTTAATAGCATATTAAATCTAGAACCACAAACCATTTACTTACACATATTATAGTGTAAATATGTTTATCCAAGACAGGGTTTCTTAGGAGCTGACTAATGCTGCAGTTACAGTCTTGGGACTATATATTTGTAGCAAGAAGATATCCATTCTTACATAAACATACGTATCACAGACTTTATGTCTTTCCAAGACCGCTGTGGTGCAACATGTCATCTGCTTGATTTGTAGGGCTATAGCCAACTGGTAGTGTATTATTTTGCCGCAAAAATTTAGCAGTCCTCTCAAGGTGTAGTCCATGGATAGAAGACATTGTGCTGAAAGTGGATGCACATCTGAAAATGTGTTCTTATGCCTTTTGAAAAGTGAATCTTCACACACTTGGAATCCAGACACCAAGAACTTTTAACACTGAAATATTTCACTGCCTTAAATTCCAAAGGCAGTTGATTCAAAGCTAAAGATTCCCACCAAGTAAAATGACCACATTCTTCTTTTGGAGAAGTGATCTTTGGCTTTTTGTGGCTATGTCACATGCTGCAAAGGCTAGGAGCAATTTCAGTGAAAAGACCCAGTCTATTTTATATATGTTTGACTGCTTTTAATTTTCCATGATAGAGTTACTCATCATTTTTACTTACTTGGTTATTGACCCAGGGAAAGGCAGATGACCCCTTTGTGTTTGGTGACCATGACTACAAAAAGCACAAAGAGCTTGTGGAAGTTATGGTAAAAGGAGGGTGTGTCAGAGGGCTTCAGCCTGCTTACAGGAAGAGGCTGCCACTGGTGTCCTCCCTAAGTGCCAAATTCTCTTTCCTGCATGGGAGAATGCATTTTCAGAATCTCTGATTATGACTCCCCAGCTTTACGGGGAACTCTGAGGTTCTGATCACTCAGTACTCTAGGTGGCAAAACCAGGGGAGGGTTATGAATTATTTATTTAGTTCAGTTACTGGAAGAAGAGGATGAGTTCTTTTCCTTTTTCCACCCAAATGACCCCACCATTCTGTAGATCTCATTCTTACTGCTTCTGTGGAAAGCTCTCTCTTTGCAGGCATGGCTCAATGGCAGAGATATTCCCAGCCAGGGACAAAGGCTTGAGAAGTAAAGGCCTTGGCAAATAGACAACCTCAGCTAAATCAGAAACTAGGATATGGCAGCATTATATTTAAGAGTACTCAGTCCATTCACTGCTATCTATTAACTAAGCAATTTCTAGGTGCTGAATCATTCTATTCTGACCTTCCTAAGTTCACCCAGCCCCAACCTTGGTAAATCTTGGAGTTATCAAAACTGTAGGGCATACCCCATGCAACTATGTGGAATTCTGTTAAATTTTCCTGAGATGATAAGGTTCTAGATTTCCAAGTTAGAGCAAGTCATGGAGACTCAGAATTTGTCTCTTTTTCAAACTTCTGATTCATCTAGGACGACAACATAAAGTCTAACCCAGAACTACATATTATACCAACTGTCTCTAACTGTATCCATAGTAATGGTTGCAACAGAGCGCACACCGAGAACGTTTTTGACATACATAGGTCTTTCTACCATTAAGTTTAAGGGTGTGCAGTGCCTGGCTGGGTAGTATTCCCAGGCAGGTGTGTTATGAATGAGACCAGGCACGCTCTGTTCATGCCTGTGCTGGAAAAACCTATCTGATCAGGGCAGAGTGAGCAGGGGCACAGGATTCTGTTGCCAGAATGGGAAAGACCAGTACTTGCCTTTGTGCACAATTGAAAGCAGTTGTGCTTGGAGGTTAGGGAGTGTTAATAAGGGAATTAGGGGGCATGTGGGCTGCCACTTAAAGTTTGCTTATTTTTCCTGGGTGAATTTTATCCAATAACAAAAAGGAATTTTATAAAACTTTTACCCACCCACAGATTTTCATGAAAATGTCACTGACCAAAGACAGTTTTGAATTTTGTATGAATTGACTCATTTCTCCACAGGCATTTTGCCTGGCAAAACGTAGAATATTTGCTTTGGCTTGAATATTGGGTAGTTTGCTTTTTAAGTAACATTGGATCATGAACATAAGAAAATAAATACAGAACTGGGGCCATGTCCCCATTCCTCTTTTATGGCTTGAAGTATGGGTTCATGGACCAATATTGGCTATGTAGCATATTTTTTAAAATATTTAATTTTTTTTTAGTTGCAGATGGACACAATACCATCTATTTATTTATTTTTATGTGGTGCTGAGGATCAAGCTAAGTGCCTCACATATGCTAGGCAAGTGCTCTACCACTGAGCTACAACTCCAGCCCTGTAGCATATTTTTTTGAGGAAAAGTCAATTCATTATAAGCTGTAGAAGGTTTTTTCATATCCTTCATTTTGTTATTTGGATAAGACTTGGCATTGATATGATGACCACAAGAACATGACCAGAAGGAACCATAGGAAAAAATACTATCTAACTGTAACTATTAGTTAACACTTCAAAACCTTCATATAGGCCAACATGGGTACATTCTCATAGTACCAAATATTGATAAGAGTATGTAGAATGGGGAATATGCTAACTTTTCTGGAAAGAGTCAATTGGTGTAACTACTTTGGAGAGCAATTTTGGAATACCTCGCAAGGTTGGAGCTAAGCATATCCATCAAAACCATGTCTGGGTGTCTCCCCTGTAGACTTTTGCATGTGGTGATGGAGAGACCCAAGGAAAGATGTTTATTGCATTTGCATTTTAAAACAAGTGTAAATAACTATTCTGATGTAAGATGAACCAATAAACTATGGTTAATTCTTAATGAATAACATAAAGGAGTTTAAAATTAATGGAATATACACACAAATATATCAACATGGGTAACTCTCAAAAGTTGAGTGAAAATTTATATGCAAAATTATATTATACAATTAATGTACATTTAAACACAGCAAAATATAGAGTTGTTGTAGATCAATAATCATGTGGATAAAGAATGAAATCCTGTGAGCAGAGTAACCAGTAACCTTAGGATAAGGGATATTTCTAGAGAGGAAAGAAATAGGACGTGGGGATTTTGCTCCATCTTCTTTCCAAAGAGGGAGAACTAAAATAAATATGACAAAATATTAGTTTCTTTTAAATTCGGTGGTGGCAATATAGGTGTGATACGTATCTGTTATATTTAGTAAACTTTGCTGTTTGAAATGTTTCATAAGTATGTGTTTTGTTTAAAAATGAAAGAAAATTAAGATAACACTTCAGCTTCCTTGCACACGTACCATTTTCAGATGAGCACAAAGCCTAGAAGAATTGGTTTTTCAAGTTTAGCTTTTCCCCAGTAAGGCATTGTTCTTTGCTTGGCTAACATTGGACTCACCTGGAGACCTTTACAGAGTACCAGTACCTAAGTCTCATTCCTGAGTTTGTGATTTGATTTGTCTGGGGTGCAGCTCTCGGGTGATTCTAATGAGCAACCAAGACTGAGAACAAGTACTTTACAAGTTCTAGATAAATCAAAGCCTACCCTGTCTAGGTTAAAGTATAGGAAGGCAGTGTTTAGTAGAGGGTATGTCTTCAGTATCATCAATGTCCTGGCAATGATCAGGGTAGTATAGTGTCCACTTGGAATAAAGTCCATAGGCAAGAGATAAGAAGATACTACAGTGGCTCTGGTGGTCACAGAAGGCTTTTGACTATGTTCATCTCTGTATCAGAGTACTCTTTCTCTGCAGTTAATAGTCAATTAAAGGTTGGGATGAGCCTTGTGCTGAAGTATATGCCTATTATTGCCGCCCCTTACCTCCCTGAGTTAAAAGTGGCTTTGACAGATCTGTCACATCTTTCCCAGTTTTAAAAGTAAGAGAATTCTCCCTTCCAAACACAATGCAACCTCTCTGCTTTTAATATAAAGTGATCTTCAAAACATTTTTTTGCTACTATGGACATTTCTGAAGAGTTGGTAAATTACCAAAATATTGAATTTTCCCTTTTATCAAATCTGCCTGATGTGATTAAATAAATAAAATTAACATTAATATCTTTTTCTCTTGAGGCTGAAACACCACCAGTGAAACATCTGGTAAAGATCAGAGAGAGTGTAGCTTCCAAATCATATCCCACAAGGCATCAGTCTGTCAAATATTAGATGTGAACTCAGTGATTTAAAAAAGTAAAACCAAATCTTGAGATTTTTTTCCCCCAGTGATTTTATATAAGAAAAAGATACAAACATACTTCTCTATGTATATATACATGTCGAGTGTACTGTGGACATATATATGTCACTGTAAATTAAAAACCTCTTAGTATGGGTAAAAGCAAAACCACAGAAATTCTCATCAGATGGGGAATTGACCACAGTATATAAGGCGTCTGTCAAATTGGATTTCACATCCCAAAGCACTGTTTAGAAACCTGCCATTTGGTGGTGGTTTAATTTGATTTCCCTTTAGAAGGCATTTAATCCAGTTTACCTGGGGAACTGGCCTTTCATGAACTTTGTCCTAAAAATGAATGTATAGCAGATTTGGGCAAATGTTTTAAAGTAAATTGTGGTTTATGTTTCTTTGCCCTGTGATACTAGTATTAATGAAAAATAATAGATAATGAGAGCAACTTTAAGAGGTTAAATATTTGAGGCTTTATCCTCATTAAACAAAATCATTAACTACATGATGGTTAATGTTCCTTTTAGTTCATATTTGTTTTGTGGTTCTTCTCTAATTTTATGCCCTGAAATAACATTTTTTAAATTATAAAGCATTATGTAAATCTTTTCATAAATGATTAGGTGAAGGGGGTATATGGCAAACCTTTTGAGGTTTGTTCGTATATAGTTTTAAAAGTCTTACTTTTCTTAGTTTGTTCAGACTGCACCAGTGTGGAAAATTAGTTTGGCAATTTATTAGAAATGTCTTTTGTGACCTTTGGAATATTTTTTAAATTATCTCTTCTTTGAGTGGTTGTGTTGACATATTTGAGTCCAGATAGAATTTGTGTGGAGTGAAAAAGCAAACACATTTACATTTCTCAAAAAAGAGGTAGTCTGATTCTCTTCGATCTTTCAGAAGCGTTTTCTTCAAGTTCTGGGTAGAATGATTTGGAAAGAGATGCTTATTTTTTCATAGGCAGATTTATTAGTTTCTGCTCTAATTACTGAGTTGAAGGCTTCTAGACTATCCATAAGACAATGGATATTTTAATCTGGGGCAATGGATGTGTGGCTGGCAAACTCAGACCAGAGCAAGGGAGGCTTGATTTCACATCTGCTCCAACTCTAGGCAGCCACGTATTCTTCATCTAGCACTGAGATTGATTAGTCTAAATAGGTGCCATTGTCCTCTGGAATTTGGTGAGAAAATAGAATGAAAACCATATATTCTTATTTTTGCAGGAAGTATTTGTTTTTATTTTCTTGGGCCATAGATCCATATCTATGGATCTGAGTGGTGGGAATAAATTCTTTAGGAGGAGAATTTTTAAAAATCATTTAAAATGATTAATTTGAGAAGTTGTTGAGAAGTTGGAAAATGAGATGACCAGGTTCTTTGTGGTCAAGGGCAATATGCATGAGTAATTATACCCAGTGCTCCAAACTGAGGCTGACCATATAATTTATTATTCAAGTCAGGACACTGTTAAGAATGAAAGGATTTCTGTTTCACTGGAATATTAGTCTAAGCCAGCATCATTGTGGGAAAATAGGGTTGTGTTCTTAACCTACCCAAATAGCATGTGTACTGATGTGCCCATCCAATGCAAGTTCACTCATTCTTTTGATCACTGAATGTAAACCATGTACCATACCCTGTCCTGGAAGCCCAATACCACAGAGCTAGGTGGGAGTATTGTCTTGAGGAGCTCACAGTTTTCTGAGGGTAACAGTATTAGTAGTAAAGCAAGGGCTGTGATATAGACCTATGCAAATTGTTTTAGTGGGAAAATAGGGGAAGAAGCTTTCAGTTGTGCCTATAGAGACTGGACAGGCTTCTCAGAGGAGGGGACTCTGTCTTAAAAGAAGAGAGCAGTTAATTCTTACAGAGAAGGGAAGGAGGCCATTGGAGCTGAGGCATAGAGGTATGAAAGAACCCAGAGGAAGAAACAGTCCCCAAGAAGTTTGATATCCTACACTGGGTAGGACTGGGAATTAAGACTGCAAGGACTTGTGAAGGCTTTCTATCAGATAGGGATGATGTTATTCAAACTTGGAAGAATTACACACCTAGTTAATATAAGTGCAAATCTAGTTAATAAAAAAATAAAACTTAGGAAATGGCTTCATTGAGGTAGCAAACACTGTATTTTAGTATATGTGAAAGGAAACTTTGACTCCCTCCAGCCATCTCCATTATCTCTTCAAGTTTACACTTTGATTTTTTATTAAAACGTAACTTTTAGCAGCTATCATATGAAACACGAATTTCTTCTTTTGCCAGGTGATCAGCCAGGGAAACACATGAATGGAGACAAACATAAAAGCATTTCTGTTGTGAATTTTAAAGACAAAAATTAAAAACCTAGAGAGAACTGGAGACCTAAGCTATTTGATCAATTATGTAGAATGATTAAGATGTGGACAGAGGCTGCATACTACATTCTCCTGAGTATGAGTAGCTTTCCATTAGTTAAATATTTCCTTTTATAATCTGTAAAGAGACAGAAGTACTGTTAAACAAAGGTTTGGACTGGTGTTCTTTATGCTGAGCTTGTCAGACCTTCTACTGCTGAAATTTACTTTGGATTTTTTTCCTGCTCAGAATAATTAATAAAAAAATAGAGCTAATGCTTAAGATATTTAAAAGAAAAGAAAATAAATTCAATTCTCATAAAAATAGTGTCCATTTCCAGTGACCATCCAGAACTCTGTAGGGCCCCATCCTCTCTAGACTGGGGAAGGCGAGGTGAGATGAAGATGTTTTTTGTTATTTGAGCTTCCTGCTCTAGCAGCACTAGCCTCACTGGGTTTGGGCTGCCCAGGGTCAGGTCATCTGCCTGTGTGACTAGAGAGTTCTGTCTAGAGCCCTGCTCTGGGTGTAAGCATTCTGAGTGCCCAGTAGGGCATCTGACTGATTGGTCCTGGGTCCTTATTCTTGCCATTTGTGAGACAGATTCTCAGATTTGTTCTCCAGAATAATTTCTGTGTTTTAGAAATTTTTTTTTTTGACAATGCTTTCATTTCTCAGCCCTGGGTGTTGAACCTATTGAGCATGTCCTTTGATGAGAAATACTGCTACTGCTAATGTCTGTCTTTTGACACTGTTCCCCCATTCCCAGTCATAATTTTTAGTGGGAAGCTTGTCTAGAAAAGTTAAAATGATGTTTTGTTAGCCAAGATAATGGATTTGGAATTGAGGGAACAGTTGTAATGAAAGGAAAATGGAGGAACCCAGCCTTATAAAACATTCTGAAATAAAAAGAAGTTTGTTGTCCATCTCATTTGTGGTGACTGCCCTGAGTGTCTCCATGCTGCTACAAGGGCCCCTGTCTTTACTTCTTATTTTTTTCCCCTCCATAGAGTTGAAGCTTTCTTTGGGGAACTATCCTTGGGAAAGAGAACTTTATACACAGAATGGTTAAGAAAAGCTTTAGTGTGCTGACCCTCCCAGGGGGAGCTACATTTTGACTAGAAAGGAAGTATGAAATCTTTCCCCAAAACTCCTTCAGGGAGATAGAGGGGCAAGAAAATGTTTATGTTATAAATTCTGAGCTACTAGATTACTTTAATCCTTACTGTAGCCCTCAGAACTAAGTAATTTGTGGGGTTTGAGATTCAGACTGTGTTCTTTCTACTATATACTCAAGAATCATTTAATATTCACCTTTGACTCCTACTGACAGCACCTGACTCAATGATTAACATATAGTAGACCTCACACAGACACACACACACATTCCTGAAGCTTAGGTGATAGGTACAGGTTCACTATTCTACTATTCTTGCATGGATATTTGAAATTTTCCATAATAAAGTATATACATAAGTAGGCCAGGCACTGTGGCGCACATGTAATCCCAGTGGCTCTAGAGGCTGAGGCAGGAGGATCGCGAGTTCACAGCTAGCCTCAGCAAAAGTGAGATGCTAAGCAAAGAGTGAGTCTCTAAATAAAATACAAAATAGGGCTGGGATTTGGCTCAGTGGTTAAGTGCCCTTGAGTTCAATCCCTGGTATCAAAAAAAAGTATTTACAATAAGTAAATAAACTAGTTTTGACTTTTTTATAGGAAAGAAAGGAACAGTTTGTTTCCTTCAACTCCTCTGAAAATGATGCTGTCTATCGTTTTCTTAGGTAACCTGTATTCTATTGACCTAGAAGCAAGTTAATTTTTCGATTGCTCTTAAAGTTCTCTGAACTCCTGATTAAGCATGAGATGAGCCATACTTTTAAGCTAGCATGATTTTGAAAAGGCAAATGTTAAGAAGGGAGTGTTATTGGAATACACTAAGATAATACAGTCTCTGTAACAGACAACTTCAAATCTGTGGGTTGGTATGATAAAGGCTTATTTTTTGCTCATGTTCTAATACAGGTAGCTCTTTGCAATCATATAGTAACTCAGGATCCTTTAGTCCCATGGATCAGCAGTCTGAGTCTAGGATGAAAGAGAAGCTGTTGAGTTTCGAGGGGTCAGGTCTAGAAGTGACATGCTTCACTTTTTCCTGAATGCCATTGAGCAGAACTAAGTCACAAGGCCCCAACTAACTGCAAGAGAGGCTGGGAAGTGTGGTCTCAGTTCCCAGAAGGAAACTTAAATGTACAGTATTGATGAACACAGACTGTGGTATCTGCCTAGGGAACTAGAAGTGCCCCCCGCTTCACCCTGACTAATCTGGGTTTTCTCTGTCCCTTGAAAAAAGGAAATATTTCAGTCTTGATCTTTGAGCTTTCCATGAGTGGTGACCATGTCTCATCAAACTGGTTTTTTTAAAGACCATTTCTTTTTTTCTTATCAGTGCTGGCTCCTATAACTTGCTATTCAACTTACTAAATCTTCCCCAACCCAACTGTTCCTTTCTTATTTACTCTCCAAGGATTCCATTGCTATATAGTCACCACTGCTGGGGAAACTCTCCTTATCTCAAGTGGATTACTCAGTTTTTCCCACCTTGTCCAAATTACATGTTCTTGGTGTATAATTCCCCACTGCTCATCATCTTTCTAAGCCATGAGGATGTGCAGTGTCTTCATGTCCCACAGGCACTCGCCCGTCAGGGAGATCTGCTCATTATCAAGGGCAAAGTCATAAATGAATCACTAAGAGATCCACTATTATGCACAGAAATTTGGTGTGAAGGGCTGTTTTACTAAGACCCTGAAACACAATATTCCCCATCTGTTCATAAAGTAGCTTATTTGATACACACAGTGTGGTCATAAATGTTCTTCTATTCTCTGAATGCTTGCTCTTGGTCATGAACTGGCACATACTCAAGGAAAAAATGACAGTGTGCCTCTATGGACACTTTTGGTCCATTTCCATAAATATATTCAAACAAAATGAAATTGCCTGGCTCTTTATAATATGTTCTTTAGTGTGTTTAAGCTTGCAAAATTACCCCCAAGGATGACGAATTGTAAACACCATGCAATACCACAACCCTGTTTCAAGGCCTATCTCAGTGTTCTGCCGACATTCACCCTTCCTAGAAACGTTTAAAGTGTTTTAGGAAAATGAAGCTTAGGCAAACAAGCTTATCAGGAGCTACAATAAAAAAAAAATCATTGATTCTAATTAAGAGGCGTCACATATACAGAAACAAAGCTGCTTTTGTGTAGTGGAAAGTCTACCTGCTCTCTGAAATGCATGGAGTACTTTCCAGTGGTTTTAGATAATCATGCTGACAAAGTTTCAGGGCCCTGACCTTTTGGCCCATCTCAAGTGATTCAGCTACACTTGTCGAAACTTGTCCAAGGTGTTGTTGGATGTGTGCTGGGATACAAGTTGTTGTAAAGATGTGACAGTGGGACAGGTGCTGTTTGTTTTTGAAAGTTCCCAAACTGCATCATAAATTGAGGTGGGAAGTTTTCAGGTTCTCAAGGCAAGGACTGAATTTATTATAAGTGCCTCTAACTGTCCATCCCTGAAGCAACTATTTCCCTCAACAGCCCAGTACATTGACCCACTGTGGAGTGAAGACTCCAGCTTCTCAGGTTGTCTGGGTCACCCCGATCCTGTTCCATTGTGTGCTTCTGGAAAGTCATATTTAGATTGTGACCCTGATTTTATTCTGTGGCCATGGAACAGGTCCTTTATGATGGAGCCAGTCAAGGAAGGAGTTGTATATTCTGAGCAAATAATGGAGAAATCACTCTAATTGCATACTCTATTGAGGTAGTAAATCAAAATCAACAACTGTGTCACTGTCACTTCTCTTGAATTTAGAACTTCAGAAAAAATGAATTTCACTAGACCACAGGGTTAGGAACATAGATCTTGGTGAATCAATGGGCAATTTAGTTCAAAATACAGAGTACATATTGACCATTTGTGGTCAATGATGTATTTTCAAGGAGGAGTTCCATAAAAGGCATTTTTAGTTGCTTGATTGTACGTTTCCTCCAAAGATTGGCTTGCTAATTACCGTCAGTGAGTGATAGGGGTTGCCAAAAAAAAAAAAAAAAAAAAAATTCCATTGTGTTCCAAAGGAATGATGCTGCCAAGTGTCTTGACAGGCCCCTGCTGCACTTGACAAACAGCTGTGCCTGGGAGTGAAATTTTGAAGTTGGATTCTTACTTAGCTGAGATTAGAATAGGCTTAATTGAAGGTGTCTGCAATGTGTGTGTTTGTGTGTGGGGTTCAAACAAATACAGAACTCAGGCATTTCTAAAAAACAATCTTCTGACCATCTCTACATCACTTTGCTTTGTCGTCTTCATTTTTACTCGAATAGGTATGATATGAAAGTGAAAAGAGAAAAGGAAATAAAAGAAAATTGTTCTAACATGAAAAAGTTCTAAGATTATTTATATAATTGCTTTACTTAAAACACTTTAGGTATTTAAATATTTGGTATTTGTTTATCTTTTAATGCCGAGTTTTTCTTTTAATTGTTGCTATGTATGCTGTCTGTGATTTCTGAGTGACCCTCATGTGCAAAACAGAAAGTAAGACCTCTGGTAACTATCTCTACTTAATGTATTTGACTATTTATTGAGCAACTATTTCATACCAGTCAGTCTTCTAGGCACTGGTGATAGAGCAATGGACAAAACAGATCAGACCAAAAACCTCTGTTCTCTGGGAGTTTATAAGGTAGATATGTAAGGAAAGAAAGTGCCAGGCAGAGAGAACAGCTATGAATAGATCTTAAGGAAGGGTGTTAGCCAGGTTGGTGTGTTCTAGAAACATCAAGGAGTCCATAGTGGCTGGAGTGGAGTGAACAAAGAAGAGAGAAGGTAGAGTGTGAAAAAAAGTTGGGGCTGGGTTATTTAAGGCTTTGTAGGCCACAGAAAACATGGTTTTGAATGAAGGAGTGAGAGGCTCTGACTTAGGTTTTAATGGAATCATTTGGGGGTTTTGTGGACAGTAGATTGAAAGGGAACGAGGAATAGAGGTGGGAAGATAAACATTCCAGGACCAGGATCATTTCAGTAGCCTTCTAACTTATCTTCGTACTTATGTTCAGTAGTAAAAATTGAGATAAACAGTCGGATTCTGGTCATATGAACATATGGGAAGAACTTACTGGATTTCCCAATGGATTAGACATGAAATATGAAGGTAGAAGTAACAGGGGTGACTCCAGTGTTTCACTTGTGTGTCTATAAAGATTGGAGTTACCTGTAACAGAAATGTTGTAATTGTGGGAAACTAAGGAAGGAAGCCCAGAGTTTGGTTTTGGATTTGTTAAGTATGAGGAGCTTGTCAGTCATTCAAATGGTGATTCTAAGGATCAGAGGTCTTAACTGACATGATTTTGGGAGTCACCTGAGTATAGACAATACTTAAAATTATGCGAATGGCTGACCTAATTTAAAAGGAAATAAGAAGCAGAGTGATAACAAAGTGGTCTCTACTCCAAATTCCAGGGCATTTACTATTCATAAAAGAAAAGATGAATAGTAGCAGGAAGAAATTTCTCCTTACCAAACTTTTGGCATCTCTTTTGGCTTTGTTGTGTTTCCCTGACCCCACCTCTAATGCGTAGGGGCTGTCTAAGGGGAAAGATAGGTTGAAGAGGTTGTTCCAAGTTAGCCTGCCATGGAAGTGCCTTCACCCATGCTTCTAGACCAGAAGACAGGCAGGCAGAAAACAAGGGGGTTATATTCCAAGGGAATAAATTGACTTGTAGGTATGCCATCTGCACCTCACTACAGCCTGAAGGATATCATCAATGCTCCCTTGTCTCCGGTTATGAAAATAAGGAAACTTTCTCTTTCTCCAAAAAAGAACAAAGAAAGTATAACAGCATCTCTATCACCTCGCTGTAGCCTAAAGGATATCACCAATGCTCCCATGTCTCCAGCAGTGAAAATACGGAAACTTTCTCTTTCTCCAAAAAAGAACACAGAAAGTATAGCAGTGTCTCTGCCCGAGCTTAGGTGCACAATCAGCATTAACTATAAGGAACCAACACTTGTTTCGTAAGTATTTTTGGGAACCCATTGTGGTGGTACACGTGGGAACAATGAAGTTAGGGATCTTAAAGCATAGTCTTAAAATCTTGAAATTAAAGGGCATTAGCTGGGCGCGGTGGCACAAGCCTGTAATCTCAGCACTTAGGGAGGCTGAGACAGGAGAATCGTGAGTTCAAAGCCAGCCTCAGCAACGGTGAGGCGCTAAGCAACTCAGGGAGACCCTGTCTCTACATAAAACACAAAATAGGGCTGAGGATGTGGCTCAGTGGTCAAGTGCCCCAGAGTTCAATCTCCAGTACCAAAAAAAAAAAAAAAAAAAGAAAAGAAATTAAAGGGCATTAACAACAGATCCATCCATACATCTTAATTCCAATAAAACTTAACAGTTCACATGCACTCTGAGAAACAGTAATAAATAATAAGTAATAAGTCACCCTATTTTTAGGGGCTTAGGAACAGGCTGGGTAGCTCCTTGGGTTACTATATATTGAGCGGATATAAGCAAAAATGGGTAGTGTTTTTCTACCTCTCCAATAGTGGGATTGCAAGATTTACCTTTTAATAAATCAGTCTCTTAGTGTCTTGTGTTCTGGAATGCATTTATTCAGTTGCCTTGCTGACTTGTACTTAGGGGGTGTTATGGTTTGAATATGAGGTGTCCCCTAGATCTCCTGCTAATTCAGGAATATTAGAAGTTAAATGATTAGATTATGAACACTGTAACCTAATCAGTCTCTCCTAGTTTGAATGGACTGACTGGGTAACTCTCGGCAGATGGGGTGTGACTGGAGGAAGTGGGTCACTGGGAGTGTGCCCTGGAAGAGTCTATATTCCCTGCAGTCCCTTATCTCTCTCTGCTTTCTGACCTTCAATGAGCTGAGCAGTTTTCTTCCATGGGGCCCTTCCCCCATAGTGTGCTGCCTCATGTTGGGCCCAGAGCAATAGAGTTGACTGACTGTGGACTGAGCTATCTGAAACCATGAGCCCCAGATGAATTGTTTCCTCTAAGTTGTTCTTGTTGGGTATTTTGGTTACAACAACTCAAAAGCTGACTGAAACAGAGAGCCTGCTGCCCAGATGTTTCCCTGGTACTGATGAGGAGCAACATGCGGTGGCTCTGGCTGGAAGGTCTGACAGGCTGTACTCAGGGTCATGTTCTAAGTGTGTATGTTGCACGAAGGACTCAGGCACTATTATGAACTAGTGACACCCAGTGAATCTGAGGAAATCACTTTAATTTTAAGATCACACAATTATATTGCTTCTTACTATAGAAACAGCTTAATGAAAAACCATTTGTGTATTATGAGTTGAATTTGTTTGCTGTGGATTATGATAGCTAGGGAACAAAACCTTACATGTTAGCTGTGAGGAAATTTTATGATGTTCATGTCTATGGCAATAAAACTTGGTTGGCTCCAGCAGGATGCCTCTTTTGTTTGACTGTTATGTAATATCTATATCCAAAGAAGGCATAGAGATTTTGCTTTTCTTCATATACTGTTTTCTTCTTCTGTTGCCTCCCATCTCTTCCCATATTACTAGCACCAACTCCTTCTTTTCTTTTTCTGTGAAAATCTCTTGAGGGTAACAGTGAAGAGAAAGTGGCTATAACGGTACTTAGAAACTCTCTCTGTGTGTTTTTTATGCAGTATCTGAAAAAAGCATGTTCAATGCTTCCAGACATTGGCATTTAATCTTTAAATCTGTATCTCAGGGAGTTTGGATCTAGTTGGGGACTGTCTTGTATTCTCTGGTAAGGTTTCCTATTCTACTGGTGGAGGAGGGGCTTTTTAATTTCAGAACTCTTGCCATTTTGGACTTTTGAATTTCTTTGGTGGTGAGGGGCCTCTTTCGGGCATTGAAGATTGTTTAGCTGCATCTCTGGCTTCCACCTACTAGATGCTAGTGGCAACTTCTATACCAAGAAGTGATGAAAAATGTATGCAGTCATGACTATATGTATTCATAGGGGCAAAATTGTCCCTGGTTGAGAATCCTTGGGTTAGGGGAACCTGAATTTATAAGACTTATTCACATAAGAGACAGTTATTTTCAGATTTTAGCCAGTGCCTAAAACACAAATATTTATCTTAAAAAAAAACAACAAAAATCTTCTCCTGGCACTGCCAAGTGAGAACTTATGAGAATTTCTCCCATTTCCCCAGCCTCACTGAGGATGTTGGCCAAGGCCCCTGCACCTTCTGATGACTAGTTGATGGGAAATAATCCTTTATCCTTCCAGCATTGTAGGAGAAAGACATAAACTTCTTCAAGTACCTAGTTGACCCTGGGATTTCCTTTTTATATAGAAATACAACTGTAAATAAAGGATTGGTTCCCTGTCCTGGAAGAGTGGTTGTACTAGAATTTATTCTCTCTACATGGAGAAGCTTCTAAGGTAGGGATAGTGCAATAGTTTAAGCCAGAATTTTAGCTTTAGCTGAGAATAATCCTTGTCAGTAATCAACTTCATACCAGTCTGAATATTCATAGTGAAACCACAGTATACTGAAAATATGTAGAAATATGGACCCTAAGTTTGAAGTTTTACTGTGTCCATGTCTTTGGATGCCTTGCCTCTTAGTTCTAAAAGTGAATCCCACTTCACTCTTCCTTTTAGAATAACCCACTGAAAGTATGTACTTTTGGTGTCCAAGATGGTGCTAGAAAGAATGCAAAGAGGTTCTTCCAACATGACCCAACTTTGCTATAAAAAGCCAAGAGAAGCTTGCCACCTACAACTATTCAGACCAACAGTTCTTATAAGATTGAATTTGTTTAAATCAGCTAATTGTAAGCAGTTTAAAAACAGTTCTCTAGATCTTAATCAGGAAAATAGTAGGTATAATTATTGGTAGTTACATGTATTACCCTAGAAAAATAATTTCCAAATTATAAGATTGTTTAGCTTACTTGCTCCACCCAGGAGACGAGTTAAAACTGGGTTTGGAAATATTTTGAACAGAACAACTAGTGGCAATAATAGACATTGACAAATGCAAGCAGCTTTATATGGTGTATACAGAATAATAAAAATCCCACTATGCTCATGACAGAAGAAAATTAAGTAGGAACAGCTGTATTTGGATATTTGCTTTTGGACCCTAGAGAGTAGAAGTTTTCATGGTCTGAAACAGACTGCAGGGAAGCTGAACTCTACCCAAGATAATAAGGCCTTCCATTTGTTAAGTCAAGTTTACAAAGCACTTGGATTCTCACAGTAAGCCTTAAGGTAGAAAAGTCACGTGATCTCAGTGCTCATTGCCATTTTAATGGGAGGGAACAAGATTTTTTTTCCCTAAGGTTATACAGCCAGTAAGTATAGAATTGAGAGCCAGGAACCAAGGGTGTTGGACTCTGAGACCAGTGTCTTTTTCTATTCCATCACAGCCTCCCATGAAATTACTGTGAGGTATATTCACTTCATTCCATATTCTGCTTCTTTTCAGGGTCCCTGATTCTAGTCCTTTTCTCTATTTTCACCAGGCCTACTACATTTCACAACTGTGGAAGAACTATTTACTTTGGGTACCCCCTGGTGCTGTACAGCTAGAAGATTCCTGGAGGGTTACTGTGTTCACAGACCACTTAGAATTTCATCTCCAAGGGCATTTATTACCCCAGTGTTAGTTGCAATCATAGAGTGATACAATGGATGAGTGAAATGGCTCTCTAGGCTGGGACTTCCACTCCCCTCAATATTATACCACTTAAAACACTATCTAACTTTATAATGCTCTTGTAAAAATAGCCACTTGAGTCCTGCTAAATTCAAAAGGAAAAGGCTCCACTGGTTTTATTTCTTTGGTTGAAGAAAGACCCCAGCATTTGACATAGAACCAATTCATTTAATTTATAATGGTGTTATTTTGTCCTTTGAATTTGGTTATTCTAGAAAAGTATATTTTTACTTTATACAAAAACTGCATATCAGCTATATTATCAAGGAATATTAGAAGGGAGCTTCTCTTCTGTTGTTGCTGTTGTTTACATCTTTATTATCCTATTAAGATTTACATTCCCATTAAAAAAATACACTATTGTACTCTTTAATGTTTTCTAGAAGTTATTTGTCCTCCTGTCATGGGTAATCAATTTTGTGGGACCAGAATGCATGTGAGAAGATGAGATTACTGACTCGGATAGTGTGTGTTTTAACGTTGCAGCCCTGGCAGGGAGCAAGACCAAGTAAGGAGTAAGGGAAATGACCTCCCAGTATAAACCTCATACTCTTACACTCCCCAATCTTTACTGGTTTCTGTTGTAGGAACTCTATAACCAGTAACTAACAGAAAACTCAATGTGAAATACCATAGCTTTTCATTTTTATACCATTTTGTGCCTTTACAACATTCTTCTATAGTGTGTCATTGTATTGTTTCAAAATCCAATGTGGAAGGCAGAATGGGCATTGTTTCCAATTTACAGACAGGGGAACTGAGGCTCAAAGTAGTTGTGTGAGGGAATTGTCCAAGTTAAGAAATTATATGTGTCTTTATATTGTGCTATAAATCATATCATTTTCACTCCAAATGATGTTAGGAAATTAAAATTGAAAAGAAATTTTAAGGAATTTAAATTCTTTGTGGAATGAGATGAGATATAAATCTAATGCAGACAACATTTTAAAACATAGTCACATATTTCTGTTCATACTTAATATGTAATTTGTTATGTCCTGGAAAACAGAAACCAATAGAAATTAGATTTGGAAAGGACTTAGAAAGTCAAACCCCATCTCAGAATGTGATTTTGTTATGAGTTGAATTGTATTTTCCCCCCAAATATGTTGAAGCCATCACCCAACGTACCCAGAATGTTTCATTACTTGAAAATATGATCTTTACAAAGGCAATCAAGTTGAAATGAGGTCATTAGGGTGGCCCCTAATCCAATGCAACTGGTGTGGTTAAAGAAAGGGAAAAGTTGGACACAGATACATGTGTACAGGGGAGCAGATGTTTTGAAAAGATAGAGACACAGGGAGAATGCATGTATGGATGAACATGAAAGCAGAGAAGGGAGAGATGCAGCAATAAGCCACAGATTTCCAGCACACCTTCTGAAGTTAGGAGAGAGGCACAGAACAGATTCTCTCACAGCTCTCAGAGCCACTGCTGTTGTCCTCTCTTGCTCTCAATGTCAGTAAGCCATGCTGCAGGGCACTGGACTTAGTCCTGAGGGGATTAGGGAGCTACTGGAATATTCTGAGAAAAAGGAAGTGGTTAAATTTGTGTTTTAAATGGTCTCTGACTGCATTGTGGACAGTGGATTCTCGAAGCATTGTGGGAACAAAACCGGGAAGCAGTAAGGATTTTATAGTTTTATCCACTTGAGAGAGAATGAGGGTACAACCTGATGTGGAAGGGGCATTGACTTTATCCTTCATTGTGTAGGTCCCCAAAAGTCAGTGTAGCCTTATCTGTGCACATCCTCTATTAGTCTGTGGATCAGAGAGGGGTGAACCAGTTGTCTCTAGGGGGCACATTCTGATCATTAGAGGGCTTCAAGTGCACTTAACAATGTGTGTTTTCTTAAGCCAACTATGAGAATTTAAGAATAAATGTATTCTGACCTAGACACAGATATCTCTTATTGGAGCTGTATTTGCAGGTCATTTTATGTCTTTTGGCAGTCGGTATATGAGAGGTAATTTGGGGAGATGAGTAAGTGAGCTTCTAGGGAAATTAATTCATGAGTATATCTATATTTAAATCATGATCCCTAGATTTTTATGCCTCAACTTTGATCATAACTTTTTACTATACAAAGAAAGTAAAAAGATGAAGAAGTTTGATGTTTCAGCAAAGGATAGGATAGAATATTTCAATAACTTAGACATTAGATTGAGTTTAGAGCCGCACCAATAGTTTCTAGGCACACTTGTATGATGCATACTTGGAAGGAAAGTGTACTATGGCAGCCTTAGTTCACATCCAATTAATCTCTCAGGGTAATTTGTTTACTGGGTTCTGCTGCCAAACCTATAGGTAGCTTTCTTCAGAGGTGAGGGTTAGTTGATGAAACGATTTGTTATGTTTCTGTGACACAGCTTATCGATCTTGCTCATGGAAAATGTTAGCAGTGTCCCTTGTACATCATTCATCTTCCTCCCCCACTTCATTGTTCCCAGCCCCTCCCCATTAGTAATTTTTGTGTCACAGAGGGACATCATATTAGAAACGTACCAAGGTCAGTGGAAGGCATAGCTCCATATTGCTGCAGGAGTTTAAAAATTCAGTCATTACTCAGAATTGCAAAAGGGAATTAGAATTTAAGTCAGAAAGTGTTAACCAAGTTTTGAAAATAGGTTCTTTCTTAGCTTCAATGAGAAATGTAAATATGAGAGTTTGAAATTTGTTTTTATTTTCATAACCCTCAACCATACCAGCTCTTCATTCTTTCATCATCCAGCATCCTGCTGTGTAGAAGAATCTATGGGCCTTTCAGTGTGATGCTGAGACCTTAATTTTCAAAAGTTATGAACTGTTTCTGATACACAGAAAACTTTAAGAATAATACACTAAACATCCAAATAAGCTGGTGGAACACAACATAGCCTAGAGAAGACCTATAAATAAGTGGAAACTTAAGAATTGTTTTATTGTTTTTGTTTTGTGCCTTAACAGGGTAGTAGGTCTTCTTGCTGCTTTTGTGGATGATGCAAGCCAGGCTCCATTGGGTTCTTGGGACATGATTCCTGAAAACTGCCATGCTGACCACAGTTAGTACATAATGAGGAGATGGTGTTGACACAGAGCAGTGTGCCTCACCTTTAGCAACAGCACATTAGAGGCAAAATGTTTTGGTCAGTTTGTGATGCTGGTAGAATCTCTGACATCTGGTGTTGAATTATCTTCTTATTCCTAAGGTCTTTAGTTAAAAATTTCCAGAAGAGGGAGGAAACTAGTGGAGGTGGCTATAGGAGATGCCTTCTTCCTCTGTCTTCTCACTGAAAGCTCACAGGGGACCTCAATGAGTGGGTGACAAGAGCATGAAGTGAACATACCCCTTCTGTCCTCAGGTGAGCTCAGGGTTTCACAGAGGCCCATGTTTCTCCCTATTCCTTCTCATAGGGTAGATGCCCTATTAGTGTTATGTTTTCACTCAAGCTGAAGCTTATTCTGCTTTTCATTTTCAGTTCTGAAAGATTCTTTACTTTATGTCTCTTAATTTATAGTGGAAGCATCCTTTCTTCCAAGAAGCTTTGAGTAGCAGAAAATTCTAAGAGAGGATGCTTGGGGTCCAGTGGATTAGAGATGGGCAGCTTCCCAAACCTATACAGTTCTCTTGGGAGAAAGATTTCTACTAACAAAAGTGGAGTGTGAGGAGAGACTTCTTTCTGGGACATTCCACCCTCTGTTTCCTTACTCTATTAGTTTATAAGCTCTCTCCCTCCACTTCAGCTTTCCCTGTTTCCTTTCCTTTCTCACTAACTGTTTAGAAGACTGGATCACATCACAGGTGACTCTTCTGAACTCAGGGAAGGAATAATCCCTACTACAAATGACCTCAGACTAAATGTGATTTTTACTGTAGTTCTTCAGCCACTAACTTTAAATAAGACTCCACTTTTTCACCTCTGACCCCACCTTTTAAAAATTAGAAATGGTCACTGAATTAAAGAAAGGGCCACTGAGAACTTAAGAGTTCTTGAATTATTTGTAGAATGAATCTAATATTGCTTTTGTTTTTGATATGAGTTAACAATACAAATTACCTTTCAGTTGAAACTGTTCCTGGACTGGGTTAGTAGTGATTCAGTGTCTATAACACGCCTGAGAGGGAATAAAAGAACCAAATGCCATATTTACCTTAGTCTAAATAGAGTCAACTAGCAACAGATCATCTGGTTATTTTGGCATTATGTGGAAACATAGATTTTAAGTCACTTTTGGTGATTTGGAAAAGTTTTTTTTTTAAAGTTATATACTTAACCCTTTAGTTAACAAACATCTTTGTATTTTTCTCCTTATTTTTCCTTAAGAACATCTCTCTCTTTGCTTTGCACATATAATCTTGTTATGACAAAACATGTGGGAAATTTTTTTTTAAGGTCTGAGTTATCGGCTATAAAAAAAACAGAGCAAAGAGCCCAGATTTGGGTTAGAACCTGCTGGGTTTGATTCCTTCCCCTGAACTTGCTGGCATTGAAACCCAGAAAGGTACTTAACTCCTCTGAATATCAGATTTCTAGCCTGTAAAAAGAAGATAATAATACTATCTTGTGGAGTTGCTGGCAGGGTTAAGAAATAATGGATAACTACAATGCCAAGCAATTAGTAGGAACTCACTAAAGTGTTAGTTCCTCTTTCCCTATTGTAGGCAGGTGGAGGTTCAGGTCAGGTTAGTTTTAGTGTAGATGATAGAGGAAAGATTAGATTCCACAAGTCCTTTCTTAGGTCGAGACCTTTCCTCTTACAACATAGCTTGACCTATGATCCAATAATCTTTATCCTTGAATTTCATAAACATAACAGCCACCTCTGCAAACCACCCAGTCAAGTGCCACCAAAAGATCTGGAGACACAAATGAATATGATCTCTAACTACTTTTTAATTAAGGCAAAGTTGTAGAACATATAATTTGAGGGTACTATTGCTATCATGAATCTCTCTCATAGCCATTCTGAAGTTTAGGAGTACTCAGAATCTGGATACTTTCCTGTGACACTCAGTTTTAAGGTTTATGCCCCAAAATAGAATGGCTTGTTCAAAGGATGTGTGTACTTAAAATTGAATAAATGTTGGAAGATTATATTGAGTTACACTTTCACTAGCACTACAGGAGAGTGCCATTTTCCCCACACCTCACCAACACAGTGTATTGGCAGATGTGTTGAGGCTGCTGGTTTGGTAGTTTAAAAAACGATCTTTTCAAGACTTTGATAACCCATCTTCTTTTTATCTTGTGTTAGCTTTCCATCACAGAGAAAAAATACCTGAGGAGATCAACTTAAAAGAAGGAAATATTTCTTTTGGTTCAGAAGGTTCAGTTCATGGTGGGTTGGCTTCATTGCCTTTGGGCTGTGGTAAGGCAGAACATCATGACTGCTAGCATATGGTGGAGGAAGTTACTCACCTCATGGTGGTTGGGAAGCAAAGAGAGAGGAAGAGACTAGAATCCCAATGTCCCCTTCAAGGACACATCTTCAGTCACCCAAATTCCTGCCACTGGACCACACCCACTAAAGATCCCATGAACTCACATTGGTGCTACAGACTGGCAGCTAAGCCTTTAGCCTATGGATCTTTGGGGGACATTCAAGATCCAAATCATGACATTTCTTGTTATTCAACCCCTTTCTCTTCCCTACCACATTCCTTCCCTGTCTCTTTATATCCATTATCTGGTGTTTTGGGCTAAAATTTTAATTCCTTAAAATCTTTTATTGGGGCACAAGCACCAATCAGATGATCTACAGGAATCAGGAATTCAGACATTTGCAGAAAACTGAAACCAAAGAGGATGAAAAAGGCAATGAATCATTCATACAAATTAGTCAATAGCAAACTATTGATTCAACACACAGTTGGCCTAAAATTCCTTAGTTTTGGAGTGAGGTTTTATAAGATGAGGCCTTGGGGATAGTGAAGTATTGATAAGGCCTTCCAGTCAAATTGTCCTGTCATGGCCAAGGAATGTGCCTTTGACCTTAAGTGGTCTAAAATTCAAGTGGAAAATGTCCCAGGTGCAGCACACTCTGCTGTAATCTAGAAAAGCTGTGGATGTGCCAGTCAACCTCAACCACTGGGTCAGGAGGGAAGCTTAAGATGCCTTGGTCTGTGCAACTTCTGCAAGACCCTCATTTAGTCTCTGCCTGTTTACTGTTCTCCTGGTACCATAACAAGGCCAAAAATGTGATAAGTATTTGCTCCTTGTCAGTTTAAAAGGTGCTAGGAAATAAAGTGACTTTGGACTCAAGGCCAGCACCCTGGATTGTTTAGGAGTCTTCAGGCCACTCTCTTGTTCGAGTTATGGCAGGAAAGCCCCTGTTGGACCTATCTGTCCTCCCTTGTCCTTCACATGCCATGCTCCTCCCTTTGTGCCTGCTTTGCAAGAGTGGCCCATGCTCAGTGAAAACATTGTGGTCAAGGTGATTGACTTTACTCATCATTTTTCCAGCAAGAATCTTCATTCATTTTATTAATATTTTTTTAAGGCAGTATAGCATAGTGATTAAGAGCATTTAGGAGCCAGACTGCCTGGAATTAAATCATGACTCTGCCACTTATAGACTATGAGGCCAGAATGTTACCTAGCAACTGATGCCTCAGTTTTTTCATCTGTAAATGAAGATAATTAAATATATCTGAATACATATATACTATATGTGTATAGCTTAATGAAGTACCTGGCTCACAATAAGTGATCCATGTTCGACATTACAATAGTAATACTTTTATTTCAGTCTCTAAGGGTAAATGGAAATTGCTTACTATATAACATTTGTACATTTTACATGTATTGATTTTACTCATAATAACCCCATAGATATTATCATCCTCTCTTTATGTATGAACACTAAGTCACAGAGAGATTAAATTCTTCCAAGAATTTGCATAGAAAGTGGCCAAACTGGGGTTTGCAGTCAGTCTCTAGAACTTGCAATTGTAACTGCTGTACTGTATGTGGAACTTCTGTTCCAGAATATATGCCTAGTGACTTTGGCATATTGGCAATAGTAATAGTAGCAGCCCTAGCCATAGGAGTAACAGTAATAATCCCCACTGACCTGCTGGGCTTACTACCTTTTCACCTGCCTAAGCCCATCTCCTTCCCAGAGCCTTCTGAGCCTCCCTAGCTGGGAGTCCCTTTCCTGAACCAGGTGGCCTGGATATGGGAGGCAGGACCAGAGTGCGGGTTTGAGGGACTTGGAAACCGGTCTTTTTCCTTCTATCCTTAGCACATGCTCACTTGCTCTCTCTCTAATCTGATTCTGCCTGGGAAGCCTCATTTTTCTTTTAACCTTAAGTCCCAAAGGAGGATGAAATAAAACTCTGTGATACACCTTGATGTTGTAACCAAGTCTTGTTTGATGCAGATCAGTTTCAGATTCTCAATAGAAATGAATTCAAGGGCTTTCCTTAAACTGAGATGAAGTATTGATGGAGGCCAGACCACAGTTTTGAGTGTGCTGAGATTCCAGGCCAGGAGGTATCCTAAGGGGTAGCCTTGTGTTTTCTGAAGGATATTGAGGTCTTGGGCCTCTGTGGAAGGGATAGAGAAGTATACGCCGATATGTGTTCTCTCTACCTAGAACCAGGATTTTAAGGGCTTCATGTGTATTTCTGGGACAAGACTTTGGCCTAAGTAGGATAGGTATAGGAAAGACCCACCCTGAAGTTCTTGTTAGCCCAGAGGGACAACACTCACTGACACAGGGTAGAAGGAACCAAATAAAGAGCAAAGATCTTAGACATCACACCCCCTATGCCAAGAACAAGGTACAAAGAGGACCATTTTATCAGAATCAAAAGAGACACTTCTCTCTTTGATTACTTGCAAATGTGGGTTTTTTTTTAAAACTATTTTACTAGTAAAGACACCTGAGGATTACATTTTTAATTTTTTAATTATTTTTATATTTTGGCAATGTTCTTCCTCAATAATTTAAAATAGTAATATATTTTTCTTTCTCTCTGATTCATGTATTTTTCAATTTGTAAGGTTGTATATATAGATACCTAGGTTTATTAGCTTATACACATACACTACATACATACACACATTTCCTCTTAAAGTTTTTGTGAAAGAAAAATTAAATACTATCTTTTCTAGAGTAGACTTTCAGGTATTTTCATTTTTATTCTTGAGGTAAACGAGCATGAAACTCAGGTCTTGTTTTATTCTTGAGGTAAACAAGCATGAAACTCAGGTCTTATAGGTGCTGCTCTTCTTCTAGTTCTCTCCCCTTTATAGATGAGACATCTATCTCCACAGAAGCTCAGCTGAGACTATCACACTCAGACACCAATATTTGGGTGATGAAGAGTCAAGAAAAACAAGCCCAGATCAAAATACTTGGGACTAGTTCCATAAAAATAAAAGTAAAGCAAATATTTACCTTTCATTTGAAGGAAGTTATGGGGGATAGCCTTCCTATAACTTTGTTTGAACATGGACACATGGATATAGATGTTTCTGTAAAATTAAGTCATCAGTAACTCCCTCTGAAAAGCTGTCTATTTCATTTTCTTTCTGAGAGATGAAGACAGGCATTTGGGGATGAAGTCTTTTGGCCTGGCAGGCTGCCATGTGGAATTTTGGCTATGAATATTAGGAATTTTGAAAAGAAGTATTAGTATATCCCTTTTGGCCACAGTTTTAAAACATAAGAATTCATAAATGTGAAATAACATAAGTTTTCTTCATCATAATGATAGTCACTGAAGGATACAAACACCACACTAGACTGCAGAGTCCTCAAGGAGGGGGTCAGGGTCACACTTGCCTTTCTTCTCTCTGGCCGTGGAGACACACCGTCTCTTTGTATAGTCTATGCTCAGTAAAAATTTATTGAAATGAATTCAGTCTGAAATGGTGAATTTAAGAAGTAAGATGATTATCCCATGAAGTTTTATTTGTAATCTCCTTTCAAATTTGGCTTAAGGGACAAGCACACTATCAGATCACTCAGGACACACTTCAGACTGGGAAAATAGAGAGGATTCCAGGAAGGTCAGCTGACTTTCATTCATCTGTCATTGCACTGGGCACTGATCAAGTGATACTGTTTCTTTTTCTTACCTTCCTGTCCCCTTTAATTATTTATTCATCAAATATTTATTAGATAAAGTGTATGTTTTATATCTAAGATTGAGTGAGTCTCACAGGACTGTAAAGGTAAATTAAATCCAATTCTTGCCCTCAAGAGGAGGCAGGCAGGCCTAGCATGGTGATGCATGCCTGTAATCCCAGCAAATCAGAAGGCTGAAGCAGGAGGATCACAAGTTCAAAGCCAGCCTCAGCAGCTTGGTGAGACCCTGTCTCAAAGATAAAAAATAAAATAAAATCAAAAGTGCTGAAGATGTGGCTCCATGGTTGAGTGCCCCTGATTTTGATGCCTGGTACCAGAAGAAGAAGGAGGAGGAGGAGGAGGCAACAGCGGCAGGCAGATCAATCAATGAAGTGATACAGATATTCTGATAGGACGGATTTACATACATGGTACTCTATTTTTCTGTCATCTCCTTTCCCTACTTTCTTCTTTATCTCTTCTCCGTTTGAGAAGCAGAATTCTTACAGGGTATGGAGGGGTTGAGGACAGATCTGGATCTGCTGTGACTGTGGTCACACACTGTCTAGCCGGCCAGCTGGGTTCTGTCTTGACACATGTATTGAGGGTTTATTAGCAAATGAGAAGTGGAGTCTGTCAGCAGCCTTCTCAAATTTGGCAGGTGCCATTCCATGGACACAACTAAGCACAGCATGAAGTGGACAACAGTGAGATAAGCAAGGTACGAGTAAACCTCCAAGTATGCTCAGAAGCCAAAGAGAACAGTTCTGTGTATGGTGGAGGAAAGGTATCTTGGGAAGAAAGGAGAACAGTGAAGACTTCATGGAGGGAATGGCCAGGCTTGGACCGTGTTTACAGGGTTGTTTGGGACCTTAGAGCTTTTAGCTGTTAGTGTACATGGGAATATTGATAGTGTGATTGATGTTTTAGGTGTTTAGTGAATCTTTATGAATTCTTTGCTGTACTTCTTATCCTTAAATCTTCTATTGTTTTCTAACTTTTCATGTGGTTTTCTATACAAATAGATTTAAAACTCTATATCCTGTACTTTTTACTCTTCTTTGTAAGAGGAGTTTTCAACCTGGTCCCTGGCACTAAAGGATTTGGTTGGGGTATTTTCACAAGAGAATTTAGACTTTAGATATATGTGGAAATTCCTGTTTGTTTTCCTTTTTTTTTTTTTTAATGAGGATATCATTTCAGAATCCCATTTTAACTTTCTCTTTCATCTCAAAACATTTTTCATGTTTACTCAGTAGTCATTTTGTGTAGTTTTGGACATGCATATGTGCAAAGCTTTCACTTGCAAGTATGTTTTGCCTCTACAAGTAGAGAAGTAATAATATGTTTATCCATGACCTCAATAAGGGCTGAAAATAGAGATTATACATCTTTGCAGCTATTCTACTTCTGTACTCAATCAGATTTGAGTAAACCTGTTATTGCTATTACCTATTGGTAGAATTTTAGGTTTTCTCTTCCTTTCATTTAACACTGATGGTTTGCTATAAACAAGTATATAATGATTGTTATCTTTTTTTAATTTTAAAATTTTGCCATTTTTTTCAGGACGAGTTCAGTTAAGCAATTACAAGTTGACTGCCAGCTACACACAAAGCACTATCCTAAGAGCTTGGAGGGGCCGTGGGGGAAAGAAGTTAAGAGCTCCTGCCTTGCAGGGGCTCAGGATCCAGGATGGAGGACTCTCAGTGGATACTTTCATTATCAGTTAGATTGTGAAGAATGTTATAACTGAGGAATGACAAGGTTCTGTAGCAGCTGAGAGGAAAATGAGAATACTACACAGGGTTTATCCAAGTTCATGAATTTCTTTGGCTAATGAAACTACTCCATGATGCCTAAAATCCACAGCATGTGCAGTGTTGGGCATGCACTGTAAGCATCCTCAGAACTATGTTAAAACACCATACACACATGGGGGCAAAAATTCTACAACTCTATAGAGGGACATACAGTGGAAAATAAGACCTGTCTCAATACATTCCATCATCCTTCTTCTCTAGAGGCACCCACTTTCCATAATTTCCTGTGTCTGACTAATTATTAAATATATTTTTCTGGAAAATTCTTTTTTAATTTCATTGAACTCAGCCAAATGTAATAAACATCTGCATAGATGCTGTGTTATGTGCTGGGAACACCAAGAATAGGATCCTGCTTTCTGAAAGTTTATGGTATGATACACATGAAGACATGTCTCAGAATATTACATGTGTGGTGATAAAATACAGATAGAAAGTAGTTATTCAGATAACTTAGAGGAGGGAAGATGATTCACTGCCCTAAGGTGGAGTTGGGCAAGTTACATAGAGGTCATGATCCTTCAGCTGAGATGTGGGCTGTGAGCCTTTCACTAGACTAAGGTGAAGGTAAGTAAATCTTCAGCCAAAGAACCATATGTTCAAGGAAATAGAAAACTGAAAATACATGTTTGAGTAGGACCCATGCATTGGTACATATGCCAGAGATTGTAGCCAGATTGTCAGAGATGTTAAATTTCTCATACTGCGGTCAGGATGTTATACAAGTAAGGATGACAGGAAACTGTTGAAGGAAGAAGTGCATAGTAGGACTATAAGGCATATTTTTAGAAGGATGATTTTGGTGGCCTGCTGAAGGATGGAATGGGCAAGGGAGAACATACCAGTTTGGAAATCTGTTAGGATTGTAACTTTGGCTATCACCTGGTTAGGGTAGAAGGAAAAGGTAGATATATAGGGCAGTGAGGTCCAGGAGAGATTGTAGAAAGAGAAGGGGCTTTGGACACGGAAGACATGCTCTGAATCAGGATTTGTGAACCTGCTAAGTGGACTTAGATGAGTTTGGAAATAGTCTGTAGGCCTGAAGGAGCCAATGGTCTAGAGAGACACATTCCCACACTGCAGAATAAGAAATGAGGAGAAAAGAGAACCCCAAGAAAAGGTCAATATTTAAACAGTGGGCAGATAAAAAGCCACCAGTAGTAGAAACGAAGTGATTGATTATAAAGGCAGAAAGAAAGTCAAGAAGAGCATGTAGAACAGGAGTGTTCCTGTGTAACAGTTGTTTTACTTTACTCAAAGTCATGTCAAGATGAGGAGAGAGCACTTAGGCAGTCAGAAAGCTAATGCTGATGTATGAGGAGAATGTGGCTTATTAGGGCAAGAAAGAAAGGTCTTGCAGGAGAGTTTTGAAGGGAGTGGTGATGGGCTGACCTCTGTCCTTGGCCGTGAAAAGGAGTGGGTCCCCGTGCCATTTCTCCTCCTCATGCTATTTACTTAGTGAATCTTCCCCAAAAGGGCTGGTAAATGTGAAGCCATGTGTGGGATCTGGTGGGGAGAGGAGTTGGTTGTCTAGAGTGTGAAAGGTTGTGGCTGAGGCAGAGAGCGGAGCGAGGAGGGATCAGCAGAGCCACCAAGGGGATGTTTCTGACACTGAGCTTGGGAGAAGTCTGTCCACCGTCTTCACTGGCAAGTGGTTTTGTTATTTCTATTGAATATTTATAAACCCAAATGAGATCATTTTCTGTGTTCTTCCTAAGAATTTCTCCAAAAAGTTTTGTTTCACTTTGCTTGAAAAACCTGATGCTCTTTATCACAAATGGGATCAACTCTGCTTCCATCTTCTGGTTGCATCAATGTGAACGCAAAGCCTTCTTTGAAGGACACAGTGCCAAACATCAGAGAAGGTTCCTTTGCGTTGATTGAGATGTACAGATTAAAGGCCACAATCCTAACGTGGTGTTCTAGAAACGGCGTCAGTCTGCACGAGGAGGAAGCCAGGGAGTTTGTTAGGTCACCAGAGCCTGGAGCTTGAAGTGCAGCTTTACTGTTCGGCATGCTTCTGTTGTTTATAACTTTCTGTAATGTGTGATAACAAAGAGCAGTGTGTGGTAACAAAGAACACTCTGTTACCACGAGTTATTTTAACCACCATCCTTCGGCTGCTCAGCCTTTTTTCCCCCTTCTTCCTCACAGCTCTGTTTCTGGCTCCATGTCTTCGTCACCCACTTCCACCTCCTCCCCAGCTGCTCCTCCTTGTCTCCTTGTGCAAAGTCCTTTCTTGAGGCTGTTTCTTCTCCGCCACAGAGAACCTGCTGGAGGCTTTTGCATTACAGCATTAGCAATTTGCCGATCTTTCCTCCTTATGTATATATGTCTATTAAGCATTCTCAAATTTAGAGAATCCCAAGATAAAAGATATCTCGAGGGCCCCACTAGGGTTAAGGGAAATCTAGGAATTTGTGTGTGTGTGTGTGTGTAAAAGAGAGAGAGAGAGGAAGAGAGAGTGTGTGCATGTGTATGTGTGTGTGTGAAAGAGATTGCACATTTCTAGTATCACAATACTCCCTACTGGTTTTGAGGGCTTCGTAGTTGCTTTATGCTCTTCTTGAAGGAGTGCTACTAGCCAAAACACTAAATAAACTTATTAAAACTGGACCTGGAAAAATTGCTGTATTTTGTACTTCAAAACTTAATCCCAGACCCTGAATGCTGACTGGGCCCCAAGAAACTCCATCAGAACCCCTGGAGAGAGGTGGGAAGACATATGAATGCTGTAGATGGTGATGAATCCAGGGCAATCAAAGAAAGGCAGCTTCTTTCTCTGGAGATGATTTCAACCTATGCTACCTTTTATTTTTCTATGAAGTAAGAAATTAAACCAGAAAATGTTGATGTCAGCAAATGGCACATGGCGCAAGAGTTTGGTAAGCTTGCACAGATTTCAAGGTAGAGAGTGGCTTTTATAGCTCTTCCTATATTTGGTACAATGGATTTTTTTGGCTTGGTCTTTAGAACATACCTGAGGTGGTTTTCTCAAACCACTTTACTCTTGAACTTTGTTGTGCAGATCTTCCAGTGGTATAAATCATTACCAACAAAGAATATGAAAAATAATCCAGATTTCAATTAAGAAATACCCACAGGTAAATTAATGTCTCCATTTCCCAGTTTCTTCACCTGTAGAATGGGGGAGCTGAACAACACAAACACTAACACCTTGCTTATTTCAAACATTCATTAAGAATAAAACAAATTCAAGGCTGATAATTGGATTTTCTATAGTATTTTAATTCCAAATTTCTGTTGGCAGTTACCTGGAGGGCTATGATAAGGATTACAGACTGCCATGAAAAGAGCAGGGTATTGATTAATGATGTCTGCTTTGAACATAACAATAAAGAGTGGGGGCACATTCCTGCTCTAGCCTCACTACCTCAAGAAGGACCACAGGGAAATTGTGTTTTCACTACACACACACACACACACACACACACAAATCAAAATGTGGGTGAAACCACAGGTGTTAGTTCTATTCCTTTTCCAGATGATTCAACTTTAATTAAATCAAATATTTGTGTCTTGATTCACATGTCTTAAAACCAAGGGAACAGGAAAATAAGGTATGCGGACAATTCAGTTTAAACACATCATCACTTCAGACACAGGTCTTCTAAAATCTTTGACAATTGAAGAGGATGAGGTACTAAATTATAGCCCATTGCTCATCTAATACAGCACTGAGCCCTAAAACTTGATTTTTTTATGACCACAGGCCTAGGAGCAAAAAGAGGTGTCAAGAAACGTGTGGAAAATTATGTAAACTCCATCTTGAGTCTGTTTCAAAAATGAATACTAATATTTTGTCTAATTGCTCTAGGATGTCTGACAAAATTATGTTTTCAAAATATCACAGTGAAGAGTGGGGAGCTACAAAAGAGTATTTTTAGAATGCTAGATGGGCATGGGTGATGTTAATCAGATTTCAAGGTTCATCTTGACCCACTGCCTCTCGGGACACTGATCAAAGTTTCGTGAATCCTTCTGATGCGGAGTTATTCATTAGAGTTCTCAGCACATAATTATGGACTGTCAGAAGATCTCGGTTTTGTGTAATAAATGAGTAGCATGCCTGCGGCTTGCTGAGGTGTTAGCTTAATAACCTCATAAGACAGGTTGTTTTTCTTCTCCCTCAAGACCTGGCTTATGTTTTGCCCACCCCACTTCAAATGAAGATGTGAAGTTTAAGACTTAGATTTCTTTAAGAGTTTAGTTCTGAGAGGGAAGAAACAACAGCTTTTCATTTTCTTCTCTTTTCCTTTGTCCTATCATTTTTGGATTGGAAGTGTTAACAGATTTTGTTTTTATGCCTGAATCTTGATAAGGATGTATAAGTTTTTCTCCTACCACACATGGTTATATACAGTGAGATGTTAGTAAATCAGTGCTGGTAAGCGATGCCACGTTTAAATTGCTGTCTGCATGATACTCTTACTCAGGGATGCAATTATTTCCCTTGGTTTTGACAAGATGTCAACTGTGATATGCACAGAGCACAAACATATCCAAAGACACCAGAGTGCATTAGAAATCTTTCCAGAGGAAAACTCAAGTATGTGTCTGGGGCTCCCATTCTGCCTCGTCCTCTGTCTTTGGATGTTTGTTTACATTTAGATTATTAGCTGATTAGGCACGTGAAGTGGCATTTAAGAAGCATGAGTCATTCTGTTTAGTGATCATAATTAACAGTGGTTTCTAGGAATATTTTGCCTTCAAGTTTGAGAGTATAAAGAGAAGGAGAGCAATTCATTATCAGTCATTTTATTGGTAATGGTGGTAGAGACACTTGTATATAAGAGCTTCCAAAGGGAGATTGTAGTGGATAATTTATGATAGACTTTGATTACATACCTACTGTGTGCAGCTCACTGTTGAAAACACACAGATGCATCAGATGCACTCTGC
Organism: Xerus rutilus; assembly: GCA_028644305.1. Taxonomy (NCBI): domain Eukaryota; kingdom Metazoa; phylum Chordata; class Mammalia; order Rodentia; family Sciuridae; genus Xerus; species Xerus rutilus. The sequence goes on along the minus strand of CM053399.1, from coordinate 126,010,563 downwards.
TAGTGAGGAGTCGATTGCCTAGTTGGAGAAGTGTGTTCGTTACAATAGGTTAGTCCAGTCAGGCAGGTTTGGAAAAATGCCCTGTGGAGTGGAAACCTTGCCAATGGAAACCCTATAGTTCCCCAGATTGCAGTGTCTCAAACATAGTCTAAGCCACTAGTCCAGCTAGTTGTGAGGGCTTTCCACATGTTCATTCAGAGACCCAATTTCCATCTACCTTAGGTTCCACTGGCATGGAGGTCTACAGTACTGTCTCCATTTAACTATAATAGAAAGGAAGAAAAAAAGTTCACTCCTGGGGGGCCTAAAGGAGGTAAAACTGTTCACATCCCATTGGCCAGACACATGGCACATGGCCAAACATAGAGGCAAGGGAAGCTGGGAAATGTAGTCTGATTTACTATATAGCCTCTTCCATTAGTGCTAAGTGTGTGCAAAGAGTAGCAAGGATTAAATGTGGTAAAGACAGATGGATGAAAAAGACTAGGGAGGCCTGAGAGGGAGGAGCTAGATGCTTAATATTTTGAAAAAAAATTAAAGTGAGTCATTTTTTGTACTAGTCTGCTGGCAGTCATGTTCCCGTATCACATGGTAATCCTTAGTGATAAGCTGGAATTTGAGTGTGCAGCTTACATTAAATATGAAGCTCACTGTGTAATCTGAGAATAGCTAAGGGTTTTGTGGTGGCCAAATCATTCTGGCGTAAACTCTACCCTCTACTGTCATGACTGGGCCAGCCAGGCAAGTTTGGAAAAACACCCTGTGGAGTGGAAACCCTACCTGTGGAAACCCTACCTGTAGAAACCACTTGCCCCATGGAGCTGTGTGTGTTCCAAGACAGAGATGGCAGGCAGAGCCACTTCCAATGCTATTTTCTTAAGTGAAAGCGGTGTAGAGGTCATGATGAGGTATAAAAATGATCCAACAGAAGGCCTGATTAAGTATTGCTACTGAAGAACCTTGTGATATTTGCCCCTGTATTCTACCTTTCTCAGTCTTGATATCTGGCATGTATTATTAATGCCTGTAGACTTCTATTTGGCGACTCTATGGAATTTCAGCCAACTACTATTCAGGGTCAGGGTCGGGGTCAGAAATCTAAAGGGACACCACAAACTCATTCATGAAGATAAATAATACTTTAATGTAATATTTAAAGTTATTGATATTAACTTAAAAATCCATGATAAATGAAATACCAGCATTTTAAATAGGGCAGGATCCTTTGCCTCAGTTTCTGTATGGCTCAACACAGCACTGTTAATGATCTTCTCTTTATTTAAAATGTTGAGATTTTGTTCATCACATATTTTATATTAATGTTGATTAATTTAAGTGTTGCATAAAAATATTTTTTTCATCTGAATCACTGAGCTTTTTTGAGCCCCTTTACATAGTGTACCTGTGGGGAATGCCCCATGTCTCACCTGTAGTCAGAGCCCTTGTTTATTTCTCTGTCTCAAGAGCCTAATACCGTGCCTGAGATGGTAGGTGCTCAGGAAATGTGAATGAATACAAAAATTCTGGTCAAAGAAATGGGTAAAATAACAGATGAGGTATCTTGGGGGAAAAAAAGATGGATTTGGAACAAAGCACGTAGTCTCCAATGCAATCTTAAGGCCAGGTTTCATTAGGGATCCAGTATGCTCAGAGCAACTCGGTGTACACAAGCAGGCAGATTCCTGCACAGGCTTTTTTACAGGAGCACTGTCCAAATGGATCCTTCTGTGTAACCTTCTTAAATCATTGTGCATATTTTCCATATTTTAGAAAAATTTATATAGTGTCCTCTTCCTTTTTTTAAAAATATTTTTTGGAGGGTACTGGGGATTGAACTCAGGGGCACTCGACCACTGAGCCACATCTCCAGCCCTATGTTGTGTTTTATGTAGAGACAGGGTCTCACTGAGTTGCTTAGCACCTCGCTGTTGCTGAGGCTGGCTTTGAACTCGTGATTCTCCTGTCTCAGCCTCCCTAAGTGCTGGGATTACAGGTGTGCGCCACCACGCCCGGCTCCTTTTAAAAAATTTTTTTTTTGAGGGCACAGTTTATGTTTGCTTATCAGCAACTGTGATTAAATTTCTCTTACATGTTGGGTACTTTGAATGATCACAGCAACCTTTTCAGGTAGATTTTTTTTCCTTTTTAACTGTCTTTCAAAGGTGGAAAAACAGACTCTTCATGATTTTGAGTGGTGAAATGAGGATTTTAATCTGGTTTCTCTGGCTGCATAGCTCATGCTCTTCCCAGAGCTAATGACATACTTGTGGATATGAGCATTTCCCTGTCTGTAACATTAATGGTGTCCCACAGGCAGAGGAACAGGATGAGGGCCTTGGAACTACCCTGACTACTGCTGATGGGAGGAACATTCCTGGACAGGCAGATGAGAAAATCCTCTTAACACAATGAATTGCTCCAGACTTGCAGATGTTTCTAGATTGTGTGGCCCCCACTTTTGCTTTCTTCTGTATTTGCAGGTACTATAGGAGTTTAAGAAGGCTACATCTGTCTTAGAGCAAGCACAAGTTATATATCCAACAGTCTAATTTGGCTTTGACCAATTTTTTAAAGCCTAATTTGGCTTTGACCAGGATACTAAGCAGGGCAGACTCTCTGGGCTTCAGTCTTTTCTTCTGGAAAGACGGAATAATTCTTGTAACTTCTGTTTGCCACATTTGTTGGTAGTTGTTGAAAAGATACACAGAAAAATGTATTCACAGGTTAAAATATCATCCGTGCAAATTTATATCTTTGAAGTTTGCTCTAAAAGGAATATGACCCTTTTGCAGAGAACCAGAGAAGACAATGACGTGAGCTGGAACCAAACCACAGTGGAACACGGGTGCAAGAAAATGTTTAAAATGGAATCTTGTTTGCATCAAACTGTTTTGCACTGGAGAAGTTCGAGTGCCACAAATGCTCAGTTCTGTTTAACGGTTTCCTGAAGGAACAAGGCTATGACCTGAAAAAATAAAAATTCTTAGGAAAAAGAATCTTGATAGTTTTTCCGGAGAAAAAGTGTGTGTTGCGGGGATTTGGGGGAATCAAAGCATAACTTTTTCTTATTCAGAATTTCCAGTGCCTTCTCTGGGTTCTGAAGAAGCTAAGCACGTTTTCAGTAGCTTCACTGAAAGAAAGTACAGCCTAGAGCCAAAAACTTTAAATACCAAACTTTAAGCTAGAGCAGATTTTTATAGCCATGTTAGAAACCTCTGCAAGGAAGGGGATTGTAATGAGAAATGCTGACCTATCCTTAACAAGAATGGAAGCATAATAGTGGGTTTTCCCCACTATAGCACCCCAGCCTGGCTGAAAGGGACCTGTTGGCTTCCCCTAGTGGTCAGAGCTATTAGAGGAGATAGTGAGATATATCAGGCATCCTGTAGCAGGTGCTATATGCTTTTCTTGAGCTGTTTTGGGTACCACGTAGATCTCAAGAAAGCTCTGAGACCATACAAGAAGAATTACATAGTTACAGAATTTGAAGATTTGGAAAGGAACTTGAGTTATCTAGATCAGCATTTGTCAGATTGGGCTCTGCCAAACCCAGGGATGGAGGAGGGTGGAGCAGGACTATGTAGAAGTATCTGGAGTAAAGCCAAGCAGGTAGGGCCAGGATGCTCCATAGCCCCATTTTATCCAAAGCACTGTTACTTTTGTATTTTTAACATACTGTGTTTGACATGGGATTATAATTTTCAAAAGATTGCATTGGTAAACATCATTTTAAGACCACTGGTCTGGTACAACTTACTTTCAGTCCAGGAATTTGCCACAAGTAATTTATACTCAATTTACCCAGCCCCAGCAATGAGGAACTATATCAGGTAGGATTCTGCCAAGAGACCAGAACCATATCTGTCACTTTAATAGATTTAACTGGAGAGAATTGTTAACTAGGTATCAGAAATTTAAAAAAAGCAAATAGGGAAGGATGTAACTGTACGAATCAGCCATCACATCTTGTGATAGGAACAAGTGGAAGAAATTGGAATTATTAAAAACTTGGAAGCTCGGAGGAGGGTATGGAGCTGGAAACCACATCCCTCAGGAGTAGACCTTGCTGATGGAGCTGGTTCTGGGATTTTATAGAAAAGCGATGAAATCCACTGGGCCACAAGATGAAGAATTGCTCTTGGGGCCATGCTGTCAAGAGAAGGCTGGAAGGAACCAGCCCTTTTTCTCCTCCAGCACCCCTTTATGCATAGAGACTGACAAGGAATCTTCTGTCAAAGGAGAACTGATTGGAGATTCCCAGCATCAGAAAACACAGTATAAGGCTGGGGTCAGTGGTAAAGTGCTTGCCTAGCATGTGTGAGTCACTGGGTTCGATTCTCAGCACCACATATGAATAAAAATAAAGATTCATTGACAACTAAATAAAAATATTTTTAAAAAACCAAAACCATAGCATAGAAGGTCATTAGTGAATCTGAGATGCAGTAGCTTAATAGACAATGGAGGAAACTGACCCTTTCCTAAGGTATACCATTCTATTGTTGAATCAGTTTTAAATTTAAATCAGTTTTAAATCAGTTTTAAAATTTCTATCCTTTTCTGAGGCAGCTCATCTTTCTTTTCTAAGTTTTCTTTCCTTTAGGCCACAAATATTCACAGTCCCTTCAGCCTGGCTCAAGGACATGTTGTGTAGACATTTTGGTTGCCATCCAGCAGATACCTGCCAGTTTGTCAGCATCTCTTTGAAATTTGGTTCTCAGTGTGTCAGTATCTAGTGAAAGCCTTAAGAATATGCATACTTTCTGTGTTTGCAATTCCATTTCTAGGAATTTATCCTTATGAATTTTTCATGGTGTGCACAGAAATTTAGCTATAAGGTTATTAATTTCAGAATTGCTGATAATTTTTAAAAACACAGAAAACCCACGTATGTTCAAGGATAGGGGATGGATTGGTTTAGGCTGTGAATTCTCAGCAGAGAATACAAATGATGAAGAAGTAAAATTGGCAATACAAAAAGAAAGTAGCGTTATGATTTTAGGTAAAAAAAAGACAGATATGAAATGACATGCACAACATCACTCCTTTTTGGTAGTGCATGCTTATATCCACATTTTTAAAGAAAGAGTGGGAGGATATGTACTAAATGTCCAACATATGGTGGCTATTTCGAGGTAGAGATGTTATGGTCAGTTTTAATTTTCTTTTTTTCCATTGTATTTATATTTTAAATATAATTTACAATTAATTAAAACACATTAATTGTAATACATTTCCCTTTTTAATGAAGAAAAATTAATTTGGTGCTTAGAACAACACTGTAGGTATGGATGCAAAGGCATGGGCTACAGGAGCTCAGCACTGTAGGTACATGTCAACTAATGCACAGTACAATAGAATCACAGTTTTATTTTCTCTGAAAAGTACAGTTCTAGTAAAACAACCTAGGATGGCATTATTTTTCTTTCTTTCATTTTTCTTTTGCAACTCTGTTGCTCCATGGTAACCTATAACAATCATTTAAAATTCAATATATATTTTTTTCACTTTGGGAATTATGGTTCTCATGGCATGATAGAAACTGTTATTCAAGTTTTCTAACTCTTCACAGGGTTGAAATGTAATATTTAATCAACTTCATTGGGTTATAACTTAACATTCAATAGAAAGAATTTTAAGTATAAATTTCCGTAAAATTTAACCAATGTATATACTTGTGAAACCACCATCCCAGTCAATATAGGGAATACCTCACATAACCCCACAATTCCTCCTATATCCCTTTGTAGTCAGACCCTTTTTAGTTCTGGACCTTGGCAGCCAGTTCTCCTCTTAGTATACATTATATTTGTACCTTTTAGAATTTTACATAAATGGAATCGCCCAGTATGTAACTTTTGTTCGTAGCTTCTTTTTTAAAAAAATATTTTTTTAGTTTTAGATTGACACAATATCTTTATTATTTGTATGTGGTGCTGAGGATTGAACCCAGTGACTCACGTGAGTGAGGCAAACACTCTACCACTGAGCTACAGCCTCAGCCCCGCTAGCTTCTTTTGCTCAGTATAATGTCATTGCATGTTTAAGGAGCTCATTCCTTTTTATTGATGAGTAGTATTTATTGTATTAGTATGACACCATTTATTACTGATAAGCACTTGGGTTGTTTTCACTTTTGAGTTACTATGAATAAAACTTCTACAAACATAAAATTCTATTTTAAAAGCCTATATCTAGGACTATATATAAATTCCTATTGAATATCTTTTCTTAAGTGTTTTTAAAAGTTTTATTAAGGTATAATTGATATTAAAATTGACATATTTAATATATACATTTTGATGAGTTTGGACATATGCATATATCCATAATATCATCACAGTAATCAAGATACTAAACATGTCCATCAACTCCAACAATTTCCTTGTGTTTTCTGTTTTGTTTTGTTTTGTTTGTTTTGTGAATCATCTCAATCTTTTAAAAGCTCAGTTCTGTCATTGAGCATATTCGTCACTCTTCTTATCATGTGCCAACTACTCATTTGATGAGTAAGTCTTTGTATCTTCATGGTGAATTTGGCATCAGTGGAAAGATTGCCGAAGCAGTCAGGACATTGTATGCTGCTCTCTAACTCTGTGACCTTGAGCAAGACTCTTAAATGAGAACTTCAGTTTCTGGATGTGGAGAATCTAGACTATTGTAATAGATGATCCTCTTAGAGTTGGCTTCAGCTCTAAAATTCCATGCTTTGTTGAAAAGCCTAATGATCAGATGGAGGCCAGATCTCATTTACTATGATCATGGTGGCTTTGGAGGTAACAGAAATGGCTGAGACCAGGAGGCTGAAATGTAACTGAATCCTGGTTTGTTTCTTTCAACTAATGCTGTGTGCCAGTACAGGTGTAAGGCCCCAAATATGGCTTCACAGTGGATTTTTCCAAATTACTGAAATAGGGAAAGCAAATCTTTTTTGATGTCCTAGGTAACCAATTTGTAAAACATAGAGCCATAAAAGAATGTAATCTGGCTGGGTTGAACTTCCATGCCTGATAAAGGAAGCCAGTGTGGATCATCAATAATAGAAAAGATGGAGAACAGAAACAAAGTATGGTTGAATCTTTTAAGATCTTGGGGCTTGAAGTCTTCTAGAAATCACTAAAAGGAGGTAGGTATGTTTAGAGGTACATAAGCCACAGAAAACTGAGAAAACATGTTCAGAAATGAAGAGAACTGGATTCCTGGGAATTCTATGACAAAGCCCAGGGACCAGTCATGGCTTAGGTATGGTACTACTTCAACCTGAAATCCAAGCTGGTCAGGGACCCACACTGAATACAGGCCCACTTCCTCTGGAGACTCCTGTTTCATGATACTGACCATTCCTCACTTGGAACTAGATTCACAGTAGATTAACAAGAAGGCTAACTCTGAGAGGTAGAGAGGACTGTAGCACCAACAGTGGGAGATGGAGAGTTCGAAATGTCAGAGAAATATTGGAGGGAATGAGATGGAGTACATGTCTTGTGCAAACTTAACAAGTAAAATTTCAGACCTGCATTCTGGCCCTCAGTTTGTATAATGGGATTCTACAGGTCACCTCTTTAGTGACTGTTTTGTGTCTGCACTATAAGCAGGGGTTTTTGTGCTTATACACAAGAGATAGAGAATGGTGTGTCAGGTACTACTTCATACACTTTACACGTATCAGTTTACTTAAATAATGTCAATTATTTCCACTCTTTGTTATTGCCATATCAGAGATTAAGACACAGAAGCATGGAGAAGTCAAGTCCTTGGTAGACCTAGGGTTTGAATCTAAGTGGTCTGACTCTAGAATTCACATTCTTAGTCACCCTGTTCCGTGGCCCCGGTATTGGGTAGATCCTGGTCAGGGTTAGGAAGAGTGTTTCAAGAGAGAGGTGAACATGTATGACAGCAATGTTTTCCTTCCTACAAATGGATTGCCCCATAGGGGACATCCTGAGTTTCTTTATGGCTGTGCATGATGTTTCCCTGCCAGGATTGTCCCGGTTGTCTTGCCCTGAATGTCTGTCAGCTCCAACCCTGGTCATGGAGATACAGGTTCCTCTTATGAGTGAGTCCTGAAGCATGGTTACCTATGAGTGCCTTAGAATGACCTAGGCACTTATGGAGAATTCCGTGCTCCATCCAAGATCTTCTGAATCTTCTTTTGAATTGAAATGTGTGGAGACATCTGGCAATTAGAAGATGGGACAAATTCAAGGCTGAGGTTATGGTGTAGTGGTAGCGTGCTTGCCTAGCACATGTGAGGCACTGGGTTTGATCCTCAGCACTACATAAAATAAAGATATTCTGTTTACCTACAACTAAAAAATAAATATTAAAAGAAGATGGGACAAATTCCCAAATGACTTGGGTGTGCGCTGAGGTTTGAGAAGTGCTGTTTGAATATCCTGTATTCACCCTATGTTTAGATGAATGTCACCCTACCCATCAGTGCCAGCCCAGCCATAGTGATTATGCTTGTAAATCATAGTTGGCGAATTTATCTCTGTCTCTGCTGTCTTATGGGAGTTGGTTGGTGGGCACTTGAGGAACAGGTGTGCAACACAAACGCAGTGGTTGTAAGTTATCAAGTTGGTTTCCAATTTGAGAATGAAAGTCATTTTTCACCCAAAGAAAGAGAGATACATACCTAACTAAGGGAACAATATTTAAAAGGACAAAGTAATATACCCAAGAGAGAAAGGATCATAAACACACACATCATGCTCTGCGGCTGAAATATGTGCTTTTATTTAAAAGTTGTTTTACTACTAATCTGAACTTTCAGTTCTATTTGGGACTCTAAGTGAACTATAAGATGGAGAGTGTGGCTTTGTCAGGCTGCTCATGGGTAGCACAGTTTCTCTTTTTGAATTCACTCTACCTCTGTATAAGAAAGAAATTAAACCACAATGGCAGCACAATGATAGAACAACAAAAATGCATAGTCCTCTAGAAAGCCCATTCTCTGTCATGTGCAGAAATCTCCGTAATAAGCAGGATGTCATAAAAAATGGAGTTCATGCTTGGCTAGACTTTTCAGCAAATTGTAAAGAGGAAAAAATGTCATATTTTATTTACAGTGAATGCATTTCATACATGGGAACCAAATCCTGATGGCTCAATAATGGCTATTTAAAATGGCCTTGGAAGTTTTATAGAAACCCCCTCCCCCGCTTTTTCTGGAAAATTAACTCATTACTGCCCAAGCACTATACATGGACAGAAGACATGCTGACTCCATTATCATGGGAGAGCAGACCCACCATGGAACAGTCCCTCCCCACCATGTGGGAACACTGTATGCTGGTCCTTATGGACATATCCACTGAGGACTCCATAGATTGGCCTTTTTCACAATGCCCAAATCCTGTGGTGGTTGTAAATGACGCAGAGATCCCCTCCTTGGGGGCTTTGAGTTGAGTGTGTGCCCATGTTCAGAAAATGGTCAAGCCAGGATACCTTTATCAAGCTGAACTCTAATAGAGAAGATGAGAAACTTGAAAGCAATCACATGTGACAGTCAAGAACCCCTGAGACAGTGTGAGAACTGGAAATAAAGGATGGTTCCATGATTTGAGAAGGTCTTCCTATTCATCTTTGCTGGGCCTTAGTGACTAGAACAATGGGAGGACACAACAAATCTTTTATGTTGAGCTCCGTCCCTTATATCACACAAAGCTGTGCGCTTCACTCTTAGGCCTAAAAGGGTGTTCCAAAGATGTTTCCTCTTGTGGTGTGTTTTTGGATATTATATAGTTTGCCTTTTGTTTTATTATGATGAGTTATTGTAGCATTTGTGAAACTCTCCGGGAGACTTTTAAAAATATATCAGAACGTACTTTAAAACTATAAAACCACTTTAGTAATTTTTCTCCCAAAGAATAAAAATGCCAGATTAGGACTAATGGGGTCCAAGGAGTACAGTAAAGGGAAAACTGAATTTTTCCTTACGCTTCTGATTCTAGCAGTCCTGGGAACAGACATATAGCAGTAAGAACTCCTTCAAGTCTGAACATTGGCAGCTGTCACTTAAGATTTTGTGTGGCGTTCTGTTGCTTAACACTTAGCACATATCCACACAATCCTTTTAAAAGCCCAAATCTGAGATCAAAGATTTTAAGCCTTCTTGGAGAATTCAAGATCACTGACGAATAGGTAAAGCTCATTTCAAGCTCTTATTCTAAGTCAACCTCACCATACCCCATTGGAAACATGAGTAGTTTAACCTTTGGGCAATTAATTGATGATTTTGTTTTTTATGTAGGATTAGTTGGGATTTTTGAGGGAGTTACTGTGTACCTTAGAAAGTGAGAGAGCAAGAAGGGGGAATGTAGAGACAAAGAGAGAATATGAATCTGCAAGCTTTTAGACACATCTAATTGTACCTTATTTCCTTACTGACATTGGATTGGCCTGTTGTTCATGTAGCAGCTATCTTCTGTGACTGTTTCCCACCACATTGTACCTTAAAATTGTGTTCTTGGGCATTTGAAGCCAGTGCCTCGCAATGATACGTTGTCTTTTTACTGAAATTCAAGGAGTACTTTGTGACAATACCTGAGTGAGAGCTCTGGTATGTTTTGAAATTGAAAGGCTTTATAGATCTCTTTACTTAATATTGGCCAGAGCATTAAATGTGAGTTTTAAAGGAGAAATAAGACCCCAAGTGTGAAAGGGAGGAATAATGACAAAGATAACCGCTTCCTGTGACTATCTATGTGCATATTTCTAAATGTGAAAATATAGATCCATAAAGCAGGGGTGGAACCTTGCTGCCATGTCCTGAAGCTCTTTCAGGACATAATTAATTGATTAGTTGATTATTTAATTATTTAAATATTTGAGTGTTGATTACTTTCTTTGGGCTATAACAATTTGAATATTTGGGTCAGAGTAATAATGTCACCAATAGTGTTTCCTTAGGTGTATGAGAGACAATTATAGAGAGAGCTCGCTCACTGTCCTCTCCCTATCTTTGACATGTGTGTACACACACACACCTCTCACATTGCAGCCTCTTTTGGGATTGTTTTGGTCACGGAGTGTACAGAGAGACAGTATTTGAGAGATCATATATAATAAAATCTTGCCATAAATATTACTTATATTACTTATCTGTAAGTTTTCTCATTATTTTCCCAGGTGCAACTTTAAACTTTTTTTTTTTTTTTGATATCAGGGATTGAACTCAGGGGTATTTGACCACTGATCCACATCCCCAGCTCTGTTTTGTGTTTTATGTAGAGACAGGGTCTCACTGAGTTGCTTAGCACCTCACCATTGCTGAGGCTGGCTTTGAACTGGTGATTCTCCTGTCTCAGCCTCCCAGAGTGCTGGGATTACAGGCATGTGCCACTGTGCCTGGCTTGCAATTAAACTTACTCTTGTCATTATCCATTAAGTCTTTATACCCAAGAGAGAATTAGCCCAGAATGGGTCAGCATGAAATTTTCTTTCAAAGAGAAGGTTAGCTAATTGAAGAATCTACAAAGATCTCTCAGCCACAAAATCTCACCTTTACCAGAGAGCATGAGGACAGAATTAGGTCCAATATGTATGTACTCAGACAGAATTTCTTGAGAATCTTGATCATAGATAAATGCAAGCTGGACTAACTGGGCCGCAGATGAATGGCTGCCCCTGTCTTGGTGCTGTGTTCCCTGGGTCTCTCCTGAACACTGACGGTGATGATGAGGAAGGCTGGGGAATACCCAGAGCTGCTCTTGTCACTCACAGGCTTCTGCTTCCAGGTGGAACTTTTCACAGTAATACCTCAAGCTGAAGAAAGCAGTGTCCTTTGGGTTAGTTTTTCTTTTAAAAAAATCCACCATGGTATTTTAGAATGATTTTCAAATCTTTCATAAAAGAGTTTTGGCAAAATAGCAAAACAACTGTAAAAAAGGCTCTTGACAAAACTTAATGGCTTAATTTCCCGGTAAGTATGCACAGTAGACTAGAAAAAGCACCCCTCCACACATACTTTCATTTCAAGGAACTTTCAGCTATCAGTCAGGAGATTGGCATGCAGTTTGGAAAGTAACAAAACAAAAAGCAAAAACCTTTTGATGTTCTGGGGATAAAAGGGCCTAGTATTTGACAGGTTAAAAAGAAGCATTAGTTTTTTCAGATAATAAGTGTCCAAGAGAGTGTCTGTAGGCTGTTACAAACCCAGGAACTGGGCCTTCAAGTAATGTAGGACCACATGCTTTTAAATCTATTAATGGTTTTGTATTTAGATATCTTATCTCTAATCCTGTTGTCTCTTGGAGGCCGCAGTGGGAAGGTTTCTGAGCCTCTGGTTTTTAATGGCTGAGGAACTGATCCAAGAGCTCAGTGCCCAGCTTCTCTACTAGTTTCAGGCCCACAGGCTGAAGGGACCCAAAGGAGCAACCTATAAGTCTCAAAATCTGGAAGACAAAGTAACCAATTAATTCCTCCAACCATAAAGTTTTAGAGCTGGCCAGTATCTTAGAAATCTAGTGTGCTCGGCAGGTTCCTACATATTCAACAGGACATTTTATTGCACCTTATCAGAGGCCCTCAAGGCTTAATAAAACCATGAGTTTTACAGTATTTCTGCTAATCCCATACATTTATTGAACTAACTCTTATTGGCCAGGCCAGAGCAAGCCCTGACTTCTCTGGGCTTTAGCTCTCCATAGGTAAGACAAGGGTTTTGTGTTATATATGAGTCTCATGATTTGTTATTTTCCAGATATTCTTAGGTTTATTACTTAAGTTTGCATTGGAAGAAAAGTTGAATAGGTATATTAAACACACACACAACTGAAGAATTAGAAATAAAACCTCCTAACCTGTAGTTAAGAAAGGACAAAAATCCCTTGACAGCACTCTCTCAGTGTTTCTACCATGACTAGAGTCTGTCCCTTTATGTGGCCCCCTGGGGGCACTTGTAGTTCCTGTAGACTGACTGCAATGAATGATAAATGGGGATGTCACCTCTGAAACTCTTGCTCTTTGAACCCTAGGATTTTCTCCAGTATTTGGTTTTTTGTGTTTCTGATTATATGGATTATACATGGCCATTGTAAATAAATTAGAAATGGCAAAATATATAAAAGAGAAAAATAGTAAATTAACTAAAAACTTAACATTTAGATATGTTAGCCTTTTTTCTTTGCCTACAATAATGTTTCTTTGCATGTTTCCTCTTTTGTGATTTGGAAGTTGTAAATCACATTTGTAGGGTTAAATTAATTTTACAATAACATATTTTACAGCTTGTTTTTCTCTAATTATTGAACTCATGAATAAAATACCCCATTTATTCTCTGCTGTGTAAGATAAGAAATGCAGCATCTTTACTACAACTTCTTTGCATTGGAGCTTTAAAATTAGATTATGATGATGAGTTAAATGTTATTACTTTTATTACATCTTGCATTTTTAATTAAAAACAATTTAAAAAATTTGCCTTAAGGTTTTACAGTCTTATAAATGACATTGCACTTTAATTAGAATATTTTAGTTTCTGAACTCAGACTATCTAGTATCCCTTTTATACTAACACTGCTTCATTGTTGAGCTCTTAATTTTGAGTAATTTCTCTACTAGTTTTTAAGGACCAGATTTTTAAAAAAATATTTTTTAGTTGTGAATGGACCTTTATTTTATTTATTTATATGTGGTGCTGAGAATTGAACCCAGTGCCTCACACATGCTAGGCAAGAGCTCCACCACTGAGCCACACCCACAGCCCAAGGACCAGATTTTTTAAGGACAATTTTCAGGAAGGATATATAATATATCATAATGCTTTCTGATGTGGTACCATTTAAGGACTCTTTCTATTATTTTTACCCAGGAATGATGACTTTCCTGAATATTGAACAATTGCATCATAACCTTTTTCTTTGAAAGCTTAGTGGTTGTTACTTTGTTTTATTTATAATTACTAATTTTATGGAGAAGATGACTAGGATCCACCTATTATTTGCTGGAATCATTTTTCCCCCTTTGTCTTGATGCTTATGTTTTTTTCCCCCGTCTTGAAATGAGATATTATTTATTCTTTTTCTCTCATGGAATCCAATCTGTTGTATCTTTCTTTATTGTGTTTCAAATTTGGCAAGGCTTTTTTTCATCTTCTTACTGTTGTTAGGAGTCTCCCATTTATGAGCATTCTCTCAACATCATTTCATACATAAGTGCCCACCTGAATTTGCACCTGAATTTGTTGAGGAGAAACAATTAAAAATTCTCAAAAACATTCTCCTTTACTTGTAGTACAGTGATTTTTGCAGAAATGCTTTTACTCTGATCTTTCATGGCTATTTCTTTCTTTTGACCCATAGCATCTCATCCTGCGTTCTGAGCTCTTTCTTTTCTTGTTCAAGCCTACAAACAAGTTTCTCTCTTATGTAGAATAAAGTGCTGAGACAGTGCATGAGTCAGGTTCTGATGAGGAGACCTCATCAGTAATTTGAAGAGGGAAATTTAATATGTAATATTGTTTAGTTGAAAGTGTTGTGTGCTTTAAAGGGTATAAAAAATTCTAAAGAAACATAAGTTAAGGGAGTAATTACTTCCTTTAGGTCTGAGGGGACAATATAGGGAAAGAACTAAGAATTTGGAAGCAGGACTATTTCCTACCTAACTGAGGTTGAGAATTAGACATTATTGGGGAGGATCTGGATGCATCTCACTGTGTGGTTCTGCTTGCCAGTGGGCTAGAGTCCACAGTAAGTTGTCCATTGGGTTTCTGGAGAAAATCACTAGAGACCAAATGCTGCTGTACCTCCTGCACACTGCTGCAGCAGTATGATAGAAGGGAGGAGGAAAACCATTCACCTTCCTCCATGCTGCCTGGAAGTATCCCTCCAACTCCCTCCATTGGCAACACCTACTACTTCTCCAGCTGGCAAAGGAGAAATGTTTACAGGGTCCAGCTCCAGTATCACTGAGCAGGATGAACAAGGGTGGATTTGGAATTGGCAGTTAGTAAAGATGAGTTCTGAGTCTTAGAAGGAAGAAAGAAGGGATGGTTTTAGTACAGTTTTATATTACCCAGTCAGAAATTCAGTAGCCTGGATAGCAGGGATACTGGATAACATCAGTGACAAGATACCAATCTGTTTCTTTTACATTCTTATTTGACAGTCAGGAGTGATTAGGGAAATGCCTTTGCTCTGACAAGGGTGCAGACATCAGAATCAGGGCAAACTGCAACTATACACTAGAGGTTTTCCCACCCAGGTGACTACCTGCCTGGATGCTTCTAGAAACTCTGGTGGGATTTAGATAGGTTCTAAACTGCCTCTTAATAATGAGTTTAATAATCTTTCAGGCTCTCTTCTGTTTACGTCTGGTATAAGAGGTTGCTATAAACAAGCATCATTGGCTCTTCAGAAATGCCTGGACATTTATGTTTTATGAACTTTCCCTTTCTGAATTCCTGAAAGGATTTCAGTTTCCTCTGTTTTTGTTTTTGCGTTTTGGGGATGGTCATTTTAATGAGATTCTGGAAGAAGGCAAAGTTATATGTATATGTTGATACCTTTTGCCAGGAAGTTGCATATTCTTAAATATTTCATAAATATTTACATATACTTGTTTTAATCTCATTTTTAAAAGCCCAGTCTTTTTAGCCATTGTTTCCTGTGCCCTTTCTAACTGCAATTAGAACTATCTGACACTAACTCAGGGCTAAAATATATTGCATGCTTTATCCATATAATTTTTATGAGTGTCATCTATACATGGTGAAGTCATACTCCAACATCTTAAATAGACCTCTTCACCTGGAATATACTATGCTTGTCAGTTTAGTTAATTAACATCACACTGATTTGTAGATTTGGAAACATATGGATTTTGCTATTTGATTTTTTTCTGGCCTGAAGAAAACTTAAAAGGTTTACACAGAGAGTTCTATTTTAGTAAGCCTGTTTATTAATTGGTAGAACATGACATGTGTGTTATTTAATACATTAAGGCAGAAGAGTTGGGAATTTGTATACAACAAGCAAATTTAATACCTTAAAATTTGAAAAACGACAGAAAATTTCTCACTTTGGCTGTTTCAGTGTTGGTATGAAAAGATTCAGAAGAGGTAAAATAAAAAGTGAAGGGCTTTATACAATGTGTGAAAATAAAACAAATATAATACTTAAAAAAAAAAACTCATTTACTTTCCATTGAATCATCCTTTACTTGTGATCTCTGGGGCTCTTTCCATCTGGGGTCTGTTGTTGGTGTGGTGGGCCCTGGGGAAGAGTGGCTGTGCATTGGGGAAAACCTAAAAGGGGCCTCAGTGGTGGCTTTGCCTCTGGGAAGGGCTGGATTGTGAAAAAATAGAAAAACAAACCCGGATGTACAGAAGAAGAAAAGAAACAAAACAAAAAGCCACCTCTATGTTCTTGACCAGGAGAGGAGTTAAATCCATTGCCCTTTTGTAATTTCCAGAATTAAGCTTTTTTATCATTTTCTGAAAAATTAGGAAGTGTTCCAGTTTTCACCTTCAAGCTTCTCATGTCTGCCCTCAGATGATGTATAGTGGTGGTCCAGTCACCTCTACAGATACTTACAGTTCCCTGGGGAGTGGGGACCCATCTGTGTGAGGACACTGGGACCCATTTAACATGCCTTATTGCTATTTTTTTTCTTCTGAATTGGTTCTCAGTTTCACAGTTTGAAATCCACTTTCCCTGTATGAGAAAATGGAAATGAAGTAGGATTTAAGCAGTTTTCTCTCTGACATTGGTTAATTTTATACAAATTCTCAGAAACGAAGGTCTGGAATTGAGACTAGTAAGAAGAGGATAAGCCATATAGAGATGTGGATCTTGCCTAACCCATATTAGAAATGTGATAGATATATTTTCTGAAATAAAAATTAGTAGTGCAGAAAATTTGATAGTCAAGGAAAATCTTGCACTAATTTGTAAATTTTATGTAATATCTCTATGCTTTGTTGCACAAAAGCTTTAATTTTTCAGTAGTCATGTGCATCAATCACTTATTTGTGTGTTTTATCATATTTTTCAAGAAAGTTTTCTTTATCCTAATATTTAAAAAATATATTTTTGGGTGTGTTCTTCTAATACTTTTAAAATTTTCACTTCACTTTTGTCTCTTTATTTCTTGCAGAATTATTTTTATGTATAGTATAAGATATGAATCTAGTTTTTTCCTCAATAAATATCAGTTTTCTTAGCATCTTTAAATGGGATCTGTTCTTTTTCTGTTGAGGTAATATGCTACCTTTGGTATAAACTGAATTCTGATTTTTGTCTTCTTCCATTCCTCAGTTTTCTGTTTCAATGGTCTACATGTCAATGATTGAGCTTCTATGTTTCAGAATTTACAAAATATGTCTTTTAGTTTTAAAATATTTGACATCTGGACTGTGATGTGTACCATTTCATGGAACCTCCTGTTTGCTGATATTTTTTGCATGTGTATCTCACTGTTATCAATAGGTTTGTTATTGAATATTGGATACACAAACATCTTGATTGGGGGAGATCCTGCTATACATTTGTTCATATATTAATTAGTTGGTAGTGTTTAGAAAAAATTTTATATAATGATCTTGTGTCTGACTAACTCGCTGGCCTTAATTTTCTTAAATTGACTTTCCTAGGTTTTCTAGATTATTTCTTTCTAATATTCATATATAATTTCTTTTCTTGTTTAATTGCCTTAAGACCTTTGGTACATTGTCAAGTTCTAATGGTAAGATGACAGCAGACATGTTTGTCTTCTGATTTTAGTGAATATGCTTTTAATACAACACAATTTTTAGTATTATATTTTAAAATTGTGAATTAGAGTTGACACTTATCAAGGTTTCTTTTTAGTAGGGGAAGACTGTTTTAAAAAATCAATGTAGTAATTATACATATTTATGTGATACATTATAATGTTTTGATGCATGTACATATTGTATAATGATCAAATCAGGATATTTAGCTTGTCCTTCATTTTGTTTATCATTTCTTTGTAGTAAGAAAATTCAAAATTCTTTCTTCTATTTTGAAATACACAGTATAATGTTAATTACAATCACCCTTGTCTATAATAGTATACCAGAATTTATTCTCCTATCTATAATTTTGTACCTATCAACCAATCATCCTTTACCCTCTACCCTTCCCAGCTCCTGGTGATCCCTATTCTACTCTCTCCTTCAGTGAGAGCAGATTTTTAGATTCCACATGTGAATGAAATCTTGTGGTATTTATCCTTTTTTTTTTTTGGTCCTAGACTACTATTACTTAACATTACATCCTCCAGCTTGATCCATATTAACACAAATGACAGGATTTCATTCTTTTTTTTTTAATTGCTAAAGAGTATTTCATTGTGTGTAGGTGCCACATATTTTTCTAATCTATTCATCTCTTTGTGGGTATTTTGTTTGATTTCACATCTAGGCTCTTGTGAATAGTGTTTCATGGGAGTGTGCATATTCAAGAGCTTATTTAATCTCTATTGACACAACACTGGTTTCCTTATTCTGTTAATGTACTGAATTAACAGATATATTTTTAGATCTTTAATTATCATTAATCCCTGGGGTAAACCATTCTTGGTGGTAGAGTTTGTTTTTCAATAAGGTTAGGTATTTATTCCTTCTCCAACAGGCCAAACATATCACTCCTCCTTCCAGCATAATTTGTTACATACCTTCAAAAGTCTCTTCCATACTGAGTTCTCCATCATATTTTCTATAATGGTTAGAATTTTACTGTGAGAATAAAAAAGCAGTATAAGTAGTGTTATGGTTTGGATATTACCACGTCTAGCATAGCCAAACTCACAGTACCAGTGAGGGGCAATGAGGGATTAGAAAATAAAGACTCAAAAACACAGATACGAAGATAAAGCTGGGATCAGGTGGAGTGCTATGATGGAGAAGCAGATCTGAGGAGTTACGCCAGGCAATCTTTATTTATATATGTCTCATTATCAGGTTAAAGACTGTGCAAGCATTATTCTTTGTACTCAGGAAAGTTATAGAACTAGAAACATCTATGCAGCTTCTCCACAGTTGCAGTGTGCAATGTTGGGAGCTTTGTGTAGTGCTCAAGAAGGTCCATTGTTTAAAGTTATTGGTAAGCGAGCAGGTTCAGGAGTAGCAGAGCCTGTGAAACATTGCGGTTGTGCAGCATGAGAATTTTCTATTCCCGGGAGCTGTGTGCCTGAGATGAAGGTCAAAGCTGATAACACTCTTGCACAGAGCCTCCTCAGGCAGGGTGTTACCATAGCAGCTAAGTATGCTATGCCCTTGCACAGAAACCTTCCCAGGCACGAGGTGTGCCACAGCCATGAGGTCATTAGAGAACCCCAGTCTC